>JARYGA010008671.1:0-600000 GCA_030545235.1 Helianthus tuberosus | reverse complement strand
CGTGCCTTGAAACCACTTCCTTCAAGTAAACGCCTGCTAAAGTAGAGAACTTGTCTGTTTCTTTGATAGCCAAAAAGTGTGCCGACTTAGTCAATCGATCCACTATCACCCAAATAGTGTCATTTCCTCGCTGAGATCTAGGCAAGCCAGTAACGAAATCCATGGAAATTTGATCCCATTTCAATTTTGGTATCTCTGGTTGTTGAAGTAGGCCTAAGGGTTTCTGGTACTCGACTTTGACTCTCGCACAATTCAAACACTTACTGACATAGGTTGCTATATGGGCTTTCATACTAGGCCACCAATACGTGGTCTTTAAATCATGGTACATCTTATCCGAACCAGGATGTACTGAGTAACGAGATTTATGTGCTTCATCCATCACAAGCTCGCGTAAGTTTCCATAGAACGGGACCCAAATGCGTCCTGTTACGTAGTATGCGCCGTCTTCCTTTTGTTCCAACTGCTTCCTCGATCCTCGCAGGGACTCGGCCCTGATATTTTCTGCTTTCAATGCTTCAGCCTGAGCATCTCATATCTGAGCAGGAAGACTAGATTGGATGGTAAGTTGTAACGCGCGCACTCGTTTAGGTATAGTATCCTTTCGACTGAGGGCGTCGGCCACCACATTGGCTTTGCCCGGATGGTACTTGATCGTGCATTCCTAATCATTCAAGAGCTCGACCCATCGACGTTGTCGCATGTTTAACTCCCTTTGCTTGAAGATATGCTCGAGACTCCTGTGATCGGTGTAAATGGTGCACTTGGTACCGTACAGGTAGTGTCTCCATATCTTAAGAGCAAAAACCACTGCTCCTAACTCCAAGTCGTGAGTAGTGTAGTTCCTTTCGTGAACTTTAAGTTGGAGTGACGCGTAAGCTATGACCTTGTCACGTTGCATCAAAACGCAACCCAGTCCTTGGATGGATGCGTCGCAATAAACCACAAAATCGTTTGTGCCTTCAGGCAATGAGAGGATAGGTGCGCTACAAAGTCTATCCTTTAAGTGTTGAAACGCAGTTTCTTGTGTATCACCCCAACGGTAGGTGACACCCTTCTAAGTTAGCGAGGTGAGAGGTTGCGCAATCTTGGAGAAATCCTTGATAAACCTTCTGTAGTAACCTGCCAATCCCAAGAATTGGCAGATTTCTATTGGAGTACGGGGTGCAGGCCAGTTCTTGATCGAGTCTACCTTGGATGGATCAACATGAACCCCATCCTTGTTTACCACATGGCCTAGAAAGTGGACTTCACGAAGCCAGAAGTCGCATTTTGAAAACTTAGCATAAAGCTGTTCTGTTCGAAGGAGTTCCAAAATAAGCCGTAGATGCTGATCGTGTTCCTCCTGACTCTTAGAATAGATTAGGATGTCGTCGATGAAAACTATAACGAACATATCTAGGTAAGGCTTACACACTCGGTTCATAAGATCCATGAAGACCGCAGGTGCGTTTGTCAACCCGAATGGCATGACCAAAAATTCATAGTGCCCATAACGAGTTCTAAATGCTGTTTTGGAGACGTCCTCATCTCGGACTCTCAGCTGGTGATATCCCGATCTCAGATCAATCTTTGAATAGAAGCTCGACCCTTGCAGCTGGTCGAATAGGTCATCAATATGTGGAAGAGGATAGCGATTCTTCACGGTCACTTTGTTGAGTTCGCGATAGTCTATACACATTCTGAAGGTACCGTCTTTCTTCTTCACGAATAGTACTGGAGCTCCCCAGGGTGAAGAGCTAGGATGAATAAAACCCTTGTCCAAAAGCTCTTGTAGTTACGTAGACAGCTCTTCTAGTTCTGATGGAGCTAAACGATAAGGTGCACGAGCTATTGGCGCTGCTCCAGGAGCTAGCTCGATTTGAAACTCGACTTGTCGATGAGGCGGAAGACCAGGTAATTCCACTGGAAATACCTCAGGAAAGTCACGCATAATCGGAAAATCTTCTATCTTCTTCTCTTTCTTTGAGGTGTCCGTAACGAGGGCTAAAATAGCAATGTGGCCCTTTCGCAAACACTTCTGGGCCTTAAGGAAAGAAATGATGCCCACCACAGCACCACTCTAGTCGCCATGAATCACCAAAGGTTCTTCACCAGAACGAGGGATGCGGACGATCTTCTCCTTGCAAAGAATCTCTGCTCGATGTTGAGATAACCAATCCATACCAATGACAATGTCGAAACTACCAAGAACGATAGGAATGAGGTCGATAGAGAAGGTCTGATTAGCAAGAACAAGATTACAACCCTTGACTATGTGTGTGGCCTCTAAACTCTTACCATTAGCTAGCTCTACAGTATGCTTGGTGTTCAAAAGTGTCGGTGTACGCTTAAGCATTTGACTAACTTTTAAGGACACGTAGCTAGTATCGGCACCCGAATCAAATAAAACAGTAACATAAAAGTCCCCAGTAGGAACTTACCCGTCACAACATTGGGATCATTCCTCGCTTCATCCTGGCCAATCACGAATACACGCCCCCCTGCCACCATTGCCATCGTTGTTGCCCCCATTGTTACCATTTCCCTGATTGTTATTATTGTTGTTGTTTTGATTCTGGTTCAGCTGGGGACAGTCTCTCTTGAAGTGGCCTTCAGCTCCACACTGAAAACACCCTTTGTTGTTGCCCTGTTCTTGCTGGTGCTGCTGTCGTTGATTCTGTGGGGCTTGTTGTTGCTGACGATTCTGATTCGCGGGGCGTATACTCCTGCAATCTTTTGCGACATGGCCTGGCTTGTTGCACCGATGACAATTACTCCTGGTGCATGGCCCGCTGAAGTGTAGGTTACAGCGATTGCATTTGGGGTGAATTCCCCTGTACCCACCTTGACTTTGGCTACCAGTTGATTGCTGACTAGGACTCTTGTAGTCGTCATTCCTTCTCTGCTGAGACTGAGACTGAACAGAAGTTGAACCTTTGCTTGAAGCTCCATCCCATTTTCGTTTGTTGTCACTAGGAGCATCTGAAGTAGCTGTAGCACTAATACGTTTGGGTAGCCTGTTCTGCTCCACCGCCTGATCAGTGAGACGATGAGCCAACTTGATGATTTGCTGAATGGTGCCAAGATTAGCTGAGGTCACGTGACTTTGAATTTTTGGCACCAAACCCTTAAGGTACAGTTCGATACGTTTGATGGGAGGGTCTACCATAGTGGGACACAAGATAGCCAGCTCGTTCGATCTTTTCGTATATGCTTCAATTTCTGACCTCGTCATCTTTAGGTTGAAGAACTCTACCTCCAGCTTGTGAATGTCATCCCGACTACAGTACTCCTCCTTGATCTGTTCCTTGAAGTCGTTCCATGGGGTGGCGTTAGCACCCCAGCATTTGGACCTGAGCGTTCCACCACGTGAGCGCTACACCCTCGAGAACCAGTAGCATACTTCACCCTACGAGCCTCAGGGCATTCACACATCTCGAAGACAGATTCGAGTTTCTCGAACCAGTGGAGGAGACCTACAGCTCCTTCGGTACCACTGAAGGTACTAGCTCGACAGTCCATAAAGGTTTTGAATGTGCACACAGGAGGCTGTGCAGGTTGACCTGTCGCGAGAGTAAGAAAGGACAAAGTTTAACACAAGAGTTGGTTTACGAGAGTAGGACCTAGAGATCCTAGAGTGATTTGAAATGGCAGGGTATACCTCCTGCTTGAGCGGCTGCAAGTGCCGCAGCAACTTGTTCATTAATCAAAGCCGTCAGCTGGGCTTGAGTCAAATTCAGGCGTCCACTCATGATATTCACATCGAAGGAAACACAAGTAAGAAGGTGTCGCGAAAATGCGTAAGTGTGGAATGACAGAAAAGAGCAAGCACGCAAGGTTCAAGCAATAGTTGTTACCCTAACGAGGTATCTCATGATTAATGCACTACTTAAAATAAGAGGCAAACAATACCATTACAAACCATATCACCTATCGTGTTGAGTCTTGCACGTGGAGCGAAGTGTCGTTGTGGATCGTCGAGCACTGTACAGGTTATAGTCTGGTTTTGTCAAAAAGCTTTTCCCCCTTTTTAAAACCAAGTTCACTATAACCTATGGCTCTGATACCAATCTGTCACACCCCCAAAATCCACATGCGGAGTATCACCGCTTGGAGGCATGACTGACCAGGATCAAGCCACCAATCATATTGAACAATGTAATATAATAAAGATAAACCAATCACAATATAATTGGTGTCCACAATTTAACCAAATTCAAGTATCAGCGGAAGCATAAAGTGTAAAACCAAATAATAAGTTTTAAAAGTTCAAATGTTTCACATGGAACTCAACAGTCCATGTCCCACAACGACTCTTCCCCATGCAAGCTCCTGCTAAGTACGTAATGACCTGCAAAGCATGTAGTAACGAGTCAACAACAAATTTGAGCGAGTTCACAGTTGGGTGTTTGTTTAAGTTATTCCAAAAACATAGTTTCCTTTAACTGGCATCCTTGTCGTGGGGGTTACCCCATAGTTTAAAAACGTGAATTGTTTAATCCCATTTACTCTAGCCATACAGCCATGGGGGCTACCCCGTGTTCAATTCTCTGGCTCTCCGGCCGTGGGGGCTACCCCATGTTTATACTACTAGACTTGTTACCATATCGACTACTAACGTTCGTCATGTTTATGTGCCCTAGCGTCGGTGTCAATCATCACTCACGTGCCATAGTCCATTAGTCCACGCCCGTCCTCTGCGGCATGGTGTGAGGTTTGTTAAACCTAATAGCGCTATTTAACTAATGACCCGTTCGCCATTGGCCTCGGCGATTAAGTCGATATAACAGGAGGGACTTCGTTGATAGAGTTCTAGTCTAGTAATCTAAATCCGTCCCAACCAGACGAGGAATTCACATTCCTGAACACGTCCCAACAGGACGAGGAATCCCTATTCCTTAACCCATTCCCAACCCCTGGGAATCCCATGACTTGTAGAAAGTGTGAACTCACCTTAGATTAGCTCGGCAGATAATCAAAAGGTCACTTGAGCTAATTGTGGTCAACCACGTCCTAGTATGGTTACCACACAAGTCAGATTCAAACCAAGTAATGCACGTATATTTTCTACACGTATACTAGCAAGTTGCTTACAGGTATTGTTCATGGCATTCACGTATAATCATGGCAGTTTAGCAACAGCACATACAAGCTCAACAGTAACGTATGCATAAATAAGCAAAGCCCAAATGTGTGGCCCAATTACTTAGGTCCGTAACAGTATGCAAGTCTAAACAGTTTGTGCAATTATATGGTCTCGAGTCGAGACCAGAGATCTCGAGTCGAGACTGTGCGGTCTCGGGTTGACGTCTTGGTGTTCTCGAGTCGCAACTAAGGGTCTCGGGTCATGTATTCACCACTCGAGACTGGGTGGTCTCGGGTCAGGTCTCGAGTCGCAACAAGACCCGCAACCATGGTCTTGAGTCTTGCTGTTTGAGAGCTGGTGAGCTGTGGTCTCGAGTCGAGACTGTGGGTTCTCGACTCGCAACCCGTGTCGCAACCAGAAGATGTAACAACCTTCCTTATTTTCAGATCATTAATTCCGTAACAATTGCTAACAAGTTTGGCAGTTTCAATTCAGATCAAACGACATTCAATTCAGCAATCATGCATATTCATACACCCTAATCATAATCTAATCATGAACAATCAATCAATCACTGTACGAAACATACGATCGGCTCTTTAGACTAGTGAATCTGAACACTAACATGTAACCCTAGTTTTATGTGTACATCAAACTAATCAATACAATACATCACATATTCGAACATCATCAATTTATTATCATGCTTTCATATCCTAATCAGATCAATAACATTCAAATCCATGCATACAATCATATCAATGCTAGTTCCTTATCATGATATATATCTAACAATTTACCATGCGAGTTAATCCATCCATTCGATTCTGTAAATCATGTAACAACCTTACATCATATTTTGATCACAACATAACTTGTATCTCCAATATCTCATGGCCGAAAACAACAAGGAATCACAAACCAAAACAAAACTAAAGATACTAACCGAGAGTTTGAGTGCACACAAGTGATGGAACGAGGAAGAGATGGTGTCGCGATCCAAGAAAAGCTTCGAGGGAAAGGTTTGTTGCCGTCGCACAAGAGGGAGGAGAAGAGAGAGTTTTAGGGTTTTTGTGTGTTTTCTTATGTTGCTATTATGAGGATCATACACAACCCCTTGTGTATTATGCGCATGAGAGGAATGGGCCAAACCCATCTTGGGTTGCCTCCTTGGTCTCGAGTTCAAGTATAGTGGGCCGAGAGTGGTGTGCCCAAAAGGGCTTGTGCGATTGGACTAGTGTTGTGCGACTAAGTTATATGTACACACATATCATACTCCAACACATAACAAAATAAAACATACATTCCATTCAATCACGTATCACATAATCACATAGAGTTTATATAGGTTAAATCGAAATACAAAGGAAAGTTCTAAATACGAGTTGTCACACCATTGCTTCCGCAAAATCAGAAGTCCCGGGATAATACCCCAGATATCACTGAGTATAAAGACCTAGTATCTCAGAAAGAGGGACCTTTCAAACAAGATTTTGGGGGTTACCCATATATCCGAGAGATGTTACCCACGATATAAGCAAGTTTGAAATTTAGGTTTATATCTCGTCACAATCTACTAAATGTGTAAAAACCTACTGGCACAACATCAGTGAGACCGTTTATCACATTTTGACTTTCCAATTCTTTAGCATGCTGTGATAGTCCACTGATGTACTATCATTTCCTCTTTTTCACAACAAAACTCATTTTTTAATCATGTTTTTGACTTTTTCAAATTTTCAAATGTTTTTGGATTTTCTGTAATTTCTTACTCCCCCTAAGATTCAAACACATTTAAAGAAATTTGAAAACAAACTGTACAAAGTAAAATGACAACTGATATCAAATCACTTCAATTCGCCATCCACTTTGCATAAACAATCAGAACTCCCCCTCACAACAAAACATTTTCCCATTGTGATTTCAAAACACTTAAGTTTGTTTTAATCAAATGGTTTTTCCGGAAAATAAGTTTTGTTTTCATTATAAACCACTTGTAGGTTAGGGGATCTCATCACATTGTTCATTTTACCACTTGAAATATTTAACAATTTTTAGTTCAAATAACAAACACCACTTGTAGAAAATCAAGTACAACTTAATGTCCCTGATTTACCACTTGTAAAACGAAATCACTTTCGTGAATTTCTCAAGAAATATGCCGATACCTGCTCCACACTTACCAACCTGGGAGCTCCGGCAAGTCCAGATCTTACTGATCATAATAGGTTCCATCCCAGTCACAAACCTGGGACGACCCATCTTTACCTGGTTTATTCATTTTCTTCTCATAAAATTCTTTAACTCCCTTTACCTTTCCATCAACCATTTTACCAAAAATGTGTTTCACTTTGGAGTTAAAAGATTTTTCAATATCAAATTCTTTCTTTTATGAGAAAAATTGATTTGAAATCTCAACTTTACCAATTTTCTTCTTAAAATTTTCAGCCCGAAGTGGTGGAAAGTTCACATCATCCACAATCGGCACTGAATTTTCACCTTTTTCTTTAACCTGTGGCTCATCTGACTTTGTGGAATCAGATTCATTGCCAGAAGATAGCTCCTCTGATTTTGATGAACCAGAATCATTGCTAGAACGATCATCAGATTTCTTAACAACCCACTTTTGGTTGTCAAGTTTTGCTCTTTTCTTGTAAAATCTGTTTGAACATTCACCAATTTCAAATTTTGAGTTTTTGAAAATCTTTGATCTCTCAATTGGTGGTTCAAACATAACCTCTTTATCTTTTAGTTTAGAAACTCCCTATTTGGTTTGATTTGCCTGTGAACATTTCACAGCAAGATGTCCAATTCTACCACATTTAAAACAAGTTCGCGTTTCCTTCTTCTGATCAATCATCTTCTCCATTTCTTCTTGCTTTTTCGCAAGGAACTCTTTGTTCAACTGATTTCTGAACAAATTTTCTTTTTCTTCTTCGGAAGATGTACCTGAAACAAATATCATTTTTATTTAAAATCTCTAACATATTTTTCATTTTTATAATTTTCTGGTGGAATAAAACCAAGACCTTTCTTTTTGAAGTTACCGTTATGGTTTGGTTTCTTTCGATAACCTGAACCAGAACTATAACCCTTTTTCTTGTTTTCTCTTTGTTTAACTCTTGAGGTGTAAGATTTAGGTTTTTCATTAAGATTTACATCTTTTATTTCAGAAATATTAATTTCTGTTAATTTGAAAACCTTTTTGATCAATTCAGTTTTGAAACCTCTTATTGGAAATTCCTCATCAGAATATAATTTGTCTGAATCATTCAAAGTATATGCCACTTTGAATGTTTTGTCATTCAAATTAGATTTTGATAGAAGAAAATTCTTTATTGTAAACCCTTTTCTCCTTTTTGACTGATGGATTTGACTTGTCAGACTTTGACTCTGATTTTGACTCCAACTTTAACTCCTCAGTTTCATCGTTATCCAACACCTGATCGACCACTTTCTTTATTAATTCGGACTCATATCAGTGTCAGACAATATGAAAGTAACGTCAATGTTTTCTGGCAAGTTAACTGAAGACTCCGACTCCCACTGTAAATTTGTTGCCTTTTTGACTCTTTCTGAATTTGGATTTCGTGGAGAATATCCATTTTCAAGCGGGGGTGGACACTTGTTGTAACTGGCACTTTGTTTCTTACCAGATGTCTTCACTTCAGTATCCTTTTTCTTTTCCTTTTTCTTTCTAGAAGTCTTTTCTTCAGATACTATCTGTTCTTCAGTTACTTCATCATCCTCAAATGCCTTCATGCCTTCAACAGTTGGATAAATCCTGTCAATGACATAAGAAGTACATGAGTAACTTTTTAACAATCGATTAACTCTTTCTGTTTCAATTCTTTGAGTTTCCAGTTTTTGTTCCAAAACAGCACACTTCTCAATATAGTTGTTCACAACTTTCTGTTTTATCATGAACGCTCCTTGAAGTGTCTTCATTGTTGTTGCCTGTTCTTCACTTGTTTCATTGTACATATTCATGGCTTTGTTCAGAACATCGTATGATTCTTTCAACCTGTTCATGTTGTTAATCAATTCACTGTTTTTCTTCTTTATGATCTTACAGGTTTCACAATTCACTGGAATCTCTCTTGCATTAGCTTCTTCATCTATCTTGAAAGCTGGAATTTCTTTCACTTTTCTCTTCACCACTGGTACTTCTTCATCATCACTGCTGACTAGTGTTTTGACCTTTTTTCTTTTTCTTTTTAGCTTTTTCATCTTCACTATCACTTTCTGCCATCATTTTTAAATGAGCTGCCATTCTTTTTGCATAATAATCATTATCATCATCACTATCTTCTTCAACTTGAGCAACAAAAGCTTTGTGATTTGAAGTTTTGTTTGGATCATAATCATCTCAATTGAAATTTGCCCAGCTAAAACCCTCTGGCAACTTTTCATCATCTTGATTGATTAGGCATGCTTTGTTGTCGGCTGAAATATATTTGTCCCAGCTGAAATTTTCTTGATTCACCAAACATGCTCTCTTAGATGATTCTTCAATCTCCTTCCTGCCATGAGCAGTTTGTGGCTGTTGAGCAACTTGATGATAAATCGATTTCCGATAGTAATCATTGTTATTGAACGGATTTTGAGCTCCACTTGCTTCGCGATTAGTGCACTCCCTCTTGAAGTGTCCTTTTCCCTGCAACGAAAACAAGTAACTTTAGATTTATCAAAACCTAAATTAGAAACATATGCATCACGAAAGTCATCTCTTCCTGTGACCTGTTTGAATTTTTCAGCTCGTCTTAACGCACTAGCCAAACACAATTTTATATCCATCAATTCCATCTCTTCAGCATCAATCTGATCGTAATCCTCTTTTGTCAACATTGGATTCCCGATCCTTCCTACTACTAAACTTCCATAAGACTCCAATACAGTCCCCAACAAAGACATATGGCTTTTTGCAATCTCTTCCGAATACTCCTGATCATTCTCAAGATTTAGTACAATATTGCATTGTAGCTTCTTGCCATTTTTGGTTGCTGAAATGTTCAGATCAAAAGATGAATATGATGAAAAACTTGTGTTGCTGTTTGATCCTTTGGATGAACTTCCTGATGAACTCTTTGCATTGAATGCAGTCTCAACCTTTGGTGACATGTTGGTAGTTTTGTCATTCAATCCTGCTTTGTAATAAAGCCCAATGTCTTGTTCACCATAAAAATCTTTCATTCTTAAGACCTTTCTCTGTTCCCATCTCCTGAGCCTCAATTTTTTCAATAAACTTGCTCAGTGTTAGACTGCTAAACCCTTTCTTGTTCCTTAGCATCATGAGATATGTGCCCCAAGTCTCGTGTGGCAACGCATCAGCCAACTTTTCAATCAACTCTTCATTCTCTTTGGTGATGCTCAATCTCTTCATGTTTGCTAACAGATTGCAATATCTTTCAATAATTTTCTTTGTGCTTTTATTTTTCAAACCACGAAACAAATCAAACTCTTTCTTCAGAAGTGACTTTTTGTTTTTAACCATCTCTTGACTTCCAACAAACTTTGATTTTAAAGCTTTCCAAATCGAATAAGCACTTCCATTATGTCACACCCTCAAATTACCACCTAGGGAGTGTCCCTGATAAGCGTGTGACGACTAGCAATGAGCCACCAATTACATTGAATCACAAGTTTAGAATAAAGTTCCATTGTTTAATAATACTGAAATCCCAATCATAAGTTATCCAAAACCATAAGTTCAGCGGAAGCGTAAAGATGCCATAAAGTAAATACTAAACGAACGTAATAAATAAGTGTGTGATAAACAAGTTCATCAGCATGACCACGACCACTCTTGCTCTCCAGCCAACAAGCTCCTGTTTCAATCACCTAACGACCTGCGAACATGTAACAAGTGTATCAGACAAAGCTGGCGAGTTCACAGTTTTAGAAAACGTTTATTACCAGTTGAATGTAAAACAGTTCAATAACCAATGCAAGTAATATTGTTAATATCTCAATTCCGAACAAGACGGCTCCTGATGTACATGACTGCCCTATCCCACGTACTCCTATCTAGTACTGGGCCCGACTGGGTCATTAGTTCACATCCGTCCTATCCAGGAGCGGTGTGAGGGTGCCAAACCTAAGTAGCGCTACCAACTAATACCCGAATAAGGGACTTACAAAAATGATAGGTGAGAATATTAACCAATATACCCGTTTTTACCCAAACCACTGACTGTCCCCAACCACTGGGACGCATGCTCGAATGTAGTGAACTCACCTTGGTTTTGCTCGGTAAGATTATTTACTCGTTTAACAGTTGATCAGATGTGTCCTATCACGGTTTAGCAGAACACTCAGTTTAGTATTCCATTTTCACTTAAGACATACAATGTTTTCACATGTAACGCGAACAGTGTACTAATATTAACCAAGTCATGCAAGTTGTATCAGGTATTGATCAGCGTACACGTCTCACGAAAACAATTATCATTTCATGTCATCTAAACTGGTACACGCATTCAATCACGAGTATTACTCGACGCATGGTAACTACTCAGATCCTGGTCCTATAATCATTCTCATATCATGTATAACCTAGTTCACTATACCCACGTTACTATCAGTTTATTAATGTAAGCTTGCAAGTCAACTTAACAACATGTTTCATATCAGCCACTAATATGCGTCAAAGTATATGTAACCATTTACATTTACAAATCTAATCAAGTGATATATGAAATCTCTAGACCCAAGCATATCACAAATACCATATATCACGACCATGCCATGTTTATATAGTCCCAGATGTGTAATCGGCCCAGTTATGGACTCTACCCCCCCCCCCCCTTCGGCCCATTAACAGAGATGTGTGGCCCAAAATGGCGATTAATCCAACAATCATAACTAAACCTCGATTACCTCTTATAATCACATATTTTCTGTTTGGTTCGGCTGAATCACAACAAGCAGCCAACATCTTCATCTAACTATTAAATGATTTATAAATTGCACATCCTACTAGGCTACCACCAATATATATATATATATTTTGTCAATCAAGAGGGTAACATGTGCAGCCTATGTCACTTATCCATTTAGTCAAACTTTGAGGATAGTAATGATCATATTCAAATAACACATCATGACTGCACATGACACCCTACACCACCCCACATTTACATGCAACCCACAAAAATATAATTTACTATCCAATTAATATGCTATTCAAATCACATGGCTACCACAGTATACAACTCGATTCAGGTATACATTTATTAATACAATAATATTGATGTCACTAGTTCCTGATCGAGCAACATGCAGGGAATATCACACAAAGGTTTCACTTAGATGCACAATCGTCAAATAACCAACTAATTTCAATAATCGTATGAAACACTAACCGAACGACTGATGAGAATATGATGATGATGATCACGACAGGGGGGGGGGGGTCTGCTATGCCGTCGTCACTCAAAATAAGAAGTAGGTATTTAGGGTTTGATACGTGATGAGATGATTAAGGATTAATAGAGGAGTTACGTATATATAATTTATTTCCTAAATCATTGGGCATGAATTGGGGATCGGTTATGCCCCTAACAACTTGGACAACCCTTGGGCCGCAAGTATCACTTATGTACCCAAAGTTGGGCTTCTAACTAATTGGCCAAAAAGGCTCCTTGGTTCGAGTGGACTTGATCCATCCTGACTATGGCCTAAGACTAGGGGACTGTCTTAATTCACTTAACCGAGCCATTAATCGATGCAATATTCTATGATAACTAAGCGGAGTTACACAAAACAGTTTATTAAGTTTACTAAAACGAAAAGACGGAAAGTAAATATCGCAAAAATAGAACGTTGCTGACCTTAACAGTTCGGGTTGTCACACATTATGTTGCAATAAAACCAAGATATCTTCTTTCACAGCTTGTTGTAATAGACTTAACATCATTTTCTCATTTTTGTATTTCTTTTTATCATCAACACTCATATCTTTAATTGCAATAATCTCTTCCTCATCATTCGTTGGTCTAATATACTTTGTCTCAACACATTCCCAAGCATCCAAATAATTTGCTTGTACCCAGTTTTCAAAACGTCCTTCCCAAACTTTATACTCCTCAATGTTCATAAGCTTTGGCGGTTTTTGCATAGTCCCCGTTTCAATTTCCAACATTGTCTGCTGTGTAACAGTAATCGGGGTAGCAAAGGCGTTATAAAATTCCTCTTCCATGTTTTGGATTTTCAAAGTTCACAAAACAGTCCAGTTCAAACGGAATTATCTCTTCAAACGGAATTCCTTTCAAGCGGAAATACCCAGTTCAAACAAGATTAACTTTGAAACGAAATTACCCTAATTTCGTTTGAGGTAACGCACTTTCAAACGGAATTACTAATTCCGTATGAAATGTTCAAACGGAATAACCAGTTGAAGCGGAATAGCTGTTTTCAAACAAAATTACTCAAACAGAATACCAGATTCAAACAAAATCAACCAAATTTTCAAACAGAATACCAGTTTCAAGCGGAATTAATGACTAATTCCGTATGAAATGCTGCTGACGTCATCATTCTCGAACAGATTTTCAAACGAAATTACAGATTTTATCAGTTTTAGATCGAATTAAGGTCTAATTTTTTCAAGGATCTGTTAAAACACTATTGCGCACATGATGTGAGAAAATTAGCCAATTTTAACCGTGAAAAATTTTCAATTTTGAAAAAAGAAGGTGTAGAAATCAGAATTTGCAGCTGAATTGGTTTGAACTCTTCCTCCTGAGCTCTGATACCACTTGTAGGATCGTTTTCAGACCCGAACGAGTCGATCAGAAGAGTTTTTCTCAATACGAAGGGCGGAAACAGACGTATTGAGGTCAATTCAGCAAGAATATCACTTTAAATGCCTTGTATATTGATTTAACAACAATTTACAGCGAGACGGCACTTCGGCAGCACTTCGGTACACAAGCCGGAAAAGTTACAAATGATTTCGTTTGAGGAGGTATTTATAGGCATGTGATTCCGCTTGAACATGCTTAAGCGGAATTACATTTCAAGCGAAATTAACATCTTGATTCCGTTTGAAATATCAGCCTGATTTCGTTTGAAATGACCTGTGTCATTTCAAACGGAATTACCTAAAAATACAATTCCTCGATTTCCGTGCCCTGATTTATCTAGTACAATACAAGACTCAATACAATACAATACAATACAATACAATACAATACAATACAATACAATACAATACAATACAATACAATACTCGATACAAGACGAAGTCGACAGACGCATGCACTAACATTAACGAAGAATTTCGGAGTTTAGAGGTTCTTGTGAAAATGTTGCTCCCTAGAAAAGAAATTTGGTATATGAGTCTAATGATTGTGAAAGGTGTTCTTAATAAAATGTTTTGTTGATTTCAAAAAGAGTTTTGGTAACGACCGGGTAATATTTGTAATATTTTGTATGAAAAATTGGTTTGATTCTCAATTGGAAAGTGACAATCTTTAGTGTAATGATGCGAGATGAGTGTGTTTTAGTAATTACGTGGAATACGAAATTTTGTGGGCAATGGATTTATTAGACCATCTAAGTTGATGGGTAGCATTTCGTGAAGTTTTGAAATTCAAGAAACGAGCGTATACGGTAATATTAAGAATTTCATGTATGTGAGGGAGTGTGAATATAGGTTATAGCATAAGAAGTAAGTTTAAATAAACAATGCATGTTGAGATAATTAGAGATTTGATAAACGATTTAGATATAAATATGATCGTGTTTACATTATATAGTCTATTAAAAGAAAGTATCGGTAATGATCACCTAGGTAAGGAAATCACCCCTAACCCATTGGCGAGGTCGTTGTAAGATGAGAAAAAGAAGCGGAGTTAGTTGTCAAGGTAAGGAAATCACTCCTATCTTGATGATATATCCCCACTTGTTGTTACAAAAGGGCAAATAAAATTACGTGAAATTATGCATGTTAATAATGTATAATTATATGAAAAGTAATAGTATGATGTATGCGCAAAAGTGAAATCTCAAAATGGTTCAAAATTAACAAGAGAGAATTCCATCCTAAAAGGTCGCAAATAATAAAGTGTAAGTTCGATTAAAACTTGGATGGTTCCAAAACGAAACGTTGACTAACCAAAGTGATCGAAAGGTCTTTTGAAATTGAGAAACATGCTTTGGCCTAATAGGTGGTATACTCTCGCCGACAAGTCGGTTAACGGTATTAACCCTTCCGGTTACTACATGTTCCAATTCAATCGAAAATTCGAGACTTGCAGGGATTTGTAAAAATCAAGGAGTGGGACTAGTCGACGAGGTGCGGGTTTCACCCCTAACTTGACGGCTTTGTACCCTAAGTGTGGTTGATACTCGTCGGGTCAAAATTTAATTTCGACATGTTGACGAGGGTCCACCAGAATTTGAAATTTTAAAATTAGAAATTGCCATTAAGATGTGGATTTCACTCCTAACTTAATGGTGTAACTTCATGTAAAATGGGATGAGTGCCGTTTACCAAATTGTGGGCTTCACGCCTATTTTGGTAAACTCGTCTCGTTTGTATAATATGAGTGTTTTTTAGTTTTAGTAAAATTCAGTAAAATGCATTAGAAAAGCGTAAGTTGAGGAATAATGAAACAAATTTTTACACATGAGAAGGTATGTCAAGGATAACACATAAAGAACCGAACAGTTAAACAAGAATTAACACATAATAAAGCAAGTATAGTATGTCAAGTGTTAACACATAAGTGACATATATGTTCAAAAGATCCAAAGAGAATAAATAAAAGCAAATAAAGTAGCATGCAAGTAGTTTCAAGCAAAACATAAGAATAAAGCTCTAAAACTATAGACTAGGTAAAAGCATTCCTACTCTTCCTAATTCCCTATAGTTATGGCTCTGATAGCAATCTGTCACACCCCAACCGATGGCGGAAACATCGAGATGAGACGAAAACTAGATTGCCTGAGACATCATAACACTATGTGACAATATGGTTTAATTTAAATTTCATAAATTGCTAGAATGTCATACAAGAATCAAATAAAGACAACATTGTTTCAATTATAGAGTACAAATAGATTTAGTCTAAGTGTGTTTCTATGTCCACTTAAGTCTTGTTTCTTCACTTAGCATCATCTTGTCTATCGAACCTGCAACATGTATTAAAATAGAGTTCAATGCAAAAGCAAAGGCGAGTATACAAGTTTTGATACATAGCATAAAAATGGTTTTAAAATAGTCTAAGGCTCGTATCCAACATGAATCACAATATGCAAGTTACTAGTATGTTGTAACAGTGTCAAGTATATGTTCAAACCCAAGAATCCAATGCGTTAAAATAGCCTATCCCAAATAGAATAAAGGGAGGTAACATGTTTAACTTAACAATACCCCAAAACTCGTGGGCGGTGCATTACTCCTATAGCGCTATAATTGTTAAGGTAGGCTTGTACGAAGTTAATGAGCATATAGACACGAAAAGTTTAACATCACATACGAGATTAACAAGCATCATATAGTTTCATGTTCAAATATGGATAGAGAGTGATTCATATAGTCTCAAAAGTTTCGTGTGTTTAATATAGAATACAGGTTGCACCCAAAAGTGTTTAAAAGTAAAAATGGGTTCGAGTATACTCACAGTGGTTGCGTATCATGATTTCTCGAAATAACGCACGAGTAAAGATTTGAGAATTCCAAGAGAATGAACGAGAGCGATTAACCTAAGTATGGAATACCGCACGAGAGGTGATCACTATTAGTTAAAATATCCAAGTATTTTGTGAATTGGATAATGATGATCTATGTATTAGTTGTTGTTGATTTCCAATGTTATAAAATAAATAAATAAAGGATAGGATTTAAATCGGTTGCTAGTCGTTTGTGTTCTAAATAAATTTAGACATTTTATTAATAAAACGGATTTAAAAAGTTAGTTATTTTTAAAGTTTAAAAGAGACGAAGGATACTCGTTTTATAATTAATCATGTTTCGTCATACGAATTTAAAAAAAATAAGGCAGAGTTTCCTCTGTTTTCGGACGGCCCGGACAACACAAGTTGTCGATTTATATGTTTAAAATTCAATAATCAATGACCAAACAACATAACTATGTATATATACACGTTTATTATGTTCACAAATTTCTTTAAGGTTTGGTTCCGCGATTTAAAACTATACAAAATACAAAACAGTGAAATTAATATACGCGTTATATACCGAGTCGAACTGGGTTGAACCAAGCTGCACCGAGGCCTGCACTTGAGCCGAGACCTAAGCTGACCCGAATCAATGCTGACCGATGTTGACTTGTCGAACCAAACCAAAGCTGAGTTGACCTAAGTCGACCGAAACAAACCAGATCTGACCCAAGACACACCCAAGATTGACCATGTCTGATGCAAAAACCCAAACCAAAAAAAAATGAAATTCAAGACGGAAACTGATTTGAAATGAAACTGAAGTTTAAGCGTAAAAGAAAAAAAAGAGCTCAAGACCCTTACCGGAACCGAGACGGCCGTGATGGCCTGGTGTCGACTGAACCCGAGCCGAGTCCGCACCGTTCACCATCATCACCGCCGACGCCGGCAGCCACCGTGCGTCGGTTCTGCTGTCCATTGACGTCACCACTGTCCCGTAACCACCATCACCTCGCTGTCGCCGGTTCTGTACGAGTCGAACAAATGACTGAATCGAACGTTTGGAATCTAAATCGAGTAAAAACAAAACAAAAACCTGGAATCGAACTGAGAACAACTAACCGAAGCACCGCCGCCATCGCTGTTCTCCCTGGCCGTCGCCGTGCGTCGTCGCCGGCTGCCGTCTCTCCCTCTCTCTTCCATCGATCGGTCTAAGGCACAGGTGTAGGTGAAACATTTCAACGAAACAGAGGTTTTAGGGGTGTGTGTCACCGGAGAGGGACAGTGGAGGTATGGTTGTAGTGAACAGGTGAGGATTGGGGGTTGCTTGTCGCCGGAAGTGGCTCCGATTGCCGGAGCCGATGGTATTCAGATGAGAAGGAGGGGCCGAGAGAATTGCAATTGAGGGTGGTGTGCGGCTGTTGTTGCTCTTACTAGGGTTTCTCCAAGGATAATATTGAAAAAATGAAGGAGATGAGGCTTTTTTTTATAATTAGGTTCCCAAATGGGCTTGCGCCCACGGCCCACAAGCCCGTTACTCGTGTTTTAATCGGCCCAATCACTTTCCCGAAGTTCGTTTCCGAACCCGGGCGTCGTAAAAATGTCATAAAATATAGTTTTGGGTTCGAAAATGTGTAAAAATGACGTCGTTCCGTCAAAATGCGAAAAATTGCGTTATTGTCGTTTTAAATCCGTTTCTCAATCCAATTTCGACTGCGATTCCAAAAATACAAAAATGAACACGTATTTTCTAAAAACATGTAGATGTGGAAATACGAGGCGTTACAGAGATCTCTTCATTGGTCTTGGAATGAATGGCGAAACTTTACCATAGTATTGTAATGTAGTATTGTAATGTAGTTGGTGTAGACCGGTTGGTCTTCTTGGTGAATTGTATTGTAAATTTGGTGTCTAGCTTCTTGCTAGTTGAAATAATAAAACTTTTGTTGGCCGTTCAAAAAAAAGAGAGAATTGGTGAAAATAGATGGGAGGGAAAAAGCCCTCCTGCAATTATTTCCCCATCCGTTGGATCAGAACCCTAATCAACGGTCAGGTTTAATGAAGAAGGGGTAAAAGCATATCCATGTGCTTGTCGCCACTAAAGGGGGGATCGCCGCTAAAGGGGTCGCCCCTATTACTCCTTTTTCTTGTAGTGAAAACTTGCAAATATACAATATCTACACATTGATAACCTCTACTATAATTCCATTAAACCTTTCTTTATCTTCTTCATTTTCCTTAATAAGCTCCTTGATAAACTTTGATAACCTCGTTCAACTTCTCAATCTATAAAACAACCAATGCATAGTCATGTTAACATAAGCCTTATCGATATAACAAAACTTACAATTATACAATATCTACACTTTGAAAATTCAACTATTTATGGATTCTAAGTAGACCTAAATAAACCAAACGACCCCTTTTCGACCCGTGACACAACCAACCAATGTTTTCACTTTTACATTCAATTCAACCCAAACCTTTGCAAACCAACATATTGCAAAAATGATATGATTATAACGTAAGCCATATCGATATAATAAAACTTACAATTATACAATTATCCCTCTAATAGTACGAACGCATTAGATATGATTACAAACCAACATATTGCAAAAATGATATTGGAAACAGTAGTAAGTCAACAGTCATTAGGATAAACAGAAGTTATGACAACAGACGGTACCTTTCAGCAGTGGATGTATTTTTAGGCAAGCAAAGGTTTCAAAAACAGTTGTTTTCAGCAGTGGTAACTCAACAGTCGTTAGGATAAACAGTTGTTTCATAGACCTCATCATCATGCTTATACAAAGATTATAATTATCATCTGTTGTTCGTTAACATCTCTTGGCCCATAGCAGACCTTTGCATCTTCAGACATTCTTCATCAGCAGATGCTCTCTTTTGTCAGAGTTTAGCTACAACAGACCTTTTACAATAGCAAATATTGACTCTTTGTAATTTAGATGAGCAAATTCTTCCAAAAAACTGTTATTGATGATCAAATATTCTAGATTATTTTGCCTTTACAATCATCTGTTCAGCCTTAAACCAACCTTTAATCCTATTAAACCTCTGTTGACTTACCAAACATCTGTTCAGACACAATTCAACATCAACATAATCGAAATCAAACTCAGAGACAATTACACATCAACATCAATATCGGTCTGCAATCCTTAGACGTTATTCAAAACTATATAATAATACTTATGCTTACTAAAATAAGTAAAACTAAGATGTGACAACGAAGATTAATAGTGTCACACCCCAACCGATGGCGGAATCGTCGGGGCGCGGCACTAAGCGAAACAGATTGTCCAGGAGAAATCCATAACAACTAATATTACCAAATATTTAACGTTACATCCCATACCATAACATATCAAGCAAAATAGTTATTATAGACATAGTATCTCAAAGACAAATAAATTGTTCCGACAACTCAGATTTATTTAGTTTGTTTCTAGACTCTCCTATCTTGATTCCATACCAGCAAGCATAGCATAAGCATCCTAAACACCTGTCACATACGTTAAAATAAAGTCAATACACATAGTGTAAAGGTGAGCATACAAGTATAATAGTATATAGTAGCGAAAGCGATTTACGCATAACCAGCATGTATTACGTTAAAAGTGAAGCACGTAAGTTATCGACAAAGATCCTATCAATACCAATGAATGCAAGTAGTAGAGTGCGCAACACATGTTCACCACTGCGAACACATGAAGTAATATCCTTAACAACCCCTGAGTGAACAGGTGCTGAGTCCAAACTATAGTACTATCGTTGCTAAGGCAGGTAGACAGCAATCAATGTGTAAACATAACAAACTATAGTACTATCGTTGCTAAGGCACTTTTCTCTTGAGTGTTGAGTTATAAGAATTTAGTCCCCCGTCCGGATAGTCGTTCGATTGGATGGTCCTCCGATCGGACGGCCGTTCGATTGGGAAACCAACATTCTTTGGTGTTTGCAAAAATTGGTAAAGTGTTGAAGTACCATGTCACCTGATCGAATGGTCATTCGATCGGAGGGTTGTCCGATCGGATGGACATTCGATCGAGCAACTGTTTGTTTTGAAAAGTTTACGATTTAACGGAGACGGTATGACGACGTGCTAAACAACGGAAATCACATCAAGTCCAACTCATCCGATCGGACGGGAATCACCCCGTTCGATCAGACTCGGCTGTTCTTGACGGAGTTTCATGTTCAACCCGTGAATCGGTCGTCTCTTCGGTAGAAATCCATTCTCAGACCGGTTCTCCACTAAAGAATGAGTAGGGAACCCGAACGAGTCCAGTTTCTAACGGTTTTGAGTAGAAAGTTGAAAGAGAATAGAAAAGTGTAAAAGAGTTGAAAGGAATAGATGGAATTGTATAAAATCTTGTTTAGTTTAGTTGAATCATTGCGGAAATCACTTAGATTCGAGCTATCACCGGTCGGATGACGTCAGCAAGTGAACATCATCACTGGTCAGCCTCAAATCCGGTGATTTCATGGTGAAAATGTGAGATTTGTTGGTGAAATCGATGAGAAAGTGTGTGTAGATGATAGAAGTACAAGATCTAGGGTGAAAACTTACAAGAATCGTGAGGAATCGAGAGAAAAGTGGCTGAGTGTGCACGGGTCGGAGGGAGCTGTCACATCAAGTGAATAGTTGATGTGACTGCTGAGTATTTATAGGGGAAGAGGTGAAAGGCGGTGCAAAGGAGACGAGTCAGAGGGCCCTTCGATCGGAGGGTCATCTGATCAGATGGTCATCCGGTCGGATGACAATTCGATCGAATGGTCCTTCGATCGGATGGCGCGTGTGGGTTAGTTTCCGACTTCCGTTTCGTGTGTTGAGCGTTACATTGCGTTTTAGTGAATTGCGAGTAAGCGATGCGATATTATTAAACATTAGTTACACAAATAACATAACTCCTAATTAACATATAAGTGAACCTTAGATTTCGAGTTCGCGATGAGATTGCATTGCGATAGAGTTGCGATTGCGTTTCGAATAACATCCCAAAACATAAATAAAGCACACACAACTAACACATAATAGCACACACACATTTACATATACCAATAGTTGCGATTCGAGTTGCGATGTGATAGCGTTAAATAGAATAGCGTTTGGTTACGTTTATCGCATTGTTACTTCACATAGTAATAAATCGTAGTTTAAAATAGTGGTAACTAACATACATCGATTATCAAGTCGGAGAGTACAAGTAATAATTAAGTAAGAAATGACAGATCTGATTAGCAATCTTTCCTTACTTTGACTTGTACTTTGACTTCAAAAGTCGGGTTGTTACAGCCTCCCCTACTTTAGGGAATTTCGTCCCGAAATTAAGGCACAGGAGTAACGAAAAGCTGTGGATACTTAGCCTTCATGTCACTTTCGAGTTCCCATGTGAACTCGGCGCCGCGTTTGCCTTCCCAGCGAACTTTCACTATGGGAATGCGCGAGCGTCGGAGTTTCTTGGTCTCTCGATCCATGATTTCCACAGGCTTTTCCACGAAGTGTAATGTTTCGTCCACTTGTAGATCCTCAAGAGGAACATGTAAATTCTGCTCGGCTAGACACTTTTTGAGGTTCGAGACATGAAAAGTCAGGTGCACGTTGCTAAGTTCCTCCGGTAGTTCGAGTCTGTAGGCCACTTTGACAATCCTTTCCAGAATTTTAAAGGGTCCAACATAACGAGGCACGAGCTTTCCTTTCTTTCCGAATCAGATCACCCCCTTCCAAGGTGAAACCTTTAGGAGTACGTGATCGCCAACTTCGAATTCAAGGGGCCTGCGGCATCTATCGGCATAACTCTTTTGATGGCTCCTGGCTTTCAAGAGATTTTCTCGTATTTGGAGGATTTTGTCAGTCGTTTCTTGCAATAACTCAGGACCGGTAATTTGCGCATCTCCGATCTCGTGCCATACAATAGGCGATTGACATTTCCTTCCATATAATGCCTCAAATGGTGCCATTTGAATGCTAGAGTGATAACTGTTATTATACGAGAATTCAACCAAAGGTAAATGCGAGTCCCAATTGCCACCGAAATCTATGACACACGATCGAAACATGTCCTCAAGGGTATGGATCGTGCGTTCAGTCTGATCGTCAGTTTGGGGATGGAAAGTGGTACTTAGATTAAGAGTAGTACCGAGTGTAGATTGGAAAGTTTCCCAAAGGCGTGAGGTGAATCGACCATCGCGGTCAGAAATGATATCACGAGGTGTCCCATGTCAACAGATAACTTCGTCGGTATAGATCCATGCCAATCGTTCAACCTTATAGTCTTCCCGTATTGGTAGAAAGTGGGCGGATTTAGTAAGACGATCAACGATAACCTAAATGCTATCGTGACCTGATGGCGTGCGGGGAAGTTTCGTAATGAAACCCATAACTATACTCTCCCACTTCCACATAGGGATCTCGGGTTGTTCGAGTAAGCCAGAGGGGCGTTGATGTTCAGCCTTGACTTTCGAACAAGTCAGGCATTTTGAAACGTAGAGAGCGATATCCTTCTTCATTCCAGGCCACCAATACCTGGCACGCAAGTCCTGGTACATCTTGTCAGCACCGGGATGAATGGAATATCGGGATTTGTGGGCTTCAGTCAGCAATATCTCTCGGAGATTATTGCAACTAGGAATCCAGATACGATCGTGATAGTGCAAGATACCATTCGATTTGTTCATAAGCTGGTGTTCAGAACCAAGTATTTTTCTTCCCTTAAAGTACGTTCGGTAAAACAAGTATGTTGGGCGTCGCGAATGAGGGCTTAGAGGACGTATTGGGCTTGAATATTACGGATGCTATGCATATAGCTCCGTCGACTAACAGCATCAGCCACGACATTAGCTTTGCCTGGGTGGTAGCGGATCTCACAGTCGTAGTCATTGAGAAGTTCGACCCATCGGTGTTGACGCATGTTTAGTTCTTTCTGATGGAAGATGTGTTGTAGGCTCTTGTGGTCTGTGAAGACCGTACACTTGGTACCGTACAGGTAGTGTCGCAAGATCTTCAATGCAAAAACAACTGCGCCAAGCTCGAGATCGTGAGTCGTGTAGTTCTTCTCATGGAGCTTGAGATGTCGGGAAGCGTACGCGATAACCCTGTCTCGTTGCATGAGGACACAACCGAGACCCAGGTTAGAGGCATCGCAGTACACGACAAAGTCGTCGTTTCGATCGGGCAATGTGAGAATAGGAGCATTGCAGAGCAGATACTTGAGGGTTTGAAAGGCTTCCTCCTGTTCGGTTCCCCAAACAAAAGTCTTGTCTTTATGCGTAAGAGATGTGAGAGGAACAACGATTTTAGAGAAATCTGGGATAAATCGACGGTAATAACCCGCCAATCCGAGAAAAGAACGAACTTCGGACGGGTTTTTCGGTGTATTCCAACTCTTAACTGCTTCAATCTTCGCTGGATCGACGTGAATACCTTGACTATTTATGATGTGACCAAGGAATTGAACCTCCTCAAGCCAAAATTCACACTTGGAGAACTTGGCGTAAAGGCGATTCCCTTGCAGAAGCTCGAGAACGAAGCGTAGATGTTGCGCGTGTTCAGTTTACGTCTTCGAATAGATCAGGATATCATCGATAAACACGATGATGAAACGGTCGAGAAAGGGTTTACACACGCGATTCATTAGATCCATAAAAACTGCGGGTGCATTAGTAAGTCCAAAGGGCATAACAACAAATTCATAGTGGCCGTAGCGAGTGCGAAAAGCGGTTTTGGGTATATCTTCCTCCTGGATTCGTAACTGATGATAACCAGAGCGTAGATTGATCTTGGAAAAACATGTAGCGCCTTGCAACTGATCAAACAAATCATCGATTCGAGGCAAAGGATAGCGATTCTTGATAGTCAGCTTGTTGAGTTCCCTGTAATCGATGCATGATGTAGGGTAAAATATACATATTTGTCCCGTGTAGATTGTATAATTATTGTATAGGTTTTATTTGTTTTTATTTAGTTTTAGTATTATATTATATTATTTTGTGTTGGGCCAGATCCTGGTGCAAATGGAGCGAAAATGAGTAATAACTAAATAACCAGCCAGTTGAGTAGAGTAGACCGCCAGTGACCGAAGGAAATTTGCCATTATTTTCTGTGAGTGGGTCGATGCCACTATCTCTATTTTATAAGTTGGATGACCAAATCGAATAAAGTTGAGGGTTGTTTTAAAAATAGTTATTGAAACTTGAGGCACTATTCTCGCAATCTGCTAAAAGTTGATATTAATTCCATTCTCAAAAAAGTGCATATAGTGTTGACCGAGCAAATGTATTTTTGGACCAAGTTTGACCGCCTCTACTATTCTTGTATTTTTTTTTTATTTTTTTTGGGGCTGCTGATCTTTGTGAGGGAAGCCCAACAAAGGAACGAATTAGAAAACTTGGGGAGAAAGGCAATATTACGGCTGAAGGAAGGGTTACGAAAAGAAAGATATATATTCTTCTTGGTCGCACACGATTAGGGAGGGAGCCGCACATTATTACTTTACGAAGTCAGCAAGCTTTTGGATAATTTGGAGTTCTTGGAGGCTGCTTAGAAGCTTTTTGAAGATTCTTGAAGCATCGGAAGGCCTAGGAATCATCGGGTAACGCTCGGGAGCATTCGGGATTGAAGCATTCTGGTTTATTCTTCCCGTTACTTTCTTGTTTCGATTTTTTTCAGTTGTTTCTCAATGAATTCAGTTCTGATTATGTTTATTGCTATGTTTTTAGACATGTTTAGCGGCTAATTACTTCATACTACCTAGGCTAATGACGATTGTTTAACAAAGTTTGGATTTTTATTCGTTAATAATGTTGGTTTTGGATTTTCTTGAAAAGTAAACGACTTTGGAAACTTTAATTTGGTGTGTATGCGTATCTTGTGTTGATTTTCGATTAATTGCCCGTTTCACATGAATCTTGATGAATGTCTTTCATAGAATAGGTTCGTGTTAATTATCTAATCTTTGCGGGTTTGGGTAATTTTTGGGTAAATCGGTCGATAACCTTAGAAACGGTAATTAAGAGATTATTGAAACTTGATATTCTACTAATCTTGTCGCTATAAGGCTCGAGGTTATTAATAGGTCTCGGTTTGGTATATAGCTAGTATTAGGTTTTGTAAGAAATCGGTCTTAGTTCCCTAATCATACTCGTGTCTATTAAACCAAGTTAAAATCCATAGTTGCCTTAGACTTTCGCGCTGTAAGGTAGATTGTCATATTAGGGCACTTTTCAAGAAGTTAGAGGACCGTAAGGAAATCTAACAACCGGTAGTCGTAACAACCTTGTAGAGTCTCACAAGTTTCTTCCTGAGAAGGGTCGGGAGGTCTTAGTAGGGATTTCTTAGGGTTTAGCATTAAAAGATCCTGGTTCCATACCACGTTAATTTCGAATAGAAATCCATTCCTAGTTGAACATGAGTCTAGCCTAGGTAGCATTCATCATCACTGAGTTCAGTCTTCGTCCAATTTCGCGTCTAGTTAATCTAGTTAATTTAGTTTAATTGTAATTGCATTTTTAGGATTTTTAGAAAACCCCCCTCAAACATAAAAATAGTTAGAGTCCGTGTCAGTCTAAGTCTAGATAGAGTCGTAAACGTAATTAGAGACTCTCGTGGGTTCGATACTCGGACTTACTTTGGCTATGCTGCATTGACCGGTACACTTGCCGGTTGTGTGGTCTAGATTAGAGAGTCTTCGTTTTATAAATTTAAAATTGAAGTGTCTAATTTAGGGTTAATTTAGTTTATATTTATTTGACCACTTTTAGCACATCAATGCACATCCGGAACGATCCGTCCTTCTTTTTGACAAAAAGGACAGGTGCGCCCCAAGGAGAGGTGCTAGGGCGTATGAAGCCTTTATCAAGCAATTCCTGGAGTTGACTCGATAGTTCCCGCATTTCTGACGGGGCGAGTCGATAAGGAGATTTAGCGACGGGATTAGCTCCAGGAATGAGGTCGATGCGAAAATCAATGTCTCTCGTAGGAGGCAGACCATGTAAATCGTCAGGAAAGACATTAGGAAAATCACGAACCACGAGTACCTTTTCTATTGACTTTTCTTCCTTTTCCTTATCCGCTATTACGATGTGCGCTAAGAAAGCTTTGTATTCCTTTCGGAGATACTTGCTTGCTTGTATGCACGACATGAGTTTGAGTTCCTTCGAAGACACTTCGCCGTAGACACAGAGTTGATCACCATTAGCAAGAGAGAAACGAATCATTTTATCGAAGCAAACAATTTCAGCACGATTTTCCCGAAGGAAATCCATGCCTACTATGATATCAAAACTACCAAGCTGCATCAGAATAAGGTCGATTGGGAAGATGTGATTGTTGAGTTCGAGGGTACAATCACGGAGAATAGAATTGACAGTTACGGTTCTTCCAGTGGCAATTTCGACATCGAACTTCGTTGGGAGATTTGCGCGTTTACATTTTAGGAGTTTCTCGAATTCTAGCGACACAAAACAGTTATCTGCTACAGTATCAAATAAACACGAAGCATATACACCGTTAACAAGAAACGTACCATTGACAATGTTGTTGTCGGTTTGGGCCTGCCGGACATTAATGTTGAATGTTCGTCCGCGGGCTGCTGGTTGCTGCTACTGTGGCTGCTGTTGTTGCTGTGCTGGTTGCTGTTGAGGCTCTTGCTTCACTACCCGGTTCGGGCAAACGTTCGTGAAGTGGTTAGGGTCACCACACGCGTAGCAGGCTCTTGCGTGAGCAGCGGGAGCAGGAGCTGCTTGAATACCCTGAGGAGTAGGAAGAGGAGCTGGTGGTGCAGGAGGAGCTTGAACTTGAGCTTGTTGACGTGGGCCAGTGCGACAATTGGCAGTAAAATGCCCATAGACATTGCAATGAGCACAGAATCTGCAAGCGATCCCTGTCGGATGATGGTAAGTACAAGTAGGGCATAGAGGGTGTGGACCGGTATACGCACGCTTTGCAGGCGGTGCGTTGGTCGATGGTGCCGCTACTTGGCGGTTCTGGTTCTGAGGTTGAGCAGGGACAGCATTGAGAGGCGCAGCTGTGACAGCACAGTTCTTGTTGTTGTTGTTTTTCTTGCGCTTGCGGCGTGAAGATTTCGATCCTTGAGATGCGGCGGTTTCTGGAGCGGGAGTAGCAGTGACTTGATGAAGATTTTTATTGGCGTTATTAAAGTAACCAGCCAAAACTCGCTTGTCATTAATCTTGGCAGCGAGTTGATAAGTCTCTTCGATGGTGGTAGTCTTGGCGGCTTGCACAAAATCGGCAACACAATCAGGTAGAGCGCGAATATATTTCTTGATTGTGATGTCGGGAGTTGAGACTTGGCCGGGACAGATGATGCTAAGCTGCTTAAAGCAAGCAGTAAGACCCGCATTGTCGCCACCTTCCTGCTTGATGTTCCAAAACTCATTCTCCAGCTTCTGGAGCTCATGGGGAGGACATAATTCTTTCACCATAATCTCCTTCAATTCCTCCCACGAAAGTTCGTAAGCTGCGTCGTTACCTCGCCTGTTTCTTTCGGCAGTCCACCAGTCCAGAGCCCTGGACTGAAAAACGCCAGTTGCGTTAACAGTGCGGAGGTTGTTTGGGCATCCGCTTTGCCGAAGAGTGACTTCAATCAAATCGAACCACTGGAACATGGCGCTGGGCCTGTCTTCACCAGTGAAGTCTTTTGGGCCACAGGCCTTAAATTGTTTGAAGCTAAAAGTAGTGTGGGGCGAGTCAGTCTTTGATTCCTCAGAGTACTTGCTAGCAACTTCGTTGATTTCGCTGACAATTTGCGGAATGACCTTAGCCATTTCCTTGGCGACTAACGAAGCGATGCATTTGTCAGCGTGGTTGCGGCGAGCAGCGCGAGAAGTGTGTGATCCAAATGACGACATTGTCTGCAACAGACATCGTCATAGGATTCAAACATGATTTCTATTAATTCGAGTATAATCTATCGTATCACCACAAGCTACTTTACATAAGGCACAGAAACATGTAGGCACATAACACATAGGCACATAATCACATAGACACATAAGCACATAGACACATGTCATCCCATACTAACATGTTGTTCAGATAAACACATATTTTGCACGTATTCACCTACATATTTTGCACGTGGTGGCCTATCTTTCAGAGCTGCGATTGCGATCGTGTGTTGCGAGTGCGAATAGCGAGTAGCGATTGCGGGTAACGTAGCGAGTAGCATAACGTGCGATTTGTCAGCGTATTGAGATAAATTTGCAGTGCGAGTTGTGCATGTTTATCAAAGCGAGGAGCGAAAAGCGAGCAAATCTCCAAGAATCAAAACACATAAATCGTAAAACCACGTAAACACATAAAGTTTGCACATAAAAGCGACATGGCGTAAAATCAGCGATTGCGATTTAAAAATAGTAGATTACCTTGAGTATGAGGCGTTGACTACCCAAAGTGATTCAACTATTCACAACGACCTCGAGTACACGCCTTAGCCTTCTAGACTGTGCTCTCTCACCGCAACGCGGTGAATGGAACGCATCCTTCCGGTTACTACGTGAATTGGGTCGTTGGAACTCATCGAGACCTTGGTGAGAGTTTTGTAAAAAAAAATTAGAGAATGGAATGCGTCATTAAGATGCGGGTTTCACCCCTAACTTAACCACCTCGTTCCTGATGGTGTAGCATTCGCCGAATAAATTCGGGGATTCCACGAAATAGAGGATGGAGATTCTCTGTCGAGGTAAGGATGTCACTCCTGTCTCAACGAAGTGTTCTCGTGCAGAGAATAAAATACGTGTAGAGTGAGTGATTCCATCGAGAGTTTCTGGTTTTCACACCTAATCTCGACTAAATCACTTGATTGTGTCGTGTTAGCCTTAGGAAAGGCCAAATAGTTTTCAATCTTTGGAAAGATTGTCGAGCGTTTGTAGATTGTGCTGGCATACTCGTACGAAGTGTACAACTCGGGCAATGTGACTTACTTCATACGAGATATTTCACTCGAGCGAAGTAACTCACCTTGTGCGAGTTGTCCCAATTCATACTGGTATCCCTAGTTTTGAATAAGCGATAGAGATCACACATAATGGTCGCGTTGGGTACTAAGACTATAGACTAGGTCATTACTAAGACATCAAACCCGGACTAGGTCGTGTCTTACCTAATTCCCTATAGTTATGGCTCTGATACCAATCTGTCACACCCCAACCGATGGCGGAATCATCAGGGCGCGGCACTGAGCGAAACAGATTGTCCAGGAGAAATCCATAACAACTAATATTACCAAATATTTAACGTTACGTCCCATACCATAACATATCAAGCAAAATAGTTATTACAGACATAGTATCTCAAAGACAAATAAATTGTTCCGACAACTCAGATTTATTTAGTTTGTTTCTAGACTCTCCTAGCTTGATTCCATAACAGCAAGCATAGCATAAGCATCCTAAACACCTGTCACATACGTTAAAATAAAGTCAATACACAGAGTGTAAAGGTGAGCATACAAGTTTAATAGTATATAGTAGCGAAAGCGATTTACGCATAACCAGCATGTATTACGTTAAAAGTGAAGCACGTAAGTTATCGAAAAAGATCCTATCAATACCAATGACTGCGAGTTGTAGAGTGCGCAACACATGTTCACCACTGCGAACACGTGAAGTAATATCCTTAACAACCCCTGAGTGAACAGGTGCTGAGTCCAAACTATAGTACTATCGTTGCTAAGGCAGGTAGACAGCAATCAATGTGTAAACATAACAAACAAGCATTCATCGAGTCACGTATAACATGCGAGAGCGGTTAGCGTATAAAAAGTGTTTGCGTTGTGTGTTGATGTGATTTGATATAGATAACGTATGTATCACCCAAAAGTGCGTTAAGCGAAAAAGGGTTCGAGTATACTCACAGATAGTGTTTAGAAAATAAACACAGTCTTGGATTGAAGGGAGCGCTGGAGAGTTAGCCTGATCATAGTACGACAGTGTAAGCGTTGAACAGTGCGAGAAACAGCGTGTCAGTGATCGGATGGTGGTTCGATCGGAGGACCGTCCGGACGGATGGTCATTCGACTGAAGAAATGTGTTTGAACTTTTGAAGTTTTTGTTGTAGTATGAATAGAGTCATTCGATCGGATGGTCATCCGGCGGATGACCGTTCGATCGGATGGCAATTCATTGAGTGTTGAGTTATAAGAATTTAGTCCCCCGTCCGGATAGTCGTTCGATCGGATGGTCCTCCGATCGGACGGTTGTTCGATTGGGAAACCAACATTCTTTGGTGTTTGCAAAAATTGGTTAAGTGTTGAAGTACCATGTCACCTGATCGAATGGTCATTCGATCGGAGGGTCGTCCGATCGGATGGTCGTTCGATCGAGCAACTGTTTGTTTTGAAAAGTTTGCGATTTGACGGAGACGGTATGACGACGTGCTAAACAACGGAAATCACATCAAGTCCAACTCATCCGATCGGACTGGAATCACCCCGTTCGATCAGACTCAGCTGTTCTTGACGGAGTTTCACGTTCAACCCGTGAATCGGTCGTCTCTTCGGTAGAAATCCATTCTCAGACCGGTTCTCCACTAAAGAATGAGTAGGGGAACCCGAACGAGTCCAGTTTCTAACGATTTTGAGTAGAAAGTTGAAAGAGAATAGAAAAGTGTAAAAGAGTTGAAAGGAATAGATGGAATTGTATAAAATCTTGTTTTGTTTAGTTGAATCATTGCGTAAATCACTTAGATTCGAGCTATCACCGGTCGGATGACGCCAGCAAGTGAACATCATCATTGGTCAGCCTCAAATCCGGTGATTTCATGGTGAAAATGTGAGATTTGTTGGTGAAATCGACGAGAAAGTGTGTGTAGATGATAGAGGTACAAGATCTAGGGTGAAAACTTACAAGAATCGTGAGGAATCGAGAGAAAAGTGGCTGAGTGTGCACGGGTCAGAGGGAGCTGTCACATCAAGTGAACAGTTGATGTGACTGCTGAGTATTTATAGGGGAAGAGGTGAAAGGCGGTGCAAAGGAGACGGGTCGGAGGGTCATCCGATCGGATGGTCATCCGGTCGGATGACCATTCGATCGAATGGTCCTTCAATCGGATGGCGCGTGTGGGTTAGTTTCCGACTTCCGTTTCGTGTGTTGAGCGTTGCGTTGCGTTTTAGCGAGTTGCGAGTAAGCGATGCGATAGTATTAAACATTAGTTACACAAATAACATAACTCCTAATTAACATATAAGTGAACCTTAGATTTCGAGTTCGCGATGAGATTGCGTTGCGATAGAGTTGCGATTGCGTTTCGAATAACATCCCAAAACATAAATAAAGCACACACAAGTAACACATAATAGCACACACACATTTACATATACCAATAGTTGCGATTCGAGTTGCGATGCGATTGCGATGTGATAGCGTTAAATAGAATAGCGTTTGGTTACGTTTATCGCCTTGTTACTTCACATAGTAATAAATCGTAGTTAAAAATAGCGGTAACTAACATACATCGGTTATCGAGTCGGAGAGTACAAGAAATAATTAAGTAAGAAATGACAGATCTGATTAGCAATATTTCCTTCCTTTGACTTTGACTTTGACTTGTACTTTGACTTCAAAAGTCGGGTTACAGCCTCCCCTACTTTAGGGAATTTCGTCCTGAAATTAAGGCACAGGCGTAACGAAAAGCTGTGGATACTTAGCCTTCATGTCACTTGTATGAAAACATGGTATGTAATTAACCTAGCCACTGTTACTATAAAAACCTTTGTTGATCAGCATATTTTGAATATCATCTGTTGTTCTTTAACATCTAGTCTCCCATAGCAGACCTTTGCTTCTTCAATCTTTCATCATCAGCAGATGTTCTCTTTTACCAGACTTTAGCTACAACAGACCTTTTACAACTCCAAATATTGACTCTTTGTAATTTGGAGGAGCAAATTCTTTAAAAAACTGTTATTAATGATCAAATTATATACCTTGTTTTGTCTTTGCACTCATTTGTTCACCCATAAACCAACCTTTAATCCTATTAACCCTCTGTTGACTTACCAAACATCTGTTCACACACAATTCAACATCAACATAATCTAAATCAAACTCAAACACTAAAGAAGTAAAAGTGCCATGCAACAACAAAGATTCATAAGATTAAAATGTATTCATCTATTCATGACATTAAAAGATCAACAATTACATAACATACTGAACAACGAAACTTTCAAATCTAACAGTAACAGCAAGAATTAAGAAATTTTAGCTTCAACTCCATCAATTTCTGAACCTCTCGATGTATGTCCTTCAGCATCGCCATGCACTCCACGTCTCTATCACCGCACTCTATATTACTGACAACACAAAGCTCACGAACGGAAGTTGAAGGCATCCGCATCAGATTTCTAGAAACCTACTCTCTCGTAAACAGGCCAACGTGCAGTCCATCAAAACATCTCCTCAGCTCTCGAAGAATAGCCCTATCCTCATACACCTGTTCCTCAACTTGCCTGATAAAGCTCTGCTTTAAATCATCAGACTCTGCAGAAGTGTATGACGCCATTTTGACAAACTATATTACTCAAGTGATGTGAAAGTATGATATCTTCGTAGGAAAACATGATGAAAAACAGGTGAAGTGGCAATGAGTTAATATAGTGAAATATCTAACAACCCAAGAAATCAGATTTAAACTCATTGTACATTTAATAATCTAATCAAGCAAAACGTGTAGATTTAATATAAACATATTAATTTATATTTCAAAATAACAGTCTCTTAATGCAAAAACATTTTCAAACCCCAGCTTTTATGGGAAAACTATAAAATTAAATATCAAGAAACCCAAGGGACAAATTTTAAAACTTCAAAGAAAAAAACAGGTTATCATAATTACAATTAACCTCTTCATTTACCATATAGACGCGTTTTAAACACTATAAATGTCACACCCCAACCGATGGCGGAAACATCGGAGTGAGACGAAAACGAGATTGCAAGAGACTTCATAACACTATTTGTGACAATAATTAAATAATGGATTTCATTTCATTTCTAAAAGTCGATTACAAAGATTAAAATCAAATACAACAACTAGATATACAATATGTTCAATACAAGAATACAACAAACAAGTACATTAACTTAAGACGTCTAAATGTGTATCTAAGCATCATCACTGCTTCAAGTTCAAAGCGTCGTCATCCTCAACCTGTAACATGTTTTAAAATAAAGTTCAATGCAAAAGCAAAGGCGAGTATACAAGTTTTTCATACGTAGCATAAAAAAATAAGTTTCAAACAATTCCATATGGCAAGCTCTTGATACAAGATAAACAATAAATTCGGCATGTGTCTAACATATCAAACCAATAATGAAACGCAATATGCTCATGACATAACCACAAGTCTACGGGCGGTGCGTTAATCCTATAGCGCTATATATGTCACGGATAGGCTTGGACGAAGTTAATGATAAGTCTAACACAAGATTAAAGTATCAAGTAATCAAATAAGCACGCGTGTATGAGGAATGTTTGTGCAATATGAATAAAGTTTGTGTGTAAGTTAATAAATAACATGTTACACCCAAAAAAGTGGTAAACGAAAAAGGGGTTCAAGTATACTCACATAATTGCTAAGTCTTCCGATTATCCAAGCGTTGACGAGTGTAAAAGATTAGGAGGTTGGAACACCGAGGTCACCCTATAGGGGCAAACGAAGGTGTATGAGTAATCGGGATTATGACGGAGGATTTGAAGTGGAATTTAAAGTGTAACTTGTCGATGGATGATGGATGGAATTTAAAGTGTAATCGGGATTATATATATATATATATAGGTATATAGGGTAGGGTTCCAGCGTGAACAACCTCCCAAGAGTGAACTGCGTGAACATATCTGGACCATTGATTTCCTTTTTAGTTGTTAAGGGTAAGATTGTAATTATATAAAACAATAGATTTAAACTCATTATTTTAGTAACTGAATTAAGTTACATCTTTCCTATTTTAAATTCATTATCCACATTATGTTTTATTTATTAATAAGATAATTATCAAAACAAACAACAAACCACCAGATTTCAATTTTAATTTTTATTTCAGATTTCATCACCAGAATTCAAATTTTGATTTTTAAGACCCACGTAACCTTCATATTTCAACGGTATACACATGTGTACTTGGATATAAATAGAACAATACACATGTGTACTCAGCATCGTACGTATGTGTATAGTAATTCACAAGTGTACATCAACATTCAATACAAAATAAAATCTGAGATATCACAAAAACATACTATATACACAAGTGTACATCGCATTAAAAACAGGGCAAAATCAGAATACACATGTGTACATCACATTTAAACAGATCAAAATCAGAATACACATGTGTACATCGCATTAAAAAACAGAGCAACATCAAAAATTGAACATCGGATCCGGCGATAAACATCAGAGCAACATCAAAACAGAGCAAAACAGCAACTAATTAGAGCAAAACATCAAAGCAACATCAAAACAGATCAAAACTCAGCAACTAATTTCGTCTGCAATTCGATCATCCCTCGTGTCTGCCCTCAAATGCAGCCTTTTTATCCCAGTAAAAAATGGAAAATCTTCTATCATCTGACCTACCTTCACGAACAGAGGAAACCTAGAACACGTATACAAAAAAACAAATCTTGTCATGTGCAATCAAATAGAAAAGACAATACACCTAACCATCATATTTAATACATCAACAAAGACACTCAAAGGAGGGTTTCAACCAGCAAGATACAAAATATAAATTCTACATGGTATTAAAATTACCAAATCCCACCGCGATAACCTTTTATCTGAATCTGATCATGATTGTTTTTTATATTACCATTGATATAACGGAGGGCCCGCTCTGAGCATTTACACCTGCAGAAAATGACCCGTCTGCACAGATTACCAGCAGAGGGCGTTCGTTTGGATATTCAACATGGGAATGGTTTACGGTTGGTTTTGGCAGTATTTGCATAAAGGAAACAGCACCATCGTATCTAGAGACTATGTTACGCACATTGTTTGCATCTTCAACATCCCACACTTGAAAACCGTACTGATACCTGTGTGGGAGTGCGACCGGATATCGGGGTGATGAAGGTGGCCGGTGTTGCTCCGGTTGCCGGAGCCGGAGAAGAGAACGAGGGAGAGAGCAGGGTGTCGGCTGGTTAATTTGGGGTTAGGGTTTTGACAAATTGAAAAAGATAATTGATTACTTGATTTATTTATGAGAGATTTATGCAATCAAAGATTGAAATTACAAATATACCCTTTTTGTATTTAATTAAATGGAAAAAAATTAACCACATAATTACCATCATGCCACTCATTTAAATCTGAAGATTATAAAAATCAAGGGCCCAGATCAGTTCACGCTTGGGATTTTGTTCACGTTTGAACCTAATCCTATATATATATATAGGGGAATGTTCAAATGAAAACCACGAGTTATCGCGAAAACTCGAAAAATAATTAAAAAAGCCAAAAAAACATACCAAATTTTTTTTTTTGCATACCAATTTTCGCCATTTTTATATATAAAAAAATTTTTCAAAAAAAAAAATTTGTATTGCACATGTGTAATTCTACACATGTGTATTATTACACATGTGTACTACAAATTTTTTTTTTTTTGAAAAAAAAAATTATATAAAAAACCTGCAATTTTTATAAAAAAAAATTGGTGTGTTTTTTAGGCTCTTTTTAGTTAGTTTTCGAGTTTTCGTGTTAAAAGTAGTTTTCATTTGAACCATCCCCTATATATATATACATATATATATTTTATATAGTTTATGTAATCAATCTAAATTAATTCTATCGAAAATATTATAGAAGTATTGTCAAAAAGAAAAATAAATAGATAAATAAATAAACAACTATACATTTATAATCATTATTATAAAATTTTAATTGATTCCGATAGGCTCCGTCTTATAAAATAGACACATTTCGTTTTACGAGATTTTACAAAAACGGGCATAGTTTCCTCTGTTCTCGAACGATCCCGACAACACAAGTTGTCGATATATTTTCAAAATTCAACAATAACTCGGCGATATAATCAATATACGTAAAATGAGCCAAACGTGAATAATCTATAAATGTATCGGCACTTATAATAAATCATAATTCATGACTAACATAATGTAAATATTTTAACACAAGTAACTTTGTTTAAAATACTAAATTACATGGTTAAACATGATATTTATTGAATCGAAAGTAATGAAAGTATAAAATGGATCGAAATATACCGGACAAGGCGAGATGACTCTCGAGACAGTCACCAGTTTTGACTCGTTTGACCAGACCGAGACTTTGACCTGAGGATCTGTGATTGACCCGGAGAACCAGTCTGACCGGTGCGGACTGAACCGAAAAACCCGAGCCGTGAACCACTTGTCAGAAGCTGAACCGAAATAACACCCGAACAGGACCCGAGCCTGATGTTGAACCGAACCATTTACTCTCTCTGACCCAAACTTGACTCGTCTTGACGGAAAATACCACCGTCTGCACGTGGAACCCGTTGGAACGCGACTCCGACCGCCGCCGTGCCGCCGTCGACGGCGTTCGTCTCCGGTGACTCTGCCGGTGACATCGGCTCCCCGATTCCAACTTCACACTTCTCGATTTCTATCTCTCTCTTTTTCTCTTCTGTACACGCGCCGCCGCACACCACCAAGCAATGGTGGTGGCCGGCCATTAAATCGAGTAATCAAGGGCTGCTGGGGGTGTCGTCGGCTGAGCCGACGCCGGAGAAGAAAGGGGGGTTGGTGTGTGGATGTTGTGACTGTGTGACGTCGGAGGTGTCTCGCCGATCAAAAAGAACAGGGGTGGAGGAGATAGATCTGTGGGTGTGGTTTGGATGATCTTAAGGTGAAGAAGAAGAAGATCAGACTCCATGTTTTGTTTGGAGAAGATGAGGATTTTATGTGTGAGTTTAGAAAATAAGTTGCAGACAACAAATGAGGGGGGGAACATAAGTAACGGCTATTATAAAAGAGGATTAGGGTTTGTTGCATTTAAGTTTTAGAAAAGACCATCCTAACCCCTAAACTTTGAAGGGTTTAAATAAATTAGCTGAATTAACTTAGTTTAAGTCATATAACATAGTTGACCAAACTAACTAGGTTATACGTGTATTCTAAAAGAACTAATCTTTACAATTATATTAACCGGGTTAGTTTGTATCCTTTTCTAACTTTAAAGTTTAACGAGACTAAATAGATTATTATAAAAATAAACTTTTAAATAGTAAAGTCAATTAATTTAATTAATTAAACCATGAATAAATACCCATTTTATAACGAATTAGATTAAAGATAAATATTTTTCGACGATTAAAACGAAACGACGAATACTAGGATACAAAGTTTCCAAAAAATAGGAATATGAACGATGGTTTCTAAATATGGAAAGTTATGAAAACGTGGAGCGTTACAGTCTCCCCTCCTTTAGGAAATTTCGTCTCGAAATTTATTTAGAAGGAAGACTTGAAAGGGTTTTGGCAAACAGAAGATGATTGTTTAAAATTGAGGCTTTGAAGTTTGAGACGTTTTGAAAGTATGAAATTTGAAGAACGAAAGGATAGGTTTGTAAAAGAGTTCGTTTGTCGAAAATGATTGAGATATGAAAAATGCGTACGTATGTGTGTAAGACAAAGTGAGTTTAAACAGTTTTGAATAAATCAAAGTGGAGATGTACATAAATAATAGAAGGTAGTTTTAAAAGTAATGTGGTAGATTAGGATTCGAACGTTTAAACAGGGTAGGTTGTAAACGGGGTTCGTATAGAGACAAAGAATAATGGAGAATAATGGGAGGTAAAAAGTGAGCGATTGATCGAACAGACGAATACGAGTATAAGGATGGCTTAAGTATTGGATAAACGAAAGTGATGTGTTAAGAATGAAGTCTCGTCGTGAATAATCGGATATCGCGCGCTTAGCAATGCGTTTGTGAGTCGTTAAAGTGTACGTATTAGGTCTAATTAGGTCTGCAAAACACCGAATTTCTCATGGCACGTTTCACGAAAGTTCGGTAACATGGTGAAAACACTTATATATAGGATGTACCAGCGGCGTATCCACCATGTTTTGTCCATATTACGTCCGTCTCATATTCGGTGTCATGTTACGTTCCGTGCTTTACCATACACAGTAGTACACTCTATGATTCTCATGCGCCTATCACTATAATCTTGTGTACACCCGCGATTATATTGATCGTCGCATGATCCACTTAGCTTGTACTAGTTGCATATGAGTTAGGTTTTTTTTTAATAAGAACGAGTACGTGTACGAATGTAGTATATAAGCATGTTGATGTTTACGCATGTATGGGGCCCACGTAAGCGAATCCCTCGGATTCAGCTCGCGTGCAGGTACGAATGTAATATAAGCATGTATGGGACCCACGTAAGCGAATCCCTCGGATTCCGCTCTCATACGGGTACGAATGTATAAATCATAAGCATGAAGTAAAGTAGGAGCATAAATATAAGTGTAAGTATAAATACGCATGTGGGTGTAAGTATAAATATAAAACGTATGAGTATGAGTGTAGGTACGAATAATAAAGATTGCGTAATTTGTATAAATTGAAACATAACGAATTAAACATGTGAAAACGATCAAAAGGTTGAGTATTAAAAAAAATGAACTGTATAAATGAAATTTTCGTGAGATATCGACTAAAACGTGTACAATGATATGCATGTATAGTTGTTTAAGCGAAATGTTGAGTTTATCGAATTCCAAAATAGATTGAGTTTGATTGGGAAGGTAGGATACAGTTTGTATAACTAAGAGGATGTAAAGTACTCATTGGTTATACATAACGTATTTTGTAATGAATGGAAATGCTACTTTTGTTTTAAAAGAGTTTACGTAAGTTGAAGATTGTCGGTCCTCATGAAGTCTTCTTGCCCACGTGTTTTGAAATTTGAATGACGAATTGAGCGGTGTAGGAAAAGGTTTTCGAAAATAATAAGTTCGCTTCGTTCGTATTAAACAAGAAGTTTTTGAATTGTAGAGGTCCTTAGGAAAACGTTGATTCTTAGAAAGAAATTTAGCAAAATGGACTTAGTGATTATTGAAAAGAGTTTTAACAAATAGTTTGTTGATGTTGAAAAGAGTCCTTGATAAAACGGTCGTATAACATCTTAAAAGTATATGAGAAAGTTGTTTTGAATCCCGATTGAGGATGAAAGTCTTTGGTATGACGATAGAATGTGAGCGTGTTTTAGTTATTAAGTTGAATACGAAGTTCATGGGCAAGAAATTTGTTGGACCGATTAAATTGGTAAGTAGCATTTCGTAAGGTTTTGAAATTTAGGTAATTAAACGTTTTAAGACATGATTAAGAATCTCGTGTATAGGAGTTAAGTGAAAATAGATCGTAAGATAAGAAGTACGTTTGTTTTAAACAATGCATGTTGAAATTTTCATGAGTAAGGATTTCGACGGAAGATAAAAAAAACTTGATCGCGTTGTATGATAAAGTCTCTTTTGAAAGAAGGTTTTGGTAACGATCACCTAGGTAAGAGAATCACCCCTAACTCGTTGGTGAGGTCGTTTTAAGAAAAGAAGGAGCGTAGCTAATCATCAAGGTAAGGAAATCACTCCTATCTCGATGATGTGTCTCCATTTTGGTGTTACAAGGAATGTAAACAAAATCGAGTGACGTTTTGAAACCATGCATATGTATAAATGTAGGAAAAAGATTTAGTATGTTGTGTGTGAGAAGTAAATGTCGAAAGTAAATTTGAATTTGAAAGATTGCATCATATAAGATAAATAATAGAAACACATGTTTGATTAAAATTTGGACGGTTCCAAAACGGAACTTTGACTAACCAAAGTGGTCGAAAAGTCTTTCGAAATTGAGGAGCATGCTTTGGCCTAATAGGTGGAATACTCTCGCCGACAAGTCGGTTAACGGTATTTACCCTTCCGGTTACTACATGTCCCAAATCAATTGAAATTTCGAGACTTGGCGGGATTTATGAAAAATCAAGGAGTGGAACTAGTCGACAAGGTGCGGGTTTCACCCCTAACTTGACGATTTCGTATTCCAAGTGTGGTTGGTACTCGTCGGGTCAAAATTTAATTTCAACACTTTGACGAGGGTCCACTAGAATTTGAAAGCGGAAATTCTCCATCAAGGTGAGGATCTCACTCCTAACTTGATGGCGAATTTCGTGTAAAAAGAATAGATGGATTGAGAGTCTTTCACCAAATTGTGGGTTTCACGCCTATTTTGGTGAAGTCATCTCGTTGGTATGATATGAGTGATTTTGATTTTTTTGTATAAACGAGTAAAGACGTATGTTCAAAATAATAATAAGCATAAACACATAAAGCATCTCAAGAAAATAACACGTAAAAGACACTTCAAGAATAGCACATAAAGGATGGGACAATACAACAAGTATTAACAAATAATAAAGCAAGTATTAACACAAAAGTGACATATATGTTTAAAAGGTCAAAAGAAAATAAATAAGGAGCAAATAAAGTATCATGCAAGTGGTTCAAGCAAAACATAAGAATAAAGCTCTAGAACTATAGACTAGGTAAAAAAGCATGGCAATTTTCCTAATTCCCCATAGTTATGGCTCTGATACCAATCTGTCACACCCCAACCGATGGCGGAAACATAGGAGTGAGACGAAAACGAGATTACAAGAGACTTCATAACACTATTTGTGACAATAATTAAATAATGGATATCATTTCATTTCTAAAAGTCCATTACAAAGATTAAAATCAAATACAACAACTAGATATACAATATGTTCAATACAAGAATACAACAAACAAGTACATTAACTTAAGACGTATAAATGTGTATCTACGCATCATCACTACTTCAAGTTCAAAGCGTCGTCATCCTCAACCTGTAACATGTTTTAAAATAAAGTTTAATGCAAAAGCAAAGGCGAGTATATAAGTTTTTCATACGTAGCATAAAAAAAATAAGTTTCAAACAATTCCATGTGGCAAGCTCTTGATACAAGATAAACAATAAATTCGGCATGTGTCTAACATATCAAACCAACGATGAAACGCAATATGCTCATGACATAACCACAAGTCTACGGGCGATGCGTTAATCCTATAGCGCTATATATGTCACGGATAGGCTCGTACGAAGTTAATGATAAGTCTAACACAAGATGTCATAAACCCAAGTTTAAAGTATCAAGTAATCAAATAAGCACGCGTGTATGAGGAATGTTTGTGCAATATGAATAAAGTTTGTGTGTAAGTTAATAAATAACATGTTACACCCCAAAACATGGTAAACGAAAAAGGGGTTCAAGTACACTCACATAATTGCTAAGTCTTCCGATTATCCAAGCGTTGACGAGTGGAAAAGATTAGGAGGTTGGAACACCGAGGTCACCCAGTAGGGGCAAACGAAGGTGTATGTTGGTGCATACGTCTGTCGACTAATCACATAGATTATATATATCTATACATATATATATTTTATATAGTTTATGTAATCAATCTAAATTAAGTCTATCGAAAATATTATAGAAGTATTGTCAAAAAGAAAAATAAATAGATAAATAAATAAACAACTAGACATTTATAATCATTATTATAAAAATTTAATTGAATCCGATAGGTTGCGTCTTATAAAATAGACGCATTTCGTTTTATGAGATTTTACAAAAACGGGCAGAGTTTCCTCTGTTCTCGGACGATCCCGACAACACAAGTTGTCGATATATTTTCAAAATTCAACAATAACTCGGCGATATAATCAATATATGTAAAATGAGCCAAACGTGAATAATCTATAAATGTATCGGCACTTATAATAAATCATAATTCATGACTAACATAATGTAAATATTTTAACACAAGTAACTTTGTTTAAAATACTAAATTACATGGTTAAACATGATATTTATTGAATCGAAAGTAATGAAAGTATAAATTGGATCAAGATATACCGAACAAGGCGAGATGACTCTCGAGACAGTCACCAGTTTTGACTCGTTTGACCAGACCGAGACTTTGACCCGAGGATCTATGGTTGACCCGGAGAACCAGTCTGACCGGTGCAGACTGAACCAAAAAACCCGAGCCGTGAACCACTTGTCAGAAGCTGAACCGAAATAACACCCGAACAGGACCCGAGCCTGATGTTGAACCGAACCATTTACTCTCTCTGACCCAAACTTGACTCGTCTTGACGGAAAATACCACCGTCTGCACGTGGAACCCGTCGGAACGCGACTCCGACCGCCGCCACGCCGCCGTCGACGGCGTTCGTCTCCGGTGACTCTGCCGATGACATCGGCTCCCCGATTCCAACTTCACACTTCTCGATTTTTGTCTCTCTCTTTTCTCGTCTGTACACGCGCCGCCGCACACCACCAAGCAATGGTGGTGGCCGGCCAATAAATCAAGTATTCAAGAGCTGCTGGGGGTGTCGTCGGCTGAGCCGACGCCGGAGAAGAAAGGGGGGTTGGTGTGTGGATGTTGTGACCGTGTGACGTCGGAGGTGTCTCGCCGATCAGAAAGAACAAGGGTGGAGGAGATAGATCTGTGGGTGTGGTTTGGATGATCTTAAGGTGAAGAAGAAGAAGAAGAAGATCAGACTCCATGTTTTGTTTGGAGAAGATGAGGATTTTATGTGTGAGTTTAGAAAATAAGTTGCAGACAAAAAATGAGGGGGAAAAACATAAGTAACGGCTGTTATAAAAGAGGATTATTTTAGTTTTAGGAAAGACCATTCTAACCCCTAAACTTTGAAGGGTTTAAATAAATTAGCTGAATTAACTTAGTTTAAGTCATATAACATAATTGACCAAACTAACTAGGTTATACGTATATTCTAAAAGAACTAATCTTTACAATTAAATTAACCGGGTTAGTTTGTATCCTTTTCTAACTTTAAAGTTTAACGAGACTAACTAGATTATTATAAAAATAAACTTTTAAATAGTAAAGTCAATTAATTTAATTAATTAAACCATGAATAAATACCCATTTTTATAACGAAATAGATTAAAGATAAAGATTTTTCGATGATTAAAACGAAACGACTAATACTAGGATACAAAGTTTCCAAAAAAATAGGAATATGAACGATGGTTTCTAAATATGGAAAGTTATGAAAACGCGGAGCGTTACAATAAAAGACCGATGATTAGTTTTGATTCAAAACATCAACAAATTGTCTTACAAATCACTGTCTGTAAAAAACAAATCAAAATCAGAAAATCCAACAAAAATCTACATGGCAAACAGATGCTTCTACCACTGGTCAGACACCAGCGATGTTAAAACACAATTCTCAATGTGGTCACTCAAAGAAAAAAGATCAGACGAAGAACTAAACATAAAATTCGGCATAATCAATGACACTAATTACAACAAAACCTGGAACAACATAGCATTGCTCGATGAAGTCCTCCACTCTCCTCCATCAGATTTCCAGAAGAATGCAGAAGAGTTTCTGACATAACTACTAAATCAGGATCAAAAAATCTACGACATGCTAAGTGTTCTGAAAAACAAAAGAGAGCATGAAATCACATGGAGAAAGGCCAGAGTCTACGAAATCCTAGCAAGTGTTAACTCGAGTGTGTAATAGTTTATGCATATTCCAGTAAATTTTTATTTTTCTATGTATGTTTATTTAATTTAATACTATCAATATGCATATCAACATATTCTAAAATGTCACTGTCAATAAAAACTATCAACATTATCAACACCTGTTTCTTCATAATCAAATTAAACTACAGTTAATAGCATTACGAAGAGCAGAGGTTTGAATGTAAACTGAATAGCAGACGTTTTAATTGTAAATGAAGTGTAGAGGTTTGACGTTTAAATGAAGGGCAGATGTTTGATTGAATTTTAAAGTGATTTTAGATATTAGGCTTTATGATGCAGTAATGACATAAGAAAAGCATTGTTGGACAGCCTCTATGGCTGCCACATCAGCTTTTCTTATGTCATTAGGATTTCTCCTTTTATAGAAAGTTTAGATTAAATAATCTATTATATATAATAAATGAAAGTGATTTGGGCCACGAGTCAGTTGATTAGGGCATCCTCAATTCCCTTTTCCCGCCCAAAAGTACCACTCCCTTCTTTATACTCTCCTAAAAAACCCTAAATCTTCATTTCTCCTTCTTCTTCTCCTGTACTCCTCTTCTCTATCCCTTCTGATTCAAAATACCACACATCTCGATTAGGGTTTTCTTCAATGTATCTGCTCCTTCATTACTCCTCCATCTCTGTTCTGTGTGGATCTGGTCAACTGGGTTGCGTATAGTCACTGAGTCCTCCCAGCCTCCATCGTTCTTCTTCCATCATTCAAGCAAATCAAATGGTAACTTTCTGGTTTTCATCTTCAACATCATCAAAACATAATATCATATTGCTCTGCATATTTTAACACTAATATCTGTTGTTTTTAATTTCTTTTAATTTTTAGGGTTTTTGTTCTTCATTTTGGTTTTTAGGTGTGCGATTAGGTGTAATACTTGTAATCTTCAATTGGTGACTCTTCTAGAACACGGCGTCAGAGAAGAACTCGGTGAGGAAACTTTTGGCCCCAATAATCTATACTGTAATCTTTATAGGATTCTCAATCTTTGACTTCTCTCCTAATAAACAGGCTAATATATATCTGCTAATAACAATTACATAATAATAATTCAGAGTAATATATGGTTGTTACTAAAACTGGCCTTTGTTGTTATTTTTGCTGTTTTTGACAGTGAGGGAAGTGTCATTAGATTGATTTGGTTCAACACTTGTTCAAGATGCAGAAGAAGAGATTAGCCGTTGTTGTGAGCACAGAATCTATGGCGGGTAAATGGTATTGTCAGCCGAGTTTATTATCTATTATAGTTATTAATATTTGTTTTATTAGTTATTTAACATTTTATCATACCTTTATTTAATTTTTAGTTATTTAACACGAAGAAAATATTATTCACCAATATCGTTTTCTTTCAGGTACTGTGGGAGAGAAAGGTCTATGATGCTGTCGAACTGTATTTTCCACGTAGGAGGATGTTCGATGCTTTTAACTAACGATAGGGCTCGTAAGAATCAAGCCATTTTGAAGCTGAATTGTTTGGTTCGAACCCAATTCGGTGCGAATGATGATGCGTACAACTGTTGTATGCAAGTCGAAGATGACGATGGATATGCTGGTTTTCGTCTAACCAAACTGCTCACGAAAGCTGCAGCTCGATCTTTATCGAAGAATTTTCATGTTCTTCTACCAAAAGTGCTTCCACTTTAGGAGATAATTCGTTATGCAGTTACTAGAAAAACTGGTTCGAAAATTAACCTCAAAACCGGGATCGAACACTTCTCCATTATTCATACCTGCTTCCTGTAGTTGTTACTGGATCAAAGGACAGGTGATTGCATTTGTTGATTTTTTTAATCAATTCTTTTCTGTGTTTTATGAATAATGTATTTGTTTGTTCTTCAGAGTGCCGAATATCAAGTTTAATGTTGCGAAGGTCTTGCAATCTCGAGTTCCTATAGTTGACCATTCGGTAAGTGCTAAGTATAATTAATTATCTTTTATCATTTTTGGTTTTCCCTTCTTATGTAGATGTTGTAATCTTACTTGAGATAGAAACTTTTGACCCGTTTGCTTCTGAATGGGTCGGATTAACAATTGCTTTTGACCCGAAGCAAGTCGGTTGGTTCTGCCGGTATGAGATCCAAACGGCTCGATTTTCAAGCTTTAATGGTTCGGTCCGGTCTGAAACTTGGAACCAACCATATATAACTGAACCGTTTGGTATGGTTCAAACCGTTAAACTAGCCAGAGCCACCCGTCAAACCGAACAGTTCGGTTATATGGTTGGTTTAATGTGGCTGAACCAACAGGCTTGCTTCGGTTTGGGTGATTAAGTCGGTTCTAACGGGTTTTGAACACTCTACTTAACCATAATGGAATTTTCATTGTGTCTATTTATAATACATATAGTTAAACCAATCTTTTACATATGATGCAGGTGGTTGAGAAAAGCATCAAGCCATGTTTGGCGTATATACTGAAGTAGTGTGAAAGGTGTGACATGGTTTTTATAATCAAAGGGTGTGTTTGGTTCATGAGTTTATGATTTAAGGAAAGTGGATGATTCCCATTATGGTTGTTTGGTTCATAGGTTTGGAATTAGAGTATAGAAATGATACCCATAGTCAAGTCAACATATAATCAAACATTGTTTTGATATCATATTATTACAGAACAGTTTTTGTCTCTTAAGTTTCAAGTAAACTTCACACCTTTTTTATTTTATTGTAGTGATATACTACTTTATTGGAAGTGAGCAAGTTGCCTAATTATAGCAGGTTAATTGTGACACCTGGGTCACTGCGACCATCAAACAAATACCAAACCAATGAAATATTGTATTTCATACTTGGGATTTGTAAAAATATGTGTATCATTTTCACATATCGATTCTTGTTCGATTTCAAACTCTAAATCACTTTCTGGAAGGTTATACGCGCACCAATGCGTAAATATAACCAGTTTAATGCAACAAACACTCTGGAATAGTGACATTGGCTAAACATACCTTAAATAACCTTTACATAACTTAGAAATAAGTTTTGAAGGCTTTGGTATGGCAAAATCAAGTTATATAGCTTACAGGGACTAAAGTTGACAAACTGTGAAAGTATGCCAATTTGAACTGTAACAGACATTCCGGAACATGACCATAAGTTAAACATACCCTAAATATCCTTCACATAGCTTAGAAATAGGCTTTGATGGGTTCGGTATGCTAAAATAAACTTTTGGGTCATCCAGGGACTAAAAGTGTCAAAAAGTGCACAAGTTTGCATTTTCGCGCATAACTTACATTCTGAATACATCTGGACATCCAAAAATTTATGTAAGCATGACTATATTATGCTTTAGTGTTTGGCTTGCCAAAAATCCATTCGTCGCGTCATTTGGATCGTTTTTCGCGCTTATGCGCATTCCGTCGTAATTAAGCGAACATCGCGATCGTACGGCCAAACGAACCGGCATCCGGCATATTTTTGAGCATTTTCATGTCCACAATGTTTAGGCATCATTTTAGGGCCTTAAAGTTGGCTTTACGGGCCTTAGAAGTGTCGGAAATGGCCTTAAACACGTGCAGGGACTGAAACTGTCATTTCTGAAACTTTTTCTGATCTGTGCAGGCCAGGCGGCCCGCCTCAGTTTCTGAGAATCCTCACGCGGCCTGCGTCCACCTTTTGGACCAGATTAACTGCATTTAACAGCAGATCCAGCTGTTTAATCCACACCCACACACTCACACATGCTTAGTCAGCTGATAAGAACCATTTTTAGCCACCATAAGGTTCCGACACTTGTTCGGATGCGATTAAGGCACGATATTCGACAAACGATCCTAACGGTTCGGGTATTCCTATAAATACCCATCCACCCCATTGCAAAACTTACTAGAATTTTGATCTTAGAAACTCTAAGTTGAAACCATTGTTTCATACCTGAGATTCTCGGATCAAGATTAGCATTCGGGGACCCTTCGTAAGTATTCTTTCGTTCTTTTCTTTATTTTATTGCTTTTAGAGTCAGAAAGTCAAACTTTGTTTGACTTTCAGCGTTGACCAGCTTATGGTCAATGCGAAGTTCGTTTGAACTTCGCAACGTGATTGTAATCACGTTGGTTATAGTCCCTTGGGACTATGCCTACTGATTACCACGTTGTCTAGGGTCGTAGGGTAAGCGATCTAATAAATCGCTTATACCTTCGAACCCGACCCATTTGGTCGATCATTAGGATCCGACCAAATACATTAGGTGACCATAGTAGGTAGGGAATAACCTTCCGAGGTTATACCTTATGGTCGCTTCGTTTAAGTAGTTGTATGATAGGTAGTTTATATGCCTTAGGTAAATTACCAGAATACCCTTTTCATGTATAATTGGTAATTAAGCATATGTAACCTAAACTTTTGTCACATAACTGATTATGTAACATGTTTAGGCATATAACACTTGTCATAGGACTAGTTAGACGGTCCGAATGCGTTTCACACGCACGACGCGTTAAAGTAGCATAAGCTACCTTAATGGGTCGCGATGGGTCGAAATCACTTAGGTTAGTCTCAATGTAGTATGTAGGCCTTGTTAAACCATATCATATGAGTTCCAATACTCATTTGGTTTACCAAGCCTCATCCTATCCGATCTCCCGATTTAGGTCCGGTTTATTTATATGGTTTTAGACTGCCGATTGATTCTGTGTTCCCTCTAGCTTTGCTTGGTTGTTGTTCAAGATCTCTAAGCATTCTCAGGCGAGTACATCTTTCCCCTATTTTACTGCTTTCAATTGTTTTGGGGTGACTCATATGTGCTAAATGTTTTCGATATTATAACGATGGTTTCAAAAACGATTAAGACGATTTATACAAAACTAATAACGTTTTCGATAATGTGAACGAACTTGTTGGTTGGGTTACATAACAAATGACATTCATTAGCAATGATCAAGCCGACCAGTATTAGGTTATGGTACCATAGGATCTGACAAATCCCGTTATCTTACTGCACCCGTGGTTATGTGTGGGGGTGGTGGGTAGCGACTGAATCTGTAATTATTAATTTACCCTTTGGTAAGGGTTTGTTAATGCGAAAACGAGAAGCGACGAGGTAAGCGAGTCACGAAGGTTTGAATGTTATTAGCGAGACGACCATATAAGTAGTTTCACGACCTAAAACGAATTATACGATTTGGGTAAACGATTGGTTTTCACGCGATGTTTTAACGATTTGGGTAAACGATTGGTTTTCACGCGATGTATTAACGAGTTAAATGATTTGGTTAAACGATTAGCTTCAAAGCGATATACGATTGGTTTTTGGTTAAGTGTTTAGATAACGGGACGGGTGTAATGTGATGAAAGCATGGTGGATACGCCGCTGGTACTTCCTATATATAAGTGGTTTCATCATATTACATACCGTGGCGTTAGTTAGTTCACTTGGGTAAATGATTTTTAAACGATGTCACACAAACGAGGTTTTTGATATGATATAAACTATACGAGTTTTTCACGAGATTTATTAACGAGTTTTATTAACGATTTATTTCGAGATGTTTCACAATTTGCTTTACTAAAACAAATGTTTTTGGGTTAAGAGTCATGGCTACGAGGTTTTACAAACTATAACCCGCTTGATTTGAGTTGGTTAATTAAGTTGCAATATTATACTCTTTTCAAAACAAGGTTTTTAATAAGGTATTGCAACATCTAAACTAGCCATGATTTCGACACTCCTACAAAACCTATGTATTCGCCAGCATTTCTTTGCTGACCTCGTTTTCACATGTGTTTCAGGTATTGTTGAAAGATATCGATTAATAGGATGCATGCTCACATAGGACTGGACAAGGGCTTAGTGACTCAATAACAATGATAGACTATGTTTAAATTGTGTATTAGCAATTCCAGACGATGTAATTATTCAATGTTTAATAAAACGAAACATTTTTTGGTATCCATGGTTATGAAACAATGATTCTGTTGCAACACGCCTCGATGTTTCCGCCACGTTTTGTTGTTTTACGTGGTCGGGGTGTGACAGAAAAGTTGGTATCAGAGCCAATGGTTATAGGGAATTAGGTTATTAGTAATGCTTTGACCTAGTCTATAACCTTCTTAGGACCCTAACGCGAGTTTACTTGCGTTTAGTCATAAAACAATACCGTCACCTATCCTTAGGCGACGACCACAACAAGAACATAAATTTCAAAACCGCTTTGAAAACTAATCATCTGTTCTAGGATGATTGATTACTAGGTTTTGAACCCTCAGTTATAAGGTTTTGAACCCCTTTTGAATTTTCAAACTCTTGCCAAAGTTTTGAGTCTTAAATAATGTGAACACGTGCAAACTGGAAGGGTGAATGCCTGTATTCTGGGTTTTCTGTCTAGGCAAGCACTTCGTATATATCTCATCAAACGCGAGACCAGTTGTGCTTACCTGGGAATTCTTGGGATGAGTGTTCACTTATAGGCGAGCATGTCTTCGCGATACACTATTTTTTTGACCTATTTACTTTGATTAATCACCGGGGTCGTTTATTGCTTTGTAGTAACAAACAAATGACCACTATCCTTGCTTTCATCAGATTTGTTCATCTCATTCTTTTCGTCAAATTCTCTCACTCGTTTCATTTCATGCTTCCTCTTTTAGACAATGCCTCCTCGACGCGATGCTCGAACCGATGCTCGAACTTTTACTATTGAAGAAATCGCAGCCCTGGTCTCTCAGCAAGTGACTTCCCGGTGTTGTAACCCAAGTCCACGAGATATATAACAACGGCAACAACAACAACAATAATGCAATTGTAGGAATGTTTGATCCAACCTTATGATGTCAACACAAAGACAAACTACTCGTGTGGTTCTGTTTTTTTTTTTTTTTTTTTTTTTATGATCACTTGTGACCTCCCCAAGAACCTTAAACGCTTGTTTCTTTTAAATCAAAAGCCCAAAGTTATTTACGAAAAGGATATGTTGCCTTTCTAGCACATGTCATCGAGGAGAAAGGCATGAGCAAGAGTATTCAGGATATTCCGACTGTTCGGGATTATCCAGAGGTGTTTCCTGATGAACTGCCTGGTTTGCCTCCAGTTCGTCAAGTCAAATTTCATTTTGACCTTGTACCCAATGCCAACCCAATTGCGAAAGCACCTTATCGTCTTGCATCGTTCGAGATGCAAGAATTATCAAAACAGCTTCAAGAGTTGTCTGATAAAGGATTCATCCTTACGAACTTTTCACCTTGGGGAAACTCTTGTCCTCTTCGTGAAAAAGAAAGATGGATCTTTTCGAATGTGTATCGATTATCGTGAGCTTGATAAGCTCACCATCAAGAATTGATATCCCCTACCTCGAATTGATAATCTCTTCGACCAGCTGCAGGGTGCTTCATGCTTTTCCAAGATTGATTTGCATTCTGAGTATCATCAACTACGTGTTTTCGAAGAAGATATTCCCAAAACGGATTTCTGCACGAAGTATGGCCATTACGAGTTTATAGTCATGCCTTTTGGGTTGACAAATGCTCCAGCCATCTTCAAAGACTTAATAAATAGAGTCTGCAAGCCTTATTTGGATCAGTTCGTCATTGTTGTTAATGACACCTTGATCTATTCATATCCCGAGCCGATCACGATCAACACCTTCGTTGACATTGGAACCCCTAAAGAAGGAACAAACTTTTCGCTAAATCCTCCAAGAGGAAATGTTGGCTTAAAGAAGTTCAGTTTTTGGGTCATGTAGTCAACAAGCAGGGTATTCTTGTGGATCCATCCAAATTGCTGCAATTAAGGATTGATTCCTAGTATGCTTTAAATACCCGTGTCCAAAGATAACAAATTTAAAGGTCAAATTAAACAATTATGCGAGTATACGATTATGCAATTATGTGATATGTGTTTATGTGTTCTCCTCTATGTTTTTCTGTGATATGATTTTCAAATCCTCATAGAATCTTTCATATCTTCATATGAGGGATTCATAGTAGGATATTCAAAAGGTACTACCTTAAATCCTTATGGGCTTCTACGTGGTAGTTAAGACCCTTGGGTTATATAGTACCATTCCATGATTCGATGAGAGACCCTTGAGTGGTCTAGTTAAAGATTGATTCAAGACCTGGTTAAGAATGGCATGTGATGATACAGCTGAAAGGACCCTATGGTGGTCCAGTCACACTCATCACAGGATTGCTCATTTGGTTTTACCCTACACGTTATAAAATAGACTGTGTGAACTGTGCAAGGAATTGTCTAATTATGGACGCGTACATAATTATGAAATTTAGTGCACAGAAACCCAGTAAGATTTATTATGTGTAAGAACCGATAGTGACAAAAATAACGAAATGAGAACGATGTAATGGAGGTACGGTGGACGCACCAATGACGCTTTATATACTTGTATATAAGTGTCCCTCTTGCATTGAAAGCATAATGTTATTTAAAGTTACTAGAAGTTCAGAACCCTAACCAATGTTGTTTTGACTTTTCAACTTCATGTTTTCAAGCTCTCACAAGTTTCCTCTGATTAAATTTCGGGACGAAATTTCCTAAAGTAGGGGAGACTGTGACACCTGGGTCACTGCGACCATCAAACAAATACCAAACCAATGAAATATTGTATTTCATACTTGGGATTTGTAAAAATATGTGTATCATTTGCACATATCGATTCTTGTTCGATTTCAAACTCTAAATCACTTTCTGGAAGGTTATACGCGCACCAATGCGTAAATATAACCAGTTTAATGCAACAAACACTCCGGAATAGTGACATTGGCTAAACATACCTTAAATAACCTTTACATAACTTAGAAATAAGTTTTGAAGGCTTTGGTATGGCAAAATCAAGTTATATAGCTTACAGGGACTAAAGTTGACAAACTGTGAAAGTATGCCAATTTGAACTGTAACAGACATTCCGGAACATGACCATAAGTTAAACATACCTTAAATATCCTTCACATAGCTTAGAAATAGGCTTTGAGGGGTTCGGTATGCTAAAATAAACTTTTGGGTCATCCAGGGACTAAAAGTGTCAAAAAGTGCACAAGTTTGCATTTTCGCGCATAACTTACGTTCTGAATACATCTGGACATCCAAAAATTTATGTAAGCATGACTATATTATGCTTTAGTGTTTGGCTTGCCAAAAATCCATTCGTCGCGTCATTTGGATCGTTTTTCGCGCTTATGCGCATTCCGTCGTAATTAAGCGAACATCGCGATCGTACGGCCAAACGAACCGGCATCCGGCATATTTTTGAGCATGTTTCATGTCCACAATGTTTAGGCATCATTTTAGGGCCTTAAAGTTGGCTTTACGGGCCTTAGAAGTGTCGGAAATGGCCTTAAACACGTGCAGGGACTGAAACTGTCATTTCTGAAACTTTTTCTGATCTGTGCAGGCCAGGCGGCCCGCCTCAGTTTCTGAGAATCCTCACGCGGCCCGCGTCCGCCTTCTTGACCAGATTAACTGCATTTAACAGCAGATCCAGCTGTTTAATCCACACCCACACACTCACACATGCTTAGTCAGCTGATAAGAACCATTTTTAGCCACCATAAGGTTCCGACACTTGTACGGATGCGATTAAGGCACGATATTCGACAAACGATCGTAACGGTTTGGGTATTCCTATAAATACCCATCCACCCCATTGCAAAACTTACTAGAATTTTGATCTTAGAAACTCAAAGTTGAAACCATTGTTTCATACCTGAGATTCTCGGATCAAGATTAGCATTCGGGGACCCTTCGCAAATATTCTTTCGTTCTTTTCTTTATTTTATTGCTTCTAGAGTCAGAAAGTCAAACTTTGTTTGACTTTCAGCGTTGACCAGCTTATGGTCAATGCGAAGTTCGTTTGAACTTCGCAACGTGATTGTAATCACGTTGGTTATAGTCCCTTGGGACTATGCCTACTGATTACCACGTTGTCTAGGGTCGTAGGGTAAGCGATCTAATAAATCGCTTATACCTTCGAACCCGACCCATTTGGTCGATCATTAGGATCCGACCAAATACATTAGGTGACCATAGTAGGTAGGGAATAACCTTCCGAGGTTATACCTTATGGTCGCTTCGTTTAAGTAGTTGTATGATAGGTAGTTTATATGCCTTAGGTAAATTACCAGAATACCCTTTTCATGTATAATTGGTAATTAAGCATATGTAACCTAAACTTTTGTCACATAACTGATTATGTAACATGTTTAGGCATATAACACTTGTCATAGGACTAGTTAGACGGTCCGAACGCGTTTCACGCGCACGACGCGTTAAAGTAGCATAAGCTACCTTAATGGGTCGCGATGGGTCGAAATCACTTAGGTTAGTCTCAATGTAGTATGTAGGCCTTGTTAAACCATATCATATGAGTTCCAATACTCATTTGGTTTACCAAGCCTCATCCTATCCGATCTCCCGATTTAGGTCCGGTTTATTTATATGGTTTTAGACTGCCGATTGATTCCGTGCTCCCTCTAGCTTTGCTTGGTTGTTGTTCAAGATCTCTAAGCATTCTCAGGCGAGTACAACTTTCCCCTATTTTACTTCTTTCAATTGTTTTGGGGTGACTCATATGTGCTAAATGTTTTCGATATTATAACGATGGTTTCAAAAACGATTAAGACGATTTATACAAAACTAATAACGATTTCGATAATGTGAACGAACTTGTTGGTTGGGTTACATAACAAATGACATTCATTAGCAATGATCAAGCCGACCAGTATTAGGTTATGGTACCATAGGATCTGACAAATCCCGTTATCTTACTGCACCCGTGGTTATGTGTGGGGGTGGTGGGTAGCGACTGAATCTGTAATTATTAATTTACCCTTTGGTAAGGGTTTGTTAATGCGAAAACGAGAAGCGACGAGGTAAGCGAGTCACGAAGGTTTGAATGTTATTAGCGAGACGACCATATAAGTAGTTTCACGACCTAAAACGAATTATACGATTTGGGTAAACGATTGGTTTTCACGCGATGTTTTAACGATTTGGGTAAACGATTGGTTTTCACGCGATGTATTAACGAGTTAAATGATTTGGTTAAACGATTAGCTTTAAAGCGATATACGATTGGTTTTTGGTTAAGTGTTTAGATAACGGGACGGGTGTAATGTGATGAAAGCATGGTGGATACGCCGCTGGTACTTCCTATATATAAGTGGTTTCATCATATTACATACCGTGGCGTTAGTTAGTTCACTTGGGTAAACGATTTTTAAACGATGTCACACAAACGAGGTTTTTGATATGATATAAACTATACGAGTTTTTCACGAGATTTATTAACGAGTTTTATTAACGATTTATTTCGAGATGTTTCACAATTTGCTTTACTAAAACAAATGTTTTTGGGTTAAGAGTCATGGCTACGAGGTTTTACAAACTATAACCCGCTTGATTTGAGTTGGTTAATTAAGTTGCAATATTATACTCTTTTCAAAACAAGGTTTTTAATAAGGTATTGCAACATCTAAACTAGCCATGATTTCGACACTCCTACAAAACCTATGTATTCGCCAGCATTTCTTTGCTGACTTCGTTTTCACATGTGTTTCAGGTATTGTTGAAAGATATCGATTAATAGGATGCATGCTCACATAGGACTGGACAAGGCCTTAGTGACTCAATAACAATGATTGACTATGTTTAAATTGTGTATTAGCAATTCCAGACGATGTAATTATTCAATGTTTAATAAAACGAAACATTTTTTGGTATCCATGGTTATGAAACAATGATTCTGTTGCAACACGCCTCGATGTTTCCGCCACGTTTTGTTGTTTTACGTGGTCGGGGTGTGACATTAATTCTACTGCTATAATTAACAAGAAAAGATGAGAGATGATAACTAGGGCTGCAAACGAACTGAACAGTTCGTGAACCGTTCGGCGGGAAATTCGTTTGTGTTCGTTCATTTAATTCTTTAGATAAAAGAACTGAACAGTTTGTGTTTCTTTTACCGTTCAGCGGGAAATTCGTTTGTCATCACCCGATGGTTTCCTTGCCGAGGTTTGGTTTGGTTCGGTTTGTTTTGCTTTCTTCTCTTTTGTAATTACAAGTAGTTCATTTTAGACATTTAAGTTGTGATAATTTAATGTAGAGCGCTACATCCTATGATTCGTTAGTTGGGGTCTTTCGCTATAAACCCTTTGACGCTAAAGTGGACTGGAGTATGGTTGCTAAGGCTTCTCCATGTTATGTGACAGTACGTTTTTCTTTATACTCTTTTTGTTTTGTAATCTCTGGGAAAATGCTGATGAGATGCCTTTGCCTTTGGTCTGTATCTGAAGAACTCTGTAGATAAAATTGTTAACTTTTTTGAAAGCAATGCTGCCGTGAGTCAGAAGATAGCCTTGGAAACAGCTGCTGTTGTGCAGGTTTTGTTTCAAACTTTTAATGATACTTCAGACAGTCTTCTCACTATTTATGCTCTCTGTGTGTGTTTGCATTTACACAAACATTAAAACATGGTTTTTCCAATGATATGGAAGGGTTACCTTCACATGGATTTTCTTATTAGTTGCAAAGCTTATCAGTACTTGTATTAATATCAGTATAAATGGTGTGATCATTCCTTAATGCATCTCTGACTTCCACATTATTTGTCTAGATGACGATCGATGAGGTTAAGCGCTCTACACAACTGCAAGTAAACAAGACCCTGAAGGATCATGCCAGGTGTGTAATTTTTTTTTCAGTGGTGACAATAAGTTTTGCTAGTATTTTGGTTGATTATAGTTATTTACATGGTGTGAATTTTACCTCTCTTTAAAGTTTATATACGCTAAGAATGTTTCAATTAGCTAACAAAAATTATCACACTTGAATTAACTTGATGACAGGTTCTTCTTGGACTTGGATATAGCAGCTCCCAAGATCACCATTCCAACTGAATTTTCACCTGACAGTTTTCATTCGACAAAACTCTTGCTTGACCTCGGAAACTTGATAATTCATACTCAGGTTGGTGGATTTTGATTATTAGCTTTAATATCATTTCTCTTCGTGAACTACAAGTCGCAACCGACAATTTTAGTAGCAACTAAACTTAGAGTTCAGACTCGATTTGTTGTTTATTATTCAGTCTTTGATCCCAATCACACATAATGATCGGCGTTCTGCTTTACTTGGTTCCGAATTCTCCAGCGATGTTTCCTGGCCGACAACCCTGAATAGGTAATCGCCTCCTTGGTGATTTGAATTTGTACCTGCTGACTTTAATATACTGAAGTTGTCTAAATTCACTTTTTTCAAGTGTTTAACTGTAAAAAAACGTTATATATGATTTTGGCTTCACAGGTTCAAGTAAGCATGACAACAAGGGTAACACACTCTCTCTCTCTGTTTTAACAAGAAAGTGTCTTTGAGCTTTTAATCTTTTGGAATTTTGTTGGTCATCCAGGAGCGGTATTTTGTTGGTCGTGGTCTATATGAGAAACCCATGGATTACATTAGGTTTGATTACATACTTTCACCTCTTTCTATATTTAGAACATTCAATGTAAAAGTGTTTTCTGTTTTTTCATATTTACATTTGTGGTTAATGTTTGCAGATATGTGCTCTACTGGCTCGTGATCTTTGCGTGCAAGTTTACCTTTGCGTACTTTCTTCAGGCAAGTTGTCATGCATATGAGATTGTTATTATATACTGTTAAGTTAAATGCATGTAACTATGATGTCTGTTGAAATTTTCAGATAAAACCATTAGTTGAACCCACCAACATTATTAAACGCCTTCCACCTCTGGCATATTCCTGGCACGATTTACTCTCAAAGAATAAGCATTAAAATCAATTCTTTGTTTCACTTTTTTTATTCTTTAATTCATTTCTTGAAAATTCATTTCCCTACATTTATTGTGTGGCTTTTACAGATAATAATAATGTTCTAACCTTGGTTAGCATATGGGCTCCTATAGTGGCTGTGAGTAATTTTTTCTCTTTCCAATCTGCAAGTTATTTGTAAAACAATTTATTTTGAGCAATATTTGTTTCATTTAAAAAAAGTCTCATCTGTTATGTGTATTTGGTGAAACCCGAGTATGATGTGCAGGTTAGTCATATTAATTTTTCTTTTAATTATTGCAGATAAAAACTTTGATGATCTTTTTTGTTATATATGTGGGCTTGGTGTATGCTTCTGAATGACAAGGTTTCTTTTAGAATGCAATGGCCACAATTCGCAGAGCTACAAATCAATGGTATATTTTAATATTTTATCTTGGGCTAAACAGTGTTTTGAAACCACTGTTAGGTTAAACAGTGTTTGAAACCACTGTTGGGTTAAACAGTGTTTCGAAACGACTGTTACGTTAAACAGTGGTTTCAAAACACTGTTGGGTTAAAACAGTGTTTAGTGGAGAAAACAGTGGTTCTTTTTTTCCAAACAGTGGTTTGACTTTGGTCAAATAGACTTTGGTCACACAACGTTTTAACTTTGGTCAAACAGACTTTTGAACCACTAAGAATCATATTTTTGCAAACAGTTGTTTGACTTTGGTCAAACAGTGGTCAAACAGCGTTACAAGCGTTACAGTGGTTTGACTTTGGTCAAAAAGTGGTCAAACAGTGGTCAAACAGTCGTTCCTCTAATCCTTTGATTTATTAGCATCATCAACATCGTTCTGATTTTTTTAGTATCAAAATTGTTTGTTCAATCTTCGCTCGAGAGACTTTCATTATATTTATGGCATGGGCCTTAAATCTTCATAAATGGCCAAATATCAATTGCGGACAGGTATGAAGAAACTGACCGAACTCATGTATCTGTTGCATATTTTTATATTTCTTGAAGTTAGTTTTATTACATTTTGGAAGCTTTTAGAAAGCCTTCCACTAGATGTTATGCATACATTAGGTAATCTTACGACCAATATGAGTATTGGCTAAGTTTCTGTTTCATTTACTGGTCATAAAGAAGATGATGTGTAACATTAGAGGTTGCAAAATGGGCGAGTTGGATCGGGTTAGTCGTTGGCTCAGAATGGGTTTTGGTCATAATGGGTTTGGGTCAGGATAGGCTAGCCTAATAAAAAAATAGGCCAGGATGGGTATGGGTTAGAATGGGTTTAGGTCAGGATAGGTCACAATATTCTTTATATGTTTGTGATATAGCTTGATGTAATTTTATTTTAGATTATGTATTTGAAAGGAGCCAAGGAACGTTTTTTGAAGGATGGCCTCCCCACACCACTTAATTCGAAAAAAAACATTCCATATATACCTTAGAATTTGTGGTCACAGGTCATCTGAACTTTTTTTTTGCTCATTTAATATTTTAGGTGAATATTATTGTGGATTGGTTTATACTCATACTATTTCCATCCATTGTTTAAATTATGGGGTTATCAGGTTGTTACTATGATCTAAGACTATTGAGTTTAATTCTTTTACCACCGCGGGAGAACATAAGTTATTATATAATTTATATTGGTATCCTTTGCTTATGTAGCCGTATACAACATTTCACTTCTGATCGCCTCTTTATTAGTACATCTATCAAATTATAAGATTGTTATTTTTTATTGCATGTGATTTAGAGCAACTAAGAGAAATACATTAGGTCAAATGATTGTCCTTTACTTTGCATTAACTCTTCCAAAGGTCGATTAGTTAATCACAAACTGAATCCATGGGATCTGTATGTAAGTGCATTTATAATAATGCAAGTTGTTGTCGTATTTCATTATATTTTTTGTATTCATAACTGATGAATGGATTGTATTCTTTGGCAGGGTTTAAATGCTTCACCCGTTCAGCATCTTACCTATTAACAATGAGGATATAGATGAGTTAGTCTCTTATTATTTTTTTTTAAACCAGTTTTGTTTAAGGCTTATTGATGTTGGTTAGATGATCTATGTTCAACTTAATTTGTTTAAGGCTTATTTATGTTGGTTAGATGATCTATGTTCAACTTTATATAAGTTGCAACAATTAGAAGGATTTTGTTCTTGATCTGTCACCCAAAGTTATGATTCCTAGCATGGAGCAAAGAATCCGTTTTCTAAATGAGCAGGTCATCTTTATTTCTACTCAAATTAGTTATATTTTAATTTTGAATCCGTACTCATCTTCATTATGTATGCCGTTATAGGTCTCTACAAATATGATAACAGAGCCATGTAGAGAATTCAATACACAAGCAAAAGGACGAATGATGCTGCATTTTGATAATGAAATTTTTGGTGTGGATATTATGCCACTTTGTAATGAGAACTTCTCATCTGTGTATATTAAATCGAAGGTTAGTTAAACATGTTTGTGGCTATTATTATTGTAAAACAACAAATGTGGTGTATAAAGAAATATTTAACGACCAGTGATTTTTTTTCTATTCATTTGTTCAGATCATTGTAATCTAATCTTTACATAAGTAGTGTACCGTTTCTTTCATTTCAAAGTTTATATTTTCAACTAGTTTAAGTTCCCGTGAATTTCACGGGATGCAAAAAGGAAACATCTTTAATATCCCCGTTAACATAAATATTATAATTTCATACACGTTAAAACACGAACAAATATATAAGATTTGAACCACAAATTGAAATACATGAATACGCAACAATCAAAAATCGTTGAAAATCTCTCTATACACGATATTAGTTGTTTTATTTCTAATGTTGTGTATGGATTACGAATAAATCAATTGATTGAAATAAAAATTATTAGGAAGAGTGTTTAAATATAAATACATGAATATGCAACAATCACAAATCATCAAATGTTAGTCGTTAATTAGAAGCAATGCTATACATTTATCAATTACAATTCGTTAAAAAACTCTTTATAAACAACATTACTTGTTTTATCTGTCGGTTTTCCATTGTTGTCAAGTATGAGTAGTTTGACCCCATCTCTTGTTTTCACCCTTGACAAAGCAACATACAATTGACCATGAGAGAAGACGGGTTGTTTAAGGTACAAACCAACTCTCGAAAGCGACTGGCCTTGACTTTTGTTTATTGTCATCGCAAAACATACGGAAAGTGGAAATTGCCTCCTTTGAAAAGCTGTTAAGATCGGTTTTGACTCCGAAACGATTGCGAATCGACCGTGCGACGTGCGGAAACCGTGCACGAACGAGACCGAAACACACAAGATGTAATATAAACGTGATTCTATTTATAAATCTGAAACGTACAAAGAACCTTGAATCACTTGGAGTACTTTCTCTCTCTAGACTCTCTCTCTAGAATCTAAGCTCTCCAAATGTCAAATGTGCCAAAAGTCTCAAATGATTTAGCTTGAAAGCTATATATAGTGATGTTGATTTAGCTTGAAATGACACATGCTACTTTCAAGCTAAATCATGATTTAGCTTGAAATGACACATGTCACTTTCAAGGTAAATCATCACTTTCAAGCTAAATTACCTTATGCACTGAAAAACCAATTCTATCCTATTACATGATACAAGACGAAGTCAATAGACATAGTGCACTAACAGACTCCCCCTTGGATATTGACGAAGTCTTCAGTGACTATTCTTGCAATATGACACATCTTCAGTCTTGATCATTCTGCCTTCTCTTTCAAGTTGTAACAATATAAGCATCTTTCAATCTTTATCTTCTCAATCAGTTTCAGGCTCCCCCTTTCATCAAGCTTCCGTGCTTTGGGATCGACACCTAGCTTTCCATCTACAAGCTTCTCTTTGCTTCAAGCTTGTCTTCAGACTCCCCCTTAGACTTTGCTTCTGGGATCGTAGTCTGGACTATCATCTGCAATTTCTCAAACATTTATGAGTAACAGCATTTTGAATTCTCAATCAAATTCTCTAATCCACTCCCCCTATCAACAAACTTCAAAGATTTAGCAATGTTAAAGAATCCAACTCCCTCACAGTTTATCATCCAAGTTCAAGCTAATGACCTTGGAGATATCACAAACTGTTTTTAAAATTTTTGATTTTAAATCAAGTTTCAATTTAATGAACTTGTTTTATTTTCAGAAACACAATCAGCTTACTTAGATTTTGAAACTCAGCACTCAGACATCGGTTGTCGAAGATAAAGCAGAATCAAAAATCTTTTTGTATTTTCTGAAAATATAAAGCAGTAAAGAAATATGTACAAACATATTTACAGATAATATTTTTGTTTGAGTATGCGTCAGAGGATCATATCAGTTTTTGACAAGTCACAAGTACCGTTGAGCTTAAAATCACATTATGCATTAAACAATTCACTTAGATTGTCGATATACTGATCTACTTAAATTTTCATACAAAGTTCAACTGATTCAGGATACGAATTAAGTATTTTAAGAACTTAAACCCATTCATGTGTCCCACCTCTTGAATATACTCCCGTATCCAGATCCCAATATTCAGTCTTACAGGCAATTATAACACAAATGATATCTGTAAGGGGTTAATAAATTATGAAGAATCATGAGAGCTCAGGTCAGAACTACCGTTCAGCAGAGAGATCATGACTCAACTTGTGGGTGTGTCCCCTTTAGAGGATCTTTTTTACAACAGCATTGCTAAGCAATTTTATTGTCTTATCATATATGCTGAGGGTGATGCTGTGTTTCAAGCATTTGCGGAAAGTATTATTCGAGGACTAGGTCAGAACTACCGTTCAGCAGAAGTCCCGGAATAATACCCCAGATATCACTGAGTATAAAAACCTAGTATATCAGAATACGAGACCTTTCAAACGAAATTTCAGGGGTTACCTATATATCCAAGTAGTGTTCCCCACGAAATAAGTAAGTTTGAATTTAGGTTTATATCCCAAAAAAATTTACTAAGTGTATAAAAATCTACCGACACATCCACGGTGAGATCGTTTAACACATTTTGACTTTCCATTTCTTTAGCATACTGTAACTGTCTACTTATGTACTATCATTTCCTCTTTTTACACAAAAACTCAATTTTTGAATTTTATCATGTTTTTTACTTTTTCAAATTTTCAAATGTTTTTGTATTTTCTAACAATATTACTCCCCCTAAAATGCAAAATCATATAAATAAAATTTGACAACCAACACTGATAGCTTTGTCTCGCCATCCATTTTCTGCTTCACATGCTCTGATTTGCAGAAAATATAACATACCCCCATGATTTACAACCCATTGATCTTAACAGTTTGAAAACCGTTTTTCAATCTGATGAAAGTAATCATGTTTGTTCAGCCGTGAGGGTTTCGGCGGCGTATTCAATCAACACATATTTTTGGTTTTACAAATTTTTCAATTTTTAGGGTTTTTGAAATATTGTTTATTTATTTACAGAAAACATATAAACTTCCTGTTTCAACCAACACAAGATCCAGCAGCCTCCTCTCCTCGTTGTGCCAGGCTGCTCCAACCTCCATTCTCACAATCTTTGAATTCCATGAGCACCTGCACAAACAAACTATTCAATTACTTGAACAATTTAGCCCAGGTCTGTTGAACCTTAGGCATTTCAACATAATAATTTTCATTCAATGCTGGAAATTCTTTGTCATTTTTCACAAAAACTTTCTCAATTTTAATTTCAACTTTCTCATCTTTTACCAAATCAACATGTTTCTTAACACTCCATGTTTGACCTTTTGGTGTTCCTCGTTTGTAAAAATGTGAAACTGTTTGAACATTTTGATTTTGAACAACAACTCTTGGTTTCCAAAACTCTTGAGGTTTTGTCATATCAACTGTTGTTTTCCAACTTTGTGTTGTTCTAAATCTGGGTGTGTGAGAATTCCAGATCTGTCTAAAATCGAACTTATTCGGGTCTGATTTCCAGTTTTGATTCGAAGCAAACTTGTTTGTGTTGTACCTCCAAGTTTGTTTTGAGTCAAATCTGGTTGACCTTTGTCTCACATTCTCAGATTTTTGTTTCTCAGCATCAATATTCTTTTGATCAACATCCACAGGTTTTAGATTAGGACACTTGCGTGCAAGATGTCCTTTTTGATCACATTTGAAACATGTTCTCATGGACACATGTTTGACCTGTGACTGTTGCTTTTTCTTTAGAGCAAAGAATTCATCATTAGACTGTCTCATTTTGAGTGCTTTTTCCTTTTCTAAACTGTCTCCTTGAACAAAACTCAATTTTGCCTGAAAATTTGGCATCTCATTTTTGTTTCGATTCTGTTTCTTCTTATAACCCAAACCAGCCTTCATGTTCTTCTTTTTGAAACCAGGTTTGTTATACGAACCTTTATGACTCTTACCAACAAACTTTGAAATCTCAGACTTTTCAATCTCAACCATTTTGAAAACTTTATCAACCTTTTCTGAAATCACATTCTGAATCGGGAATACAACATCTAAGAACAATTTGTCTGATCCAATCATGGTATAAACCAATCCCTTTGAATCATCATTCAAATTTTTCTCGGATTTTGTGTTTTTCAGATATCCATCATGAAGATTTCCTTCATCTTCATCCTGTGATTCAGATTTACCTGTATCAACCGACTCTTCTTTCAACACACTTTCAACGACTTTACCTACCACCTCTGAATCATGAGAATCATCAGATTTGGAATAGGTTATGTCAATATTGTCTGGCAATTGGTCTACCATGTTGAAAGCTTTTTCGACCTTTTCCTCATCATAAAATGCAAATTTTCCCGGTGGTGGAACTTGATGAAACTCTGAGCCAATGCCTTTCTTATTCTGCTCAGACTCACCATCACCCGGTTTTATATTGAAAATTCGTTCAAGCACATATGACGACACATGGTAACTCTTTAACTTGTTGTTATCCTGTTCTAAATCAGCAATCTGTCGCTTCAACTTAGCAACATCCTCAATATAGGAATTAACAACATCTTGTTTTATAGCATACATTCGTTTAAGCTCTTTGGTTGTTTCAGACATATAATTCATTCTTGATTGAGCATATTTCATTCCGTCTTTCACTTTTTCATATTACTCTTTTGTAATGTGATATGATAATTTCATTGAGTCATATTCCTTTTTCATTTCTTGACAAGCAATTTCTTTTTGTTCACATTCATTTGTCATTTTCAAAACATTTTCTTTCAAAACTTCATTTTCTTTTTCTAATTTGTTACATTTTTCTTAAAGTTTCTCATCATTTTCTTTAAAAACTTTTTCTTTTTCTAGCATTTCTTTGCATTTTTCTTTAAAAATCTTTTCAATTTTTGTGAACTCAAGATCTCTTGTTCTAAATTGCTCATCTTTTTCAGTACAAGCTCTGCACGGTTTCATGCATTTCTTGCACTGTTCAACAGTTTTCAAGATTTCAAAATTAGAATTTACCTCAGTGATTGGCACTTCGGGGTTTTCAGCAACCTCTGTCTGCTCATCAACATCCTGCTTTTCTTCAACACCGACTTCATCACCAGCATTATCAGCTTCCTCATTCTCATTCTTTTCTTCTATCTGATGTTCTTCAGTAACAGCTTTCTCAACCTCTTCAATCACAACAACTTCTTCACTTTTGATTTCCTTCACAACTTCAACTTCAACAGTTTCTGTTTTAACCTCTTCAGCATCTTTCTTCAGATTTTTCACCATTTCTTCAACATTCTTCTTCATCCTCTCCTCATTCCTTTTTCTCAGACACGATAACATAGCATATCTGATCTCCTTTTCAAATCTCTTAACATATGTGTCATCTTTCAATACATTTCTATAATATTCAGCTCTCAACGGGACTTTGAGAAGAACATCATCGAAAATTATGTCTTTTTTGGGAACAACCGGTTCTCCTTCTCTGTTATAATAGCATTCTCTCTTTTTATCCCATCTTTTGCTACCGACAGCCATCTCATACTCCTCTTGCATGTCATCCATTCTGTTGTAGACCATGTTTCTTTCTCTGTAGGTCTTCTCACTTAAGATCTCTTCTCGAGTTTTCTCTTTGATCTCAACTTTTTCTTCACTGATTTCAGCAGTATCTTTGTCTTCGTTTTCAGCTGTGTCTTTGTCTTTGTTTTCATCTTGAATCTCAGCAACAAAAACAAACTTTCTTTCTTCTGTCATAGCTCTCCCTTGAGCTGTTTTACGAACATTCTCTAAACGATCTTCTTCTGGACAAACTGTGCTCCAATCAAATCCTTCATCAGGATAGATTACTGCATATGCTCTTGATTTTTCTCTCGGCTTATCTTCGATCAACTTTGGTTCTTCTCTGCTTCGATGGTAAATCGCCTTTCGATAATAATCATCGTTGAAAGGACGTTCACTTCCTTCACCAACTTCAGAGTTTCTGCATTCTCTTTTGAAATGACCCTTTTGCTTGCATTTGAAGCAGGTCACTTTGGATTTGTCGAATCCAAGCTTTGTTGAAGCACCTCCAAGAGATTGTTTCCCGGTAATCTCCATATACCTCTGAGCTCTTCGAATACAACTAGCTAAACACCAACGGATGTCAATGAGCTCCATCTCTTCCGGATCAATCTGGTCATAGTCTTCTTTGGTCAATTCGGAGTTTCCAATTTTTCCAGCTACTAGACCTTCATATGACTCCAGAACAGATGCAAGAAAACTCATTTGCTGCTTCGCTGCATTGATGCTCATTGCAGGAGAATTCTTCAGTTTAAGAGCAATATTGCACAGAATTTCTTCAGAATCATCAGAATTTGTCTTTGAAGATGAATGATATCCAGAATGATGACTTGTTGACATTGTTGGTGGTTCTTTCATCTTTTCACCACTAAATGCTGTTTTTGGTGAACCAACGCCTTTATTAGAAAGCACACTGCCTTTGTAGTACAAGCCAACGTTCTGTTGATGTGAAGAATCAGTCATCTTGTTTTGCTTTTGTAGCTCCAGATCGTGACTTTCAATCTTTTCAAACAAAGCATCAAGAGTAATTGTATCATACAAAGCATCATTTTTCAAAATAAAAACAAACGTTTGCCACTGATAAGCTCGTGGTAACGCTTCAATCACTTTGTCTATCAATTCCTCTCTTGTTTTATTTATCTCTAATCTTTCCAATTCAATTTTAAGATGACAGAATCTCTCAATCATTTGCCTCACCGACTCTCCTTTTATATTATCAAACAGATCAAATTCTTTCTTTAATAAAGCGATTTTGTTCTTTTTAATCTGTTTACCCCCTTCAGCTTTAACACGTAAAGCTTCCCAGACAGACTTAGATGTCCCATCATGAATTAGTAAAGCAAAAATATCATTTCTGATTGCTGACTGGATCAATGCTATCATTCTCTGTTCAGCTCCGTATTCAGCTTTATCTTCTCTGGAAAACTTCTTGAATACTAGATCTTCGCCTTTATCGTCTTTTGGTTTTTCATACCCATACTCCAAGCAAAACCAGCTTTCGTGAGCATACGCTTTCGCCCAGTTGATGAAACGTTCTTTCCACCAGGTATAATCCTCAATGCTATCAAGAGTTGGTGGCTTTGAGTGAGTTCCATAAAAGTTATCATGCTTGATGTTCTCATTTAGCACCTTAGAAATGGTTTTTGGTGTAATATTTGTAACCTCAGACGATTCGATTGCGAACGCGTTGTAAAACGTATTGAAAAATTCATCAGCCATGATGTAAACCTGAATAGACAAACAAACAAACACAATCAGTATACACAATATCAAATATCCTGAACCAGACTAATACACAGTTGACGTGAAATAATCTCGACACGAAATTTCACTTTTCAAGCGAGAAAGGAAATTCAAGCGAAATCACTATGTTTGACAACTCAATCGAAATCACAAGTTGACCACGAAATCAAGACTCAACAGCTTTCAAGCGAAATTTCAAGTTAATCAGTTGAAGCGAAATCAACTGTTAAAACTTCAAGCGAAATCCTAAGATGAATTTCAAGCGAAATCTCAAGATGATGATTTGAAGCGAAATCAAACACTATGCAGTTTCAAGTGAAATCTGATATTATGTACTATCTCAAGCGAAATCAAGACCAAACATCATGTTCAAGCGAAATCTTCAGATTATTCAAGCGAAATCCAGCAGTTGTTCATTCAAGCGAAATCCAGTAGTTGTTCGTTCAAGCGAAATCTGACTTATAAGGATTTCGCTTGAAACTCAAGCGAAATCTTGCTGTTTGTTATGAAGTCAAGCGAAATCTTGCTGATTGTTACGGATTTAAGCGAAATCTTGCTGATTGTTACGAATTCAAGCGAAATCTTGCTGATTGTTACGAAGTCGGACACAAAAACTCGAAATTCTCCTAAACGACAAGAAATTTGAATCTGAAACTTGGCAGGATTGTAGATCAACAATTTTCGCACAATATTCTAAAAAATCAGCCAATTCGGACCATAGAATCCCAATCAATTTGACGAAAAACCGATCAAAACGTGAAAGAATGAGTAGATGATGAAGAAATGATGTAATTCAGATCTGAAAACACTGTAATCTGGTAAGAATCTTGTTGTTTGATCAACGCAATCGAGCTCCTGCTCTGATACCACTTGTTAGGATCGGTTTTGACTCCGAAACGATTGCGAATCGACCGTGCGACGTGCGGAAACCGTGCACGAACGAGACCGAAACACACAAGATGTAATATAAACGTGATTCTATTTATAAATCTGAAACGTACAAAGAACCTTGAATCACTTGGAGTACTTTCTCTCTCTAGATGTTGGGATTGAACCCTATCAGAGGAACAGATAATTAAAGCCAAAACTGGATCAGAGCAGTGGATCCAGAATAAGCAGACGTTTACAGATAGTTCATGCAAATCTCTCCCCTTGAAAGTGACTTTGTATCTGCTGACCTCCTATCTATTGATCTTACCAAGTGCTGATCCATAACTGTTGCCTTGCATCTACTGCCAAATGTTAAAGACTGATAGAAGACCAAAGCTCTGCTGACTCAATCTACTGCCTTGAGTCAAGTACTGCTGATCCGGACAAGCTCTGTTGGGTTCACAGCAGTGGAAGGATGCAGCAGCTGTTTATGTGTCTGTTATGTAATAAATTGTAATAGCAGTAGTTAGTACATCAGTAGTTGTATAGATCAGAGGTTAGAGTTTGTTAGGAGGTTAGATGTCACTTTCATGGTGACGTCAGCTAAGATGCTCAGTGGTTTGCAAGTGCCTATAAATAGTTCAGTACTTTGTACTGTTCTATTAGCTCTTTTGATCACATCGTCTTCTTTGCACGAACAAACTACTGAGCTCTGGCTGAGGGGGAGTTTGCATTCATACATCATCATTGTAATCGTTGTTGAAACAAATTCAATCTTTCGATTCATTGTGTAAAGATGTTTGATAAAAGTATTACTCTCGTTTGATTGTATGCAAAGTTTGCTTTCATCTTAATTCCGCTGCACATCTCTTTCATTTCCATCTTAATTTCAAACAAAAATACAATAAAAAAGAAACTCAGATCCAACACTAGACTCTCTCTCTAGAATCTAAGCTCTCCAAATGTCAAATGTGCCAAAAGTCTCAAATGATTTAGCTTGAAAGCTATATATAGTGATGTTGATTTAGCTTGAAATGACACATGCTACTTTCAAGCTAAATCATGATTTAGCTTGAAATGACACATGTCACTTTCAAGGTAAATCATCACTTTCAAGCTAAATTACCTTATGCACTGAAAACCCAATTCTATCCTATTACATGATACAAGACGAAGTCAATAGACATAGTGCACTAACAAAAGCAAAAGGAATCTTTTTATCAGAAGGAATCAAATTAATTCGAGGTATATATGTAGAAGTACCAATATTTGCACCAGATATTATCTCGGCTTCTATTACACGGTTGTACAGCTTTTTTACTTGTAGCCTTGTACCGTTGCACAAACCATTCCGTTGGTCAATATTTCGTAATAACATTACTGGAACACCAACTTTTAGCACCAACCTATGATTTGGTAAGCCTGATATTTTAAGACCATTGAGCACATCCGGGGAGTATATTCTTTGTTGTGTAGCATTTACATCTTCGGTCGGACAAAGACTATCAGAGCTACGATACTCTCTTTCTTCACCAGGAAACATTGATAGCAACCTGTCATTAATCTCATGCACAACATCATTCTTCGGTGCAAGTATAGCGCGCTCACTGAAATAATTATGGTTGTTGATGTTTTGCAAGATTGATGGATAAACAAAATCAATTAAACTTGCAATTGGGTCGGCTTCATATGTAATAAGAAGATCTTGTGGTATTTGAATAGTTGCTTCCCCATCATTTGGACCACCAACATTACCCTCACCCAAATCCAAAAGCCATTTGGCAAAACTGTTTATTTCTTCAATATCTACCGTCGACCTTCCAACGGTTAACCTCATGTTTCTTGTTAATCTTAGCAATTTACATTTACTCCACAAGTAAGACGAACATAAGGAGGCATTAAAAATCTCTTGTCTTCCACCGTTTGGAACGACAGGTAATATTTGTCTAAAATCGCCACCAAAAACAATTACCTTACCTCCAAACCGTATGTCTGAATTGAGAGATTGGTCGATGTTGAAAACGCCATTCAGTGTTCTATCCAGTGCTTCGAATGCATGTTTGTGTACCATAGGTGCTTCATCCCAAATTATTAATTTCGTCTCATGCAGTAATTTAGACACGTCACTTTCTGGTTTTATATTACATACAGAGTCTTTAGTAAGATTCAAAGGTATGTGAAACCTGGAATGTGCAGTCCTGCCACCATCTAACAACAACGATGCAATTCCACTTGAAGCCACATTTAAGACGATTTGACCTTTTGATCTAATTGCAGCGGACAATGTCTTCCATAGAAATGTTTAACCTGTTCCACCATAGCCGTAAAGGAAAAAAATCCCACCGTTATCACCGTTAACTGCTACCATAATTTCTTCAAACACAGAGCGTTGTTCATCAGTTAACATTGTCAACTGACTATCATAAAGATTTCCAAGATGTGTTATATCATAGGCCCGCTCCTCGTATATCAAACGACTATCTGAACTACCTGAAGACGACATATCTGGAAATGGCATTGTTTGAAATTTTCGCAAGGATGAATTATTTCGCAGTAAAAACTTCTCAATCTCGCACAAAGCATAGTTTTTCAGTTGGTGCTCCGGAATTGATAACGCTGTGCAATACGAAAAATATATCAAACTCATCATAATAACATAACCGAGATTAAATAATATCTAAAACATTAAATAATGTATTTGATAATATAAATACTAACATTTATTGTAAACAAAACTTACCTGTAACTCGATGGTATTTCTGAAGTCTATATAAAAAATCGTCTGTCATGTATTTCCATGAACTTTCCCAAACAACCTCAGGTCTAGAAAGACTACTGGATAACAGCATGGTACAAAATAAATTACGAATATATGAAGCGCTTCCTGATAAACTTGCTTCCTTTATTGCCTCCACATACTCGGAGTCGTCATCCAAAAGACCGAGCGCATAGCAAGCATCTCTATATGTATCGTAAACATGACCATTAACTGTTTTAATGTCATCAAACGATGTTGGTCCTCTGACCTTGTTAAGCAGAATTCTCAAAAAATAAGCTTCACCTAGTGACGGAGGGACGGAATGAATCCTGCCAATTGCTGTTTTCCTTTGTCTAGGTTCCCAGACTCGCTTATCAAGCTTCCAAACATAAAAATTGGGGAACTGAACATATGTAAGTGTACGGGCCAACGTGTCATTTGGGTCTTTATTACGTTCCATCCATGAGAGAAACATTGAAGATTTAACAGATGGTTTGTTTAGAACATAGTTAATATCCTCGTCAGGTCCGAAAACAACAGGTTGTTGGCCAGGTAGATGGAACGGAAGTCTCATAACAGAAGGTCTTCTATAATGCACTTCATTGGCAAATATCCTCCAAGATGCTTCGCAAGCTGATATATACCGACAATCGTAATACTCTTTTATCTCGTCTTGTACTTGTTCTTCAGATTGATTATCGCTTTGCACAACAGCTATAGTGGCTCTATCAGGCCCTTTATTAATGTATTTAAACAGATACTTTATCGAAGCGGCCTGATTGCACCATTCAACATTTATATGAGCTTGATACCTTTTCAATAATTTTTTGTTGTACGGTACCACACTTCTGTTATCAAGGTGAATTTTATTTTTCACAACAAAAGCGCCATTGTTTCTCCTTTGGTATAATGGAAACCCGTTTGAATCTAGTGTAGTATGATCTTGAAAGTCTTTGGGAAAGCCTTTTGAACACTTCCTATCAACCATACATGGAGAGCTCAACCTAGCATTACCACATGGACCGTGTATCATATATTCTTTCACAAGCATGAATAATTCTGGATCTTGATTTCTGTCTGGTATTTCTGCGCATATAAATGCATCAACATGGTCCACCGTAGGTAATTTAGATGCAGGCTCCATGAATAAGCATAAATGGGCATGAGGCAAACCACGTTTTTGAAACTCGATTGTGTAAACAACTACAAAAACCAAACAAATTGTTACATTTTACGGCATAATATTAATTTGAATAGTATTTTAAAAACTGTACCTGCTGAAGCTTTGCCAAATAGATGATTCTTTTTTTAAATCTTTGCAAATTGAATCAAGCTTAATTTTGAACAATCTGGAAAGGATATCAGGCCTATCTTCCGGACTGAGATTGGTGTCTTTGAGAAAGTGATGCGTGTGAAGTGTTATATATATTAGGTATATATTTTAAGCCCCTTTAACACTTATTTTAGTCAAGTTTTAAATTTATAAAACACGATATTTTACTAACACTAAACACACATATGGGCAAGTGCACCCATCGTGAGCGTAGTATAGTGTTGGCAAGATACCGAGGTCGTCCAAGGACATAAGAGCTTTTAATACCGGTTTATCCTCAACGTCTAATCAAAATAAAAAGTTTAGAAAAAGGTTTTTAAACTAAGAAAAAATAAAAACTAACTAAAATGCAGAAAAGTAAAATAAAAAAAAACAGATAGACAAGATGAATCACTTGGTTCCGACTCGTATCTAGTGTAACCTTTGATTATTTCCGCACTTTTGCACATAATTAAGAGATTATCTTAGTTATTGTAGTAGGCCCCTCTTTTGAAGGTGACGTTACCCTCACCCCAGTAGTTTGAGTCAGCAAGGATACAATCCTAAAAGGGTGGATTATTGGAAGATAATGAATTAAGTTATTAATGCAATATTATGGTAGGCCCCTCTTTTGGAGGTGACGTTACCCTCGACTAAGTAGTCTGAGTCAGCAGGGATACAGTCCTAAATAGCCGGGTTATAGTATTAATAGTAGTTAACTTATGAGGGGGTCAAAGAGTTTGGACCCCCGCCATCCAATACCGTTAAGTATTGAAGGAGGTCCTACTAAATTTGACCCAGGTCCATTGCAGGACCTCTAAACGCTGAACAATGGCAAGACCTTTACCAAACTGTTCCCTTAACCCCCGACCAGGTAGCCAACATACCTCCATATAGACCGTGGAGATATGAATGGTGAAAATCTTTTATTTTATATAGACAGTAAAATAATGCCAAGACACCACGGACAAACGATAAGGAAAGATCACCTTCAACATAAGCAACTAGTTATTAAAGTCATTAATACAAAACCAAGTAAAAAGTGCAAAAGATTAGAAATAAAAAGTATTACACTAGACACTTTGTCTTCACCAAGTGATGTAAGAGACTTAGGCAAACATGGCCTTGATTGTCAAGAACTCTTACGATCAATCTTGGATCCCGAGACGACTCACACACTCTACGATGGACAATGGATGATGGTGGTGGATGATGGTGTTATGGTGGTGGTGGGTGGTGGGTGAAGTGTGAGAGAGGTGGTGTGCCAAGGGATGGTTTGAGCTTGAGCCAAGCACTTCTATTTATAGGCTGAACAGAAGCTCGGGCATGGCCCCGTGTCCAGTGGGCATGGCCCCGTGTCCACATCCTCTCTTTCTTCATTAAATGCAGCTTTGTCTTATTAGTTGACCACGCCCCCGTGTCCGCTGAGCAAGACCCCGTGTGCAGAAGAATCTTTGTACAATGAAGATTTGTCTGGATTGTGCGAATCTTATAGTTGACCACGGCCCCGTGTCCGCTGAGCACGGCCCCGTGGTGGGCAATAGAAGCTTCTACCACTTTGTCTTTTCTGCTGACACTTGGGCACGCCCCCGTGCTGGCTGAGCACGGGGCGTGTTCAGGCCTCTGATCTCTTGTTTTGCTTGGGAAGATGCTGTCGTGGGGTCGGGCATGTCACGTTTTGTTCCTTTTCTTGTATTTATGCTAGATTTTGATGTCTTTTTGCTTCTTTTGTTAATTTGAGCTCATTTAATCCTGAAAATACAAAAGGAAGACAAAAGCACACTTTTTCCAACATTAGTACTAAAAAAGGGTTAGTTTTATGCCTCATTTGATGAAATTTATATGTTAATATTTGAACACATCAAATACCCCCACACTTGAATCTTTGCTTGTCCTCAAGCAAAACTCTTTAATATGTGGCTATTTACACTCCCAAATGGAATGGGTAGAAAAGAAGGTTTTGGGCTTGTCGTAGAGTGTCGGGATTTCCAAGATTCTTTATTTAATTTAATTTTTATTTATTTACAATCCTATTCGTCATGATTTATTAAAAACTTTTCATAAGATAATTTACTTATTAGGGCATAACATGCCTTTGTAAAATTCTATTTATATACAAGTTCACATACCTCACGGGGATCACTCAACACTCGGCCGAAAATGTATTTTTGTGGATCACTCGAGAGTGGCATGGAACTTACTCCTACCATAGGCTTGCCAAGCAATCAATCCTCCTCCTTTTTAACTTATATACCTTTGTAAATATCAAGAGGACTTTGTGGGTTAAGCGTTAGGCTTGGGTTAAAGGTAGGTGGTTGGGTTGGTGGTTAGTGGTTAGTAGAAAAAAGGCGAAAAGCGTAACAAGTGTCGGTTTTCGTAAGACTTTCTATTTTCATAACTTTTATTTTGATGAAGCTATTTATTCAAACAAAGTTATTTTTTTTTTAATGAACTTGTTTGTTTATTTTCTTTTGCTTCATCATCAAATTATTATTTTTTTTTGAAAAGTCATATGAAGAACCGAACTTGTTACTAAAACAAAGGGTTAAAAATGAAAAAGGTTTTGGTGGGTAAAAAGGGTTTTTTGTTTGGGTTATGAAATGAAAAGGTTTAGGCTCAAAGGGGCTAACTAGGGGGATTTTGGGTAGGTGGTAAAAAAGAAAGAAAAATAATGGTGTAGAAATAAAAAGGGTTAGTCCTAATGCCTCCATCATTTACTTACTCGGGTTTAAGTTGGTAAGGACCGGGAATGTATCATCATGGCAAGTTCAAGAGTCGTAAGAACCAAGCGGCTATTCACACAAGAAACGAAAAATGAGCATTTAGTCTAATGATATGTAATTGTATGCTCAATAAAGGCTCAAAACTCACTTTTGTGGGAATGGGTTTTTATGTGATCAAGTATATATAATTAAATTTTAACTAAACTTGTCATGCCTTTTCATAATTTTCTTATGTTGGTTCTTTTTATCACGACGCTATCGGTTGTAAATTTGTAAAAATATAACCTTTTTAGAACTTTGAAATTCCCAAATTAAACCTAGACAAGTAAAAAAATTGAGAATTTTTGAAAAAATTTGGGGTGATTAGCGGTTCCAATAGAGTTTTGTGTAAGGCTTGTTTTTAGGACTTGCAAGATTCAAGGTTTTAGCATCCCCCCCCCACACTTAAATTACACATTGTCCTCAATGTGTCCCAAAAATAAGTTTTTCGGTTGATTAAAATGTGTAAAAGTGGGTTAAAAACAAGATTTTATGGTACTGGGTAGCTGAACACGGGGTGGTGTTGGCTGAGCACGGCCCAGTGTCCAGACTGCCAGTACCAAAAGTAAACAGAAGGCTAGGCACGGGGGCGTGTCCAGTGAGCACGGCCCCGTGTCCAGGTACCTGAACTGGGCATTTTCTACAGAACCTTGGGCACGGGGCGTGTTGGGGTGAGCACGGCCCCGTGCTGAACTTGCTGTAATGAAGAAAAAATCGTCGGGAGGCTCTGTTTTTGTGTATGGGGTGTTGGTTCAAGCTTCCCTTATCATCCTTCACCATCCCGAGTGTGTTTTATTCCTGAAAATTAAAAACTAAACTAGAAAACATAAAGGTTAATCTAAACTAAACTACGGATAGTTCCGCGGAATGCCTCCGTGGTGCGCCACGTTTATAAGGGTCCTTGGCTAGACCCTCCTTATCGGGTGGTTCTGGCTCATCTTCAATTAGGGGGTCGTCATTGCCAAATGGATATTTCATTGATCGCTCAAGATCGACACTCTTTTTAAATGCCCCTAATTGAAGAGGTAGATTGTTGAACTTCCGGTTTTTCAAAGCTTCGTGAGTTTTTACAAATGGTCGTCCCAACACTAGAGGAGCGTCATCGAGGATGACAAAATCGGTCGGGATTACCATTTGATTTGTTTGAACCAATACATCCTCAACTATACCGATTGATTTTATTACTTTCCGATTGGATAGATAAATGGGTATTTGAAGTGGAGAAAAATCACTAATACTTAATTTTTCGAAAATGTAGTTAGGCATTATGTTAACACAAAGATCTTTATCGATTGTGACATTACTAATAAACGAATTTTGAAAGAAACATGGAACCGGTGTAATGTTAATTTCAAATGGGTCTTCTTTTATTAGTGAGGTTTGATCATCAGTTAACTTAACACTTACCGTTTCGTCAATTTTAGTGTTAGTGTTTAACTCTTTTGAAAACTTAGCATGAGTGGGTACTAAACAATGATTTTCAAAAGAAGGTGACAAGAGATTAATTTCTTCAAAATTAGACTCTTCTTGAATTTTAACGTTGTCGGACTCACCTTTTTCGTTGTTTAACTCATGTGTCGGTTTTTCACTTATTTGTTCTTCCATTTTTACACTTTCGGTTATCTCTTCCTTTTTTAATTCTTCTCTTGCGCGGGATTCCTCTTCCCTTGCGCGAGAATCTTTTATACAGCGATCGATAACTCTAATGTGTTCTAATATCCTATTGGTCACTTCGGTTATAGAAAAAGAATCGGGATTTTCAAAGCTTGAATCCGGTTGTTTGATCCTTTGTTCCTCATAATACCCATATGAAGTAGATGGTTCACACCATTGTTCTTCATTGTAAGCATATGATGGATAAGGGTCGTAATTTTGTTCTTCATAATACTCATATGAGGTGGGTTGTTCACGCCATGGTTCCTCATAATAAGCATACGAAGGTGGTGGCTCATATCTTGGTTCCTCAAAGTATGAGTATGAAGGCTCATACCTTGGTTCATCAAAATATGAGTATGAGGGAGGAGGTTCATACCTTTGGTCTTCATATGATGTGTATGAAGTTGATGGCTCGTACCTGGGTTCCTCATAGTAGGTGTATGAATTGGATGGTTGATATGAGTGACTATTTTGAACCGAGCGTGTGTTACGAAAATTAGTGCAATAGTTACCCCTATAATCATCCTCCTCATAGGTGTAGTTGTAACCTCCTGAGTATTGATCCATAAGAATCACTCAGCAGACCACAACCGAGTCTCGAGATCAGAAAACAAAAATAAAAACGGAAACAGAGGCTGGACACGGCCCCGTGTTCAGGATCTGTATCTGGGCGTTTTAATTAAATTTACTGATTTCGTTGAGCACGGGGCGTGTTCAGTGAGCACGGCCCGTGTTCAAGCTTCTGTTACTGGGTGTTTTATGAAAAATATGCAGCACGGCCACGTGTTCAGCGAGCACGGCCCGTGTTCAACCTACTGTAAATGCAAAACTAAACTAAAATGCAGAAAAATGTGGGCCCGTTTTGAAAAGGTTTTGAAAAACTGATTAGGCCGTCGATTTTAAGCTTTCCTAAAATCCTTGTGTCCCCGGCAGCGGCGCCAAAAACTTGATGCGTGTGAAGTGTTATATATATTAGGTATATATTTTAAGCCCCTTTAACACTTATTTTAGCCAAGTTTTAAATTTATAAAACACGATATTTTACTAACACTAAACACACATATGGGCAAGTGCACCCATCGTGAGCGTAGTATAGTGTTGGCAAGATACCGAGGTCGTCCAAGGACACAAGAGCTTTTAATACCGGTTTATCCTCAACGTCTAATCAAAATAAAAAGTTTAGAAAAAGGTTTTTAAACTAAGAAAAAATAAAAACTAACTAAAATGCTGAAAAGTAAAACAAAAAAAACAGATACACAAGATGAATCACTTGGTTCCGACTCGTATCTAGTGTAACCTTTGATTATTTCCGCACTTTTGCACATAATTAAGAGATTATCTTAGTTATTGTAGTAGGCCCCTCTTTTGAAGGTGACGTTACCCTCACCCCAGTAGTTTGAGTCAGCAAGGATACAATCCTAAAAGGGTGGATTATTGGAAGATAATGAGTTAAGTTATTAATGCAATATTATGGTAGGCCCCTCTTTTGGAGGTGACGTTACCCTCGACTAAGTAGTCTGAGTCAGCAGGGATACAGTCCTAAATAGCCGGGTTATAGTATTAATAGTAGTTAACTTATGAGGGGGTCAAAGAGTTTGGACCCCCGCCATCCAATACCGTTAAGTATTGAAGGAGGTCCTACTAAATTTGACCCAGGTCCATTGCAGGACCTCTAAACGCTGAACAATGGCAAGACCTTTACCAAACCGTTCCCTTAACCCCCGACCAGGTAGCCAACATACCTCCATATAGACCGTGGAGATATGAATGGTGAAAATCTTTTATTTTATATAGACAGTAAAATAATGCCAAGACACCACGGACAAACGATAAGGAAAGATCACCTTCAACATAAGCAACTAGTTATTAAAGTCATTAATACAAAACCAAGTAAAAAGTGCAAAAGATTAGAAATAAAAAGTATTACACTAGACACTTTGTCTTCACCAAGTGATGTAAGAGACTTAGGCAAACATGGCCTTGATTGTCAAGAACTCTTACGATCAATCTTGGATCCCGAGACGACTCACACACTCTACGATGGACAATGGATGATGGTGGTGGATGATGGTGTTATGGTGGTGGTGGGTGGTGGGTGAAGTGTGAGAGAGGTGGTGTGCCAAGGGATGGTTTGAGCTTGAGCCAAGCACTTCTATTTATAGGCTGAACAGAAGCTCGGGCACGGCCCCGTGTCCAGTGGGCACGGCCCCGTGTCCAGTGGGCACGGCCCCGTGTCCACATCCTCTCTTTCTTCATTAAATGCAGCTTTATCTTATTAGTTGACCAAGCCCCCGTGTCCGCTAAGCACGACCCCGTGTGCAGAAGAATCTTTGTACTATGAAGATTTGCCTGGATTGTGCGAATCTTATAGTTGACCACGGCCCCGTGTCCGCTGAGCACGGCCCCGTGGTGGGCAATAGAAGCTTCTACCACTTTGTCTTTTCTGCTGACACTTGGGCACGCCCCCGTGCTGGCTGAGCACGGGGCGTGTTCAGGCCTCTGATCTCTTGTTTTGCTTGGGAAGATGCTGTCGTGGGGTCGGGCATGTCACGTTTTGTTCCTTTTCTTGTATTTATGCTAGATTTTGATGTCTTTTTTGCTTCTTTTGTTAATTTGAGCTCATTTAATCCTGAAAATACAAAAGGAAGACAAAAGCACACTTTTTCCAACATTAGTACTAAAAAAGGGTTAGTTTTATGCCTCATTTGATGAAATTTATATGTTAATATTTGAACACATCAGAAAGCGTTGAACTTCTGGCCATTTGGGATTGCATGTTATGGTTATAAAAAAATCCGGATAACCAAAGCATTTACACAGAGCCATAGCGTCTAAATAGTTTTGCATCATATATCGTGCTCCACCAGTAAAGGAAGATGGCAAGAAGATACGTTTTCCAGCCTTAGATATATCATCTTGACCGTGTGTTTTTAATTTACGGAGGCTTTCATATGTGTCAGACCTAAGATCTTTCTGTTGATATCGTATATAGCTAAGTCTCTCGCTCTCTATCATGGTATAAGCATCAACCAAGAACTGCTGGAATAGCCTCTTAGAATTCAAGATTAGCGAAAACTGATTTATCCGATCCTGCATACGATAAGCAAAGAACTCTCTCATAGTACAATTTGGACGTTTCTTATTAACAACATCAATGACACCTCTGTGAGGGATATCAATTCTATAGCCATCGTCTCCGTACGGGAACAAAATCGGATGCTGTAGTGCGAGATATGACGGGTGCAACTCACTAATTCTCTTCAGTGTACCAGTTTGAGTCTCAACAACAATATCTCTATTGTCAATTACATTTTCAATATCTCCAACAATGAGAGCGGCAATCTCACCCGCCGTTGGTAAGTTATACGTCCGACCATCTTTTTCTCTTGTTCCGATTAGGCGAAGCTTCAAATTTACATGAGGGCTGTCTTGAAGAGAATCCCTAGCTCTTCTGTAAGTTTTGACCAACTCATTGTCGTTATCTAAAACATCTTTTATATGTTCTATTAACTTACGATCAAGAGTAGCAGAATAAGAAGACGATGCATCCTCTGAACGACTGTTAATAAAAGTTACCAAATATTATTAAGATTGACATATAATACAAAAGAATAATGTAAATAAATATGCGAATGTTAATAATATTCAATGGAAATTACCTAAATATCGCTTGCATGTTTGTAAGTTCGTTCTTTGTATCGTATATGTATAGTTGGCAAAATTTTGGTTGCGCTCCGTTGTTTGGCATAAGACTTCCAATTGTATGGTAATTTTCTCCACTAATTCTAAAGCAAAAAGGAGCATTGCCTCTATTAACCGTTGAGTCAACCTTACCACCCATTGAAGTAAATGCGAACATGGAATTGTAACAGCGAATATTTTTCAAAAAGTGCTTGCTTTCCTTATTTTTGTTACTAAATAGGATCCGATAACTTCCTCTGGCATCTTTGTAATCTGGAAGCTCTACTATGCCGTAAGAACAACATAAGAAATAACACATTTTCCCATCCTTTCTTCTTCCTCTTCCTTTTTCTGCATCCCATAACTTTGCATTACATACTTCACAGTTAACGCATTGGTCACCATGATCCAAATAATCTGTTTTCAAAATTAATAAAAAGCAAATAAAATAGTGATTTAATAAGAAAAATACTATCTACTTGTAACATTTAATAGTTTACGGAGGTTATACTACAAATCATTAGACATGTACCTTTTGAAAGACCCTTGAACGGATCTTGATCTACGATTTCCTCTGTATTGAAATCCATAATTGGTATTGGAGATGTAATTCGTGGTGTGCTAATTAACTTTCGTTTTCCGGATGACAACCTTTCGAAAGATGAATTTCGAAGCATACTGGAGGTGCCGGTGAATGATGTCAGGTTAAAAGAAATATGACCCGGAGTACAGTTTGTTGGTTGAGTGACATTGTTAGTAATACAACTAACATTACCTATTAAGATATACAAACAAAGTTTATAAAAAAACCTAAAGATATTAATTTATATAAAGAACAGAAAAATATACAAAGGTTAATAAGTCCTTACTTGTTGGCATCAATGGTGTGGTTGCTGTAACATTAGCGATGACATTTGGAGTTGACTCGGTTCGAGAAGAAGTCGGTAAATTTATATTGGTGTATGATATGATGTGTCTCGTGTCAGATCTTTTATTATCCAAAATAACTTCCCTTAATCGGCTGTTATCTATGTATTCAAATACAATTGAATGTGGGAAATAAAGAAAGCATGAAAATAAAACAAACGATTCAGTAAACAATAAATATAGATACCAATATTGTAAAATGCAAGTTTATTGTTATATGATACTTTAAAGGGGGGTATTAAAAATAAGCATAATAATTAACTTTCTGATAAAACCGATAAGTCCTTTGTAACAATGCGCGTACCAGGAGTTGTTATCGAATCATTGGTTGTGGCATTATTAGTGAGAGATTATGATGGACATCCATGTAAGTTACACCTCTTGTTATCCAATAATAATTTCCTTATTTTTCGACTCTGTTTTGCCTGATCTTGACTAACAATGGGAATATTAGCTACAACACCAGCAACAGATATCACAATTAATAATTTAACACACAATGCATAACAGTGAAATATATCAAGGTTAATAAGTCCTTACTTCGTGGCCTGAATGGTCGGGTTGCTGTAACATTAGCGACGGCATTTGGAGTTGACTTCGATGGATAAGAAGTCGGTAAATTTATATTGGTGTCTGATATGATGGGTGTCGTAAGAGATCTTTTATTATCCAAAATTAATTCCCTTAGTCGGCTGTTATCTATGTATTCAAATACAATAGAAGGTGGGAAATAAAGAAAACATGAAAATAAAACATAAGATTCAGTTAAAATAAATACAGATATCAATATTGTAAAATGCAAGTTTATTATTATATGTTAGTTTAAAGGCGGCTATTAAAAAGAAGCATAATAATTAACCTTCTGATAAAACCGATACATCTTCTGTAACAATACGCGAAACAGACGGAATTATTATCGAATCATCGGTTGTGACATTAGTGTTGACAGAATCTGATGGACATCCATGTAAATTACACTTCTTCTTATCCAATAATAATTTCCTTATTTTCCGACTCTGTTTTGCCTCCTCTTGAGTAACAATGGGGATAACAGCTACAACACCATCAACATAGATGACAATTAATAATTCAACACATAAATGCATAACAATGATGTTTTTTAAATAAAAAAGCATACATAAATTGCAAAATATACTTTTACAGAAACTTCAAATTAAAGATAAAAAAACATCAAAGTAAAACATATCAAAAAGTAGTACCGTTTGTAATGTTCGATAGTGGTCTTCTTCCTCGACGAACTGCGCGGGAATAAAAAGGATGTTAACTTTAGAAAAACGCATTACCTTTTAAGACATGGCTGATATTCATATTAGTAATTGTAGTATAATATATTAAATTAACTTTAATTCCTTTGGGCAATGGCAAAGCTAATTTATGTATTAAATACTAATATCTATAATTAAATAATAACTTATATTATTGCGAAGTTAGATTCGTACCGGATGTAATATTGGAGGATGGATTAGTAGGTACAAAAGCTGTAGCATCTGTAATTAAAATGATTATGTAAAAGTTAAACATGTTCATAAACAAATATTATAAAAGATGAATGAAGTGTTAAATTTACGACATTACCGCTTGAAATGTTTTCCTTTCCGGTGTTATTAGATGAAGATGAAGAGTCGAATTTTTTTCTTTTAGACATTCCTGAAATTCTGGTACGATGTAAGAATACGACAATCCAAAATTTAACTCCATTTTAATTGAAACTAAGGATCAGATTGTCGAAATTAACTTAAGATACTAATTCATATGTACCTTATGTTATCCTAAATCCTAAAATACCATTATACAATGAAAGAATAGTAGCATGACAAAATTTTGAAATAATATCATTCCATAAGAAAAACTGAAATATAAGTTACTGAATACATTTATTATGCATACGGAAAAAATGCAATACAATAAGAAGTTATTTTATTATTAAACATAAAAAACAAATAACATCAGATACTTGAAACAAATAATAAACTTCTAGAACCAAAAGACAAAAAAGTATAAAATACAATCATAATTTAGATTCGATAGGAGAAACAGTGGTCTCGATAAATAAGGCTCCTTTCGGACCGTTGTAGTTGTCAACATGTTGGAGGTAGTTAAAAGCTTCATTGCACAAGTCAACTTCAACAAAATCACCCCAAATACTTGTTATCAGCCACTTGTTGTCTTGAATTATATTTGTCCTTTGCTGCCTTGCCTGATAATCAAGTATGTGAGGCTTATCGAAAGAAAACACCTTGACCCAGTCATCATGTTCAAATTTGTACAAATCAGCGATTAGTTCATCAGCACGTCCAACGACAATCACATGCAGCTTGTTCGAAATGGTTAGAAAATGTCCTTGGCAAGGATTGACTTCCATACGCTCGGGAAAACAAAGTACGCTGAAAGATTCAGAAATAACATCAAAAGTAACTATGTTCCTCTCGCCAGGTGGAAACCAATAATTTGAAACCATGAAATATATGGTTTTGCCGGAATAAGTTGCAGGAGACCATGAATAAGACGATGAAGCAAATTTAGATTCGTTGAGGAAATCTATTTTTCTCCATGAGTCAAGACGTCGTGAGTAAACACGGGCAGTAGCAACGTTACGGTAACACTTGATGTGAAGCACTTTGAGATCGTCGAACTGGTCAAAGTACATTCCACCGGTATCGGAGTTACGATCAAAACGATGATTAAAGTAGTCGTCCGATATCAATTTAAAGCGGCCCGTTGTTGGATTCCAAAGGATGAGCTCACATAAAATCCTTTCATTGCAAACTAACAACAGTCCGTTAAAAAACGATATAATACGTAAGTAGGAAGGATGGATATTGTATGGGAAAGTTATTGCTTTGCTTGTATCGACTTCCAAATTCCCACCTACTATATCGTCAACGACTATCGACTCATATTTCAAGGACAGTAGTTTCTTTTGTAGTGAATGTCCAACCCGGCGAGAATGCTTCAACTCAAAATTATGAGTTGATAGTTCCTTACGAAAATATTTCGAAAGACTTTTGAAACGATCTACAGCTTTGGCAGGGAGCCTTGAGAAAATCTCGTCGACAACCATTTCCATGCCAATCTTTTCCATTTTAAGATCTACTGTGCTAGAATAGAAAACCTAACAAATGAAATACAATTGATGTATGTATATGTTTAGAAAAAAAAATAAGTATTACTATATAAGAATATATTGAAAAAAAAATACAGTTGGGATATTTAAAAAAATAAGATCACATAAGGTTGATAGCATACACATTCAGAGAAATTAAAAATTGTATACAGATTGAAATCAATTTAATATTACACAATTACTTAAAATTAACAGGATACATATATTTAAATTGTAACTTCATATTGAACAATAGGATGTAGCAATAATATTGTATATATATCTGAATGATATAGAACTATACAGTGAGTATTTGTTTATTTTATATTATATAAAATAAAAATTAACGATTTATTACTTTAAATAATAAAAACATTTATATTAATGTGTAACGATGTAAAAACTAACATCTAAAAGCTAACAACGTATAACGAATTTGAGTATAATAGATGAACATAAACTTAAATATATATATATATATATATATATATATATTTGAATATATAAAAGATGTTAGTGTTCGTATAGTAAATTTAGAATAGGTGACTAAGAGAATTCAGCATATCTACATCAAGATGTTGAAACAAAAAAAAGTGATGTTGAAATATATTTATTTTATATAAACTGATTACAACACTATCATTTAATTTAAATTCATATTAGCATTAAATAAGATTAACATATAACCATATGAAAAAGCAAGTATGCAACAGCAAAGAATACAACTATGAACATTCAATACTATAATATCAGTATAAACAATTTAATTTTTATTAAAACAAAAATGCAATAACAATGATCAAGAAAAACATTTTATATTACTTAGACAATAGTTCTAATGATGCATTATAATAACATCCATAGTAACCATACCTCTGTGTGTGTATCGATGAAAGAAGGTAAGAAGGCTGGATGTGTATGAATTATAAGGTAGGAGGAGGGTATTTATAATAGATGAGGCTATGTAAGTTTGGAAATAATATACCTAAATATAATTTTAAAATCGTAGTTCAAAAAAATAGATAAATATACGAAAGTAATTGAATGTGATTGAGACATCTCCATATCTCCATAAGAAATATAAATTGTAAAGTTAGAAAGTTTACAAAATGAGGTACTTAATTGTATTTTTAAATTCGACATTAATTTAAATAAATAAATAATTGTAACTAATTCGATGTGATTGTGCAATTTCCATATAAACTATATATTTTAAATTAAGAAAGATTGCATAAATTTAAACATATAAATACAAAGTCTTATCTTCTATAATGTGTTTGAAAATAGTTTGTTCCATTTAAGATGTTAGATTAAAAAAGGGAAAAAAATTAATGATTCGATATACCTTATTAATCGTTACTCATTTTAAGATAGTCAATTCATTGAAAATTTGGTTTTCTTTCAAATTTATGTCAAAAGCACCAAAATTAACCGTTATTCTCTTCAGAAAATAAAGTCTTTAAAAATTTGGTAGTCTATGATTTTAATATCAAAAGTAACTAACAATAATATATACGTTATTAATAGTTGCTCTATTTACAAATTAAATTCCTGGAACATATATATTCCTAGATTTAAAACATTTACATTTACAAAATTTAATAAGCTAAAATAGTTGAACTTAGTTAGAATATTATTTTGAAATTGTTTGTTTTAATAAGGGATTTTTACATATTTCCCCCTCCTAAGAGGGCTTATTACATATATCCCCAAAGAAAAAAAACAATTACATATTTCCCCTTTTTTTTTTGAGAAATTACTCAATTACCCTTTTCTTATTCCCAAAATCTTCTCCCATCTTTATAATCCTTTCGCACAATTCATTCGAGTTTCAGGGCTGTTTTTTCGAGTTTGTAAGGTTATTCAAGCACAGTTCTTTCGAGATTCGCACAGTCCACAATTTTTTTTCGAGTTTCGACTTTTTGCAGCCCCTAACATGAACGGTTCATTCGAGTTTCAGGGCTGTTTTTTCGAGTTTATTATGTAAATACTACATAAATTGGTGAAAGCACATGCCATCTTTTCAAAGAGCACAACAAGGAAGACAAAAGGTACAAGTTCAGTCATTGATTATGGTGAAATTGCAGAGGTGTAGATGAGATTGGTGATGCTGCGAAGAGTTGGTTATAGTGGTTTTAATTATTCATGTAATGGTCAAGGTTTCTGTTATAGTTTAGCACCTTGACTTTATGAGCATCAACCATTAAGAAAAAAATATGTGGATGTGGATGATAGTGATGCACCAGTATATGAAACATATGTGTTATGCAAAATTGAATTGGAAATCAAATTCAAGTTGATTCGCATAAAACAAGTATGCGGGGAAAAAAATAAACTATTTATGTATAAAAAAATAAATTCAATTATGCAGCTCTAATCGGCTAAAAATCACAAATACGAATAAGATTTAAAAACCCAACTTTAGAATTTGGTTTGGATACCAACACAAACAAAAAAATCGGTTAGTCTCTTTTAAATAATAAAGACCCCTCGCTCTATGTATTTTTCATCATAATTAAATTTGCATTGTAGCTAAATATTCATTCAATAAAGGGAGATATGTAATTATTTATTTAATATCTAAATATCCAATAAATTGGGTAAATATATAATTGATTGATGCTATTAAAAAGGGGAAATGTGTAAATATTCATTTAATTAGTTCATTAAGGGTAAAATAGTCATTCAATAAGAGTGTTTTTAATGAAAAGGGGAAATATGTAATATATATGGGTTAGGGAGGGGAAATATGTAATTAAATTTTATGATTGGGTAAATATGTAATAAGCAAACTTAGGAAGGGGAAATATGTAAAAAACCCTTTTAATAATTATATAGATTTGATCTTCTCTTGGTTTGCATATACATTTTGAATTTTTTTTTTTTTAGATTTAACATGTCCATATGTATAGTAAATGTATTAGATTAATTTACAAAAACATCCCAAGATAATATGTTATTCTAGATTAAATGGAATAGTAATATGCGTTTAATTTAATGTTTATTTTGATAAATAACATAATGCATGAAATTAAGTAGCACACAAATGTCTATATAAAAGTTGACACTTAATTTTATCTTTGGTCACAAAGTCAACTGCAATTTTGTAAGAAATTTTTAGTTGTAGTAATAAACATAAACATTCACGATATACACAAAAGTTAAGTACCATACAAAAGTCTATTATCAAAAAAGTCGATAAAGGTACATGTTCAAAAGATAGTTAACAAAAGAAAGACCAAACAGTTGTTCAAAAGACAGCTTATAAAAGATAGGTGCACTTTGGATTAGACAGAGCGGACATTTTTTAAGATGACGGTTTTTTTTGAAGTCACATAAGTGAAATCAAGCATGACGCCATCATTCAAATTATTTTCCGCCATAAATATAGGCCAGTTTATGACTGAATAGCGTGATGCACTCCCATTTTTTTCTGGTTTGACTTCATAAATACTAACCTGCCCCTGCAGGTTTTCAAACTTCAGTGTATGAAGCTTCTTTGTAAACCCTGCGCGTTTTGATACCAGGGCCGGAAGAAGCTGCATGTAACAACGTGAATTAAAAACCATTAATTTTAGACATCAAATAATAAATACAAACAATGTAAATTTAAAGAATGATTAAGCAAAAAAAAAATACCAGCCTGTATTCCCCTCTATGTGTAAAGTTAAAAAACTCCGGATCTTCAGGTATATTGTGTTTTCCAGATTTTTTTTCCAGGTAAACGCTTCTTAGACTTGGAAGTACCAACAGAGCTTATATTTTTCTTTACCTTTATGATGGAAAAAGTTGTTGTTTTAAAAAAGATACCATATTATTGTTAACAATTGAAGATTAATTGTAAAAATTCATAAACTTACATCTTTTGTAACAGATGGGGATCCTTCAGCTATAACTCCCTTGGAAGTGAAATAAACGTCATGTTGTTTAACATTACTTGGTTCTCCAAGTCCCTCCTTTATGTTGATAGAATTCTGTTCTTGCATGCAAATATCCTGATTCAATAACACATTTTACATTAACATACTTAAGTTAAATAATTACCTGTGATTTTTTAAATTAATATGAATTTTATGTATACATAGACATTTATAGAAGTATACGATTACCTGGTGGACATTTGGTTCTTCATGTGAAAACATGAAGCCATAATCTTTATGTATGTCCTATAAAGGACAGTATGCGAATAATTAGTGTCAAATAACTATTAAGAAATAATGTGTAAACAGATAATAGAATATTACCTCGTCTAGTTTGTGAATGAACTCATCACGAGATACTTCAACAACCTCATCATCGGAATTGTCTCCCATTATGAATACAACCAGCAATTGAACTAAAACAACTGTTAAGTGAAAGTGAGCAATATCAATGTTCTTAAATATCAATATATATTCATCATATAAAAAAAATAAATGAAATGAATAACTACAGTTAAAGATGCAGTTTTTGGAACCGACATATTACAATAATAAAAACACTTTTTATACTAAATAAGATTCAAACAATACAATCCGAATATCATAAAATAATATATCATTAATTCAAAAAAAATAATATTAAATATATTGAAGAAACTATAGATTATATCCATATAGGCCTAAAAAATAATCTAACACTGAATAAACACAGTAAATTCTGAAAACACTCATCAAACATCTAACATCTAACATTTAAAATAAAACAAACTTATTTCCCAGAGGATAGTAAGAATGAGATTAAAATTGCAGTTTAAAGGTATAACCCCCAATTTCCACTAACGGTTAACCACATTTAAACATGTACTTTATGCAAGTTATACCATACAAACTTCAAAATACTATCGTTAATAACCATAAATGGAAACAAACAACAACATCTGCAAATGAAACAATAATTTCAGATTAATCATGATAATTGATATTAGATATGTTCACCGAACTACAACTTTGCATCCATACAGACATAAAAAAAACTAATCTGAAACTGATTAAATAAATTATAATGTTAAAAACTAAATATATACCAGTTTTTATGAAAAGAGTAACTAAAAAGACATTTATAACAAAGAATTTTCAGATCAAATAACATGCATATCTGTTGATGTAAAACAAATACAAAAAATGTTGATTAGCATTCTGATTGAAGAATTTATTACAAACTACCCGATGAATCGTACCAAAATAAACGTATAAACAGAAAGTAAGTGTGGTAAAGTTACCGATTAGGATATGATGCAACAAAGGTATGATCTCCCGGAACTTGATATTTGGCAGACTACAATGGGTTTCCTCAAGAACTAAACAAATCTTTTTATGCTAAATAGAAAAATAAAGAAGAGAAATAGATGTTTGAGATGATGGGTGAGGGGTAATGATGCATTTAGGTTACCAATGTCTGATTTTTTGTTTGCCATTAATTTTATAATATTTCAATTTGGAAGAAATTATCATTACCATATTTCATTTTGCCGAAAATTGTGTTTAATAAAATTTGATTTATCTATAATTGCATTAAACTGCAATTATCATTACCATATTTTTTAAGGAAAATACCAACACTTTGTAAACGTTAAATATAGTCAAAATTATAACATCTTTTTGTTTATAAGGTTGTTAAACTTTTGAAATTTAAATTAAAATAACATATGTTTCCTACCTACCTAACATAAGTTTTAAAATTACGGTACGTTATAATTATTATTAATAAAATCACGGTTAAATGTTACATCTTACATTTAATATATTACATTTATAAATAAAATTTTGTACGTGTTATTTGGTACCAATCATGTATTCTAGCAATAAGGGTTTGTGACCACGAATGAGATATAAATATTGAGAACAACAAATATAAAAAACAATTCCGATATAATAAATTCATCACATTGTATTAAGATAATGAAAGAAAACAAAACACCGAACATTGTGCAAACTTAAACGAAATAAATAAGTACGATTATTATCCATAAATATAAATAACAGATATTTATTCCAAAAGAAGAGGATGACAAAATCAATGGAGGCCAACTCATATTATCAAATAGATACGGATCCGGATGAATGCCTTCTTCAAGAAGTTCTTCCTGATACAAAAATGGGAAAGATTTTGACAATTACTATAAGTAGTGTTAAATATAAATATAAATATAAATATAAATATAAATATAAATATAAATATAAATATAAATATAAATATAAATATAAATATAAATATAAATATAAATATAAATATAAATATAAATATAAATATGAATTTAAATTCATTCTATTTGGTATATGACAAAAAGATATTACCAATCTATTACTAACGCGGCTCGAATGCTTCATTAGAAATTCAAAACTTCTTAGTGCTTCATACCAATCTTTACATACAGTTCTGAACCGACCAACTGATTTGAGAGGGAGCCTAAAAAATATTTCCGTGAGCACCAAATCGAACGGGATATTCTCCATGATACGAACAAACCTAGCAAAAATACCCACATATAATAATCAAATTAAATTAGTTATTTCTCATTAATCAAAAGACAGTGGGTATTAAAAAAGCTATTTTGATAATACCTTCTTGAAGAAACACAAAAAGAGTAAATAATTTGATATGTATTGTACGGAAATGTTGTTGTTACTTATAGGAAAAAAAAATTAAAAATGGAATGATATATATAATTGAGTAGAAGATATTAACAAATATGTATGACATATACTTGGGATTGATATATGAAAGGCATATGTGATAACAAATGGAAATGATAATTGCTTTTATAAAGCCATATCCGATTTTTTCTTTCCATTAAGATTACCATATTTTTTTTTAAATAAAGATACCATTACTAAATTAAATTTATATAGCCGATCATAATATTTGTTTATAGATTTTATCTAGTATGATATACAAAATAAAAAATTTCGAAATATCATAATTATTGTTAATGAATGTGTCACCATATAATATTAATAAATATAACAAATAATATTTTTGAATGATCATTTTTTTTGGATGGATCGAGCAAAAACCTTAAATTGAAAAAAGCTACAAAAAATTATATATTATATAATGTTTAGTAATTAAATGTAATATAACGTATCACTTGAAATTCGTAATTTAATTAAATGTTTATTAAATTTAATTTAAAAAAAAAACAGCAACACAAATATAACAAATATAGCAAGCTATATCATTATGAATTAACTGTAACCCATTATTAATTTTAAACTTCTAATTAACTCGAGAATTTACTCGGTAATCATTATTGACTTAATTAAAGAATGGATGTTCTCTAAGTTTAATACGTTAGTTATTGATTGATATAAACATAGGTTAGAATATTACAATACTTACAATATGATACTAAGTTTGACAACCTATCAATTAAAAAACAGTTATCATTCATACCATCATGAATGAAATATACAAATTAGTAACGTTAAAAGATTTACAAAACATGATCAAGAAAGTTGGTTAATGAAAATACTAAAACATGTACATAACATGCAAAACTTAGTAAGCTAACATATCGTTACTGAAACTAAAGTAGCGGACCAACAAAAACAGTAATTGGTACTAAAATAACAACAACCCAAAAGATAATTCCACTGTTTCTAACCACCAAACGTAAAGATCATTATACTGTTTTTAACCACCAACACATCCCATCTACCTTGACCGCCTCAATGGAAAATCAACATACCTTTACTTTTGACATAAACCATATGAAACTCCGAATCCCTTGCCAACTGTTTGTCTCGAACAAAATGATTCATACCAGTCACGTTGTAGCGCGGAAATCCTTGAGAGTGCTCGACACCAATGGAGACGTCCCAAGTCAAACCAGCGGAGTCCTTGATAATCAAATCCATCTTACGATCCAAACCGTGCAATTGTGCCCACTTCTTTTTCAGGCGCTACGAATACAAATAAAACAATTTAATAAATAAAGTGCTTAAACAGGGGTCATCCAATTATAAGGAATACAAAACACAACATACATTAGTATTATGAAAAGGTAAAAATCACAAACTTACATAATGATTGTCCACGCGAAATACAACCGGTACTTCGTCATCCGGATTTCCGTCAACACCAACTACAGGAATCGGATTAGGCAAGTCATCATCAGAAACTTCAATCACCTCATCTGTAGGTTCTTTTTTGGTAGCATGTAGTTCCGGTGGTAAAGTTAATATGGCAGGTTTCCAACAGAAAACACTCAACTCATAGGTCCTCAAATCAACCATTTCAAAAACCACCAAATGATGATCAGTAATAAACATCTCAGTTTTGATTCGACTCCAACCAGTTGTAATATAGAGATCATCGTCAAAAACTTCCATACGGACGAACCATTTACGATTACCGGACGACCGTACCACAGCAGGATATATCGGAAAAGTATTTAACATCTTGTGATGAACAAACATCCTACTCACATACTACACGTGATATGCAAACATATATCAGTACAGTTTAAACATATATAATTTCAAATGTTAAACAGATATAAGTTAAAATGGATAAGTACCATGCAATTATCTCGGTCCTTTGATCCTCCAGGTAGGTAGTAGAAATACTCAGACGGCGCAAGAGATATGTCTTGATAAAAGTAGATAAGACGAAAAGAAGATAAAGCTTCTTCAAATTGGAAAACCAACCAGGCATTTGATGGTAACTTCAAAGAGGTGACCATATCAACCCACCCGTTATAAAGAAAGTAGTCGCCTGCAATCTTAATAATTTTTACTTTAAAAATCCTCCCATCGACAGTGCGGATGACAGCATTCTTATCCGGGTAGTTGAATGTTTTAATCCACTCGTGATATAATGCCGGAAGTTTCTATAAACAAACACAGTAGGTAATGTCAATAGTAAGTATAAGATGAATAATGACAGAGAAATTATTAAAAAAAATATTATTGTGGTCCATAATTGTTATAGGATTAATACTAACCAACGATTTTCTGTCATTGTTACGGACACGAGCAGCGAATCCATAAACCATTTCAGCTTTCTACGTATGCCTTGAACATGACACGAAAAGATTTATATTTAAACCATCAAAACATAAGAGTACAAATTTAGAAGTTCAAACAGGATCTTCAAATAAGCAATAAAAAATTCCATTACTAAAATCATAATTTTTTGTCATACACAATAAAATTAACAGACAACCTAATCAAAACAAAATGCATTACTATAATCACAAAATCTTATTATAATTTTAGGACTTACCCAACAACATCACCGAAGTATATAAGATCAATAAAAACAAAAGATCCTTATCTACTCAGAAACAATCACAAACAATCTCGAGAATGGTTTCGGTATACGGTTTAATCAGAAAAAAAAGCAAGAAAAACAAAAGATCCTTGTATAAGCATAAAGATATAGAAACAACAACGGAGACGGAATCGAACATTTAAAGTAAATTACATTGTTCAAAATACACAACAAACAGATATGCTATAAAAAAGATAGAGATTACCGAAGCCGATTTTGATGAAGCTTGGATCAAGTTGTTGAAGATCAAAAGGGTTTCTTGGTTTACGTGTAGAAGAAAAAGACACAACTGAGATTTTGTGTATATTATTAACAAAATAACAATTATATACGGTCCATTTTTTTTAATGGGCGGGTCGGGTTCTTCAATTTCGGATGCCGGGAACAGGACTTAAAAAAGGAGGAATTTTTTTTTAAGATTACAATATTTTTTTTAAATATAGATAGAATTACAATATTAAATTTATTATATAGTCGATCATAATATTTGTTAATAGATTTTATTTTGTATGATATACTAAAAAAAATTGGAAAGATCATAATTATTGATAATGGTGGTGTTACCAAATAATATTAATAAATATAACAAATAATATTTTTGAATTATCAGTTGTGTTTTTTTTTTAATGTATCTTAATCGATGATGATATTTGGTAATAAAGAATGCAAGTTACCAACGCAAATCAATACAGAATTAAAAAAAAATAATAAATTACCATTATGAAATGAGTAAATATTTAAATATTTTATTTTAAAATTATTTGGAAATTGGAAATGCGACAATTTAATAAACTGTTAATATCCATAGTAAATCTAAATAATAAATGTAACATCAACTTATCAACTTATTAATACTAAATAGGTGAGACAACGGTCTCTTCAAACGATGCTACATTGTATAGTCCTTTAAATGTCTCAGCGTCTCGTAAGTATTGAGAATCCTTCATTCCAATTTGTATCTCCATAATACCACACCGATCGATCTGAACAGACCAAGTGTCACCTTTGTTCTCAGCTAATTTGTTACGCCACGAATCAAATGAGTAAAATAACTTTACGTTTGTAAAAGACGACACTTCTGACCATAGTTCATCTTCAAATTTATATAGCTTCATGATTGTTTCAGGGGTCTCTACAACAATAAACATATGAAGTGTGTTGCGGATTTTGAGAAAACTGGTTTGGCGACCAATAACATCAGTAGATTGGGGTATGGAAACCTTCGAGAAAGTTTCAGATTCCACATCAAAAGCAATCGTATAACTTTTAGCAGGCGTCCAATAGTGTGGAGATGGAAAATATAAAACATTATTGCATAAACTTCCAGAAGACAACCAATATAAACTTGAACCTAAATCCGGCCCTTTCATGAAAGTTAAAGTTTTCCATTCACATGTGTTCCGAGAATACACATGCGGTACAATATCATCCATACGACGTTGGAGAAGTAATATTTTAACATCGTTAGATGAATCAATATAAATCCCAACTGCATCTGTCTTAAAATCAAAAAAATGTTTCGGTTTCTTATCACACAAATTCTTAAATTGGTTAGTTGTTGGATTCCAAAGAATCAATTCGTTCGGTAACCAATGGATGGAGATCAGCAAAAGACCATATTCAGAAGCAAGAATTGTTAGATTTGAAAGACAGGTGTCAACGGGGAATGAAATAATCTTCCTTGAAGAAATGTCTACCTTTCCACTAATCAAGTTATGAAGATCAATTGATGACTTGGTCAGCGTGATCAGCTTACGATCTTCATATTTAGCCGTACGACGATAGTGAATAATCGCAAACAAATGTGACGACAATTCGTATCGCCATTGTTTGGAAACACATCTTAATCTACCAACACACTTTGTTGGTAGCCTTGATAGGATTTCGTTAGCAAACAATTCAAATTCAAGACGTTGCATCCTATAAAATATTTGAAAAGAAACAACTGATAAGAATTATGTACTCGAATTTGTGAAGTATGCAACCGAGTTATATTACTAAGAGAATAATATATAATGACGAATTATAATAACATCCATAATACTCATACCTTTCTGTGTGTATCGATTAAAGAATGTAAGAAGGTTGGATGTGTATGAAATAAAAGGTAGGAGAATGGTATTTATAATATATGTGGTCATCTAAGTTTGGCAATGATGTACCTAATTACAATTCCAATTTCGACATTAAAATAGATAAATTTCCATATTGTATGTGATTGACCAATTTCCATATTTACAAATATACTATATAATATAAAGTAAGAAAGTTTGGTACATGATGTAAGTAATTATAATTTTAAATTTAACATTCATTAAAATTAAAATAAATAAATATGTTAAGTCCAGCTGTATATGTATAATCGATATTTTGTTAAATATATTTTTCTGAATTACTGATATCAATCTATATAAATCGATTATTTGATAAAATAAATTATAAAATTAACTAATTGTATCAATATATTATTCTCCTGAATTAATGATACCAAAATAAATAAATAAAGTCGACCTTGATTCAAATAAAAAAAAATAAAATCAATTTCACATATAAATATAACGTATAACCGTTTATACAAATCATTTTTAACTAATATTAAGGTTTTGTGCAATTTCCATATAAAATGTATATTTTAAGATTCATAATTTAGAGTATTGTCGATATCAGTTAAAGAATATAGAATACCATTAAGCGTATGATTTGTTTTTTATTTAGGAATTAAACATTATTAATGTGATATATATAAATTTATGACAATGCACTACAAATCATTTAAAAGAAAATATAAATGCAAAGGCTGCTTAATAAAACCATCTCTTATTCATAAAACGATAAAAAGCCACACAAAAGACACACCGAATACATATTTGGTACCCAAGCAATGAAAACCACAGTTCAAAATTCAGAATGATAATGAAAACATAAGGGGAAAATTAAATTGTTCAAACACATTGAGATGATTATTAGACTGACAGGCTACTTCTCGATCTTGGGCTTCAAAAGCCCATCACTCACATTCGCATCTTCCTCCATGTCGCTATCACACTTACGCGGTTTAGTAGAGGACTGGGAAGAACAAAAGTCAGCCTCATAAACCGCATCCAGATTGCGCTTAAGTTCCTTTTCCATCATCGAAACAGAACTACTCTTGACAGGAACAGAGGGGGTGGTAAACATGCTCTCATTCAACTTAGAAATCGGAGTCTCATCCTCACCCGTACGGGAAACCGAATCCTGTCAATAATATATAAAAAGGTTAGTAGATGAAATAAAAAAAATACGCCACAAAATGTTCCAGCAATTATTAAATTAATGTAGCTCACAAACCTTAACATGAACCTTCACAGTTGGATTTGAATCAGCAGAAACAACGTTTAACGGTTCCTCGTCAACAGGCTGTTTTTAATAAAGTTTATAAGTAATAAGTTAACATATAAATATAACGTATAACAGTTTATACCAATACAGTTGAAAGGTAGAAATAACCTGCATAGCATGAAAATGGTGATCAAGCTCGGACATTATTTCTGGATTTTCAGTCAACTTTGAAACAGAGTAGCCATCTGCTTTATTTTTGAGGTTATAAGAACCTATGGCTATCTTGAAAGCAAACTTGCGATTTAGCAAAGCATTAAACTCTTTAGGAAACTTTCCTTCGCCAGCCAACTGTTTGACAAATGTAAAAAAGTTGATCTTGAACAACATTGATAGTATTTTTAACAAATTAAGAAACGAAATACGAAATGTATAATCCACGAGTAAATTTACCTCTATGTTGTTTTCTAAAAGCTGATTTGCAGAAACACTGAGCAGTTTGACAACTTCACGTTCAAACAAAGTCAAGGTGACAATGACGGTACAATCCTGAACACGTATCGGAACTTTGATCCTGAAAATATTTGTTAACGTTTTGGTTAACAATGAAAATATAATATGAGGAAAAAAAAGAATAAAGTGGTAAATTTACCTGGGAACAGAGGTGACGGTCTTTTGATTACAACGATCAGTCTGGCATTCCAAGACTGTTACTTCATCAAAACCTTCGCTTCCATCTTCCTTCTCCTTGCAAATAGTTGTTGTAAAAACCTTTTTGGTGCAAGATTTACACGCATTGTAAAACCATGTGCTTTCTGATGCGAAGCTCTTGATTGTACCAAGGATAATAACAGCCTTTTTCTGTGCACACCAAAGAATAGTTAAACATACTTTTAATTAATTATTACGATATAACTGTACTATAAAATAGCTACAAAGTGTACAACTTACCTCTGCGATTCCGCTTAAAGCTCCAATTGTACTGAAGGTGAAATCTTTAAGATATTCGTCAACAGGTGACTTTATAACAGAAGAAGTCAACCCAGAATAACCGGAAGACGTTGAAGCAGAAATCTGAGCAACAAAACTAATAACAAATAACAAAGTTAGTGACAGTAATTTGTAAGTTAACTATAATATAGAAAACTGTATTACGAATACAAACCTTTTCTTAAAATCAACAATCTCGGGAATGTCACTGTTGATGAACACTCGAGTTACAGTATACAAATTGGATACATTGACATGTCCTGTGTATTAAAAAAACATGTAACTAAATAGACAACTTAAATACATGTAAAAACATTGGTAAAAGATAATTGACATTAATCAGATAGAATATACCTCCCCAAAACCGGTACTTCCCAAACTGAATAACGACCACAACATTCTTTTCTGCTGGATGGTTGCTCTCAAATGCTCGAATTTGATCAGCATAACCATCCCATAGTGTAACAAAAATCTGATGGTGCCTATATAAAAAATTTAATAGTTAACTTGTTATTTGCAGATAAAGTCAAAAAGTAAAATTACTAAAACAGATATAAATATATGTAAATGTATTCGTACTGCAAGTCTTCAAGAATAAAGGTAACTTTGTTTTCCTCTTTGCCGTTGTTACTATCACTCTTCACCTCAGCCGGAATGCTCTTCACCACAAACCCAATTACATCTAAAAATAAAAATAGTAGAAACTAAATAAGATATATATCAAAATTCCAAACTTTTTTCATATCAGATTATATTTTTAAATAATTTACCAATTGGACTTTTGAAAGACTTGAAGTCCTCATCTGGGTCCTCCAGAATAGAATCAAATGGAGTAAAATCAAATCCCCACTCAGAACCAACAGGCTCGGTGTAAGCCTCAACAACAGTGTTCTCATTTAGATTGATCTTCAACGTACTATGAACGTATTTAACTTTCTGGCGATTCTCACCCATGGATGGGTTACGTATAGTTAAACACTGATTTTCTTTCAAAAGGTGCTCATAAACGGTAGCGTTTCTTTGGAGTACAAATGCCTGCATTTTGGTGCCCTGCACCAGCACGGGTTATAATAATGTATTAAGTAAAAATAAGATATATATATATATATATATATAAGTTATAAAAATGTATATAAACAAACCTCTTGGTCCATGAAGATCATGTCATAGCAGTAAATCTTTCGAGGATTGTTGAAGGCAGGTCTTGTCCATAATCGGACAACGCGGACTCTGATAGTGTAATCATCAACATTAAGATCAATATTGTTGAGAAGTGTAATAGCAGCCTGTTCCATTTTTGCAAATGAATAATAAATAAAACATTATGGTGTAATCATCAAAGCAATATGTTAATCGACAATATAAAAATCTGCTGAATTAAAATGAAACAAAAATGATAAAGATACATTGATATGAGAGAAAGTTTGTGAGTAAGATGTGAATGAAAATGTAATATGTCAAAAGTGTTATTTATAATAGGAGTTGGGAAGTTAATTTTGGAAAAGAAATTTCTTATTATAATACACAATTGGAATGAATTCTTTATTAAAATAGAAAATTCAGTTACATCTATTTTTATATGATTGATAATTTCCATATAATCAATCACGATTGAAGAGGATAGAGAAAAAACAAAAATGAAAAAATGCCAGTTCAAATCAAACACAAATGCACTGCAAATTAAAAAGTTAAAAAGTGGTAAAATAAATAGGCCAAATAAATATTTAACCTGAAAATATTAACATAATAATTTGCGTCGGATTCCTAAATACAAATAAAAATGAAATCTAATGGCTGCGTAATACCTTAATGGTAGCAAACAGGGCATTAGCCTTCCTTGGTATCCAACCTCGAATGAATTTTTTTTACAAAATTCATCACATCCAGAAAACGAACTCGGGACGGAACGATCAAATATAAGCTACAGTTCCATATACCGAAAATGTGTGTATGGTAGGGTGTCTTTGCCAACATGATAATTAAAATTACCTTATGACCACATCACAAAGGGCTCAGAATAGGTATTGTGGTTCTCAATGCTGCTTAACAGGTTGCAAGAAGAAAACAGAGCGCTCGCCATCCATGCTATGCAACATCAAACCAAGTTTTTTTTTACCAAAGTCATCACAGCCGGAAAATCAAACTCGGGACGCCAACATCAATTTTATGAATACATTATGACAAATTAACACAGGGCTCAGAATAGGTATTGTGGTTCTCATGGCTGCATAACAGGTTGCAAGAAGAAAACAGCGCACTCGCCATCTATGCTATGCAACATTTAACCAAGTTGTTTTTTTACAAAAGTCATCACAGCCGGAAATAAAACTCGGGACGCAACAAACGAATATAGAATTCAAATCAATCACAAATGCACTGCAAATGAAAAAATGGTAAAATAATTAGGCCAAATAAATGTTTCAACTGAAAATATTAACATAATAATTTGCGTCGGATCAATAAATAGAAATAAAAATGAATTATAATGCCAGCGTAATACATTAATGGTAGTAAACAGGGCAATAGCCTTCCCTTGATATCGAAGTTTGAACACAGTTTTTTTTACAAAAGCCATCACATCCGCAAACCGAACTCGGGACGGAACGATCAAATATAAGTTACAGTTTCATATACCGAAAATGCCAGTAGGCAGGGTGTCGTTGCCAACATCATTATTAAAAATACCTTATGACCAAATAACAAAGGGCTCAGAATAGGTATTGTGGTTCTCATGGTTGCATAACAGGTTGCAAGATGAAAACAGAGCACTCGCCATCCATGCTATGCAACAGCGAACCAACTTTTTTTTTACCAAAGTCATCACAGCCGGAAAATCAAACTCGGGACGCCAACATCAATGTTATGAAAACCTTATGACACATTATGACAGGGTTCAGAATACGTATTGTGGTTCTCATGACTGCAAAACAGGTTGCAAGAAGAAAACAGCGCACTCGCCATCGATGGTATGCAACATCGAACCAACTTTAGATGATACAGGTTCACGTAACAAAAAGAAACCCTCTGTTGAAGAAGCAACCAGTGAGAGATTTTTGATGGAATTTTTATGAGGGGTCGGTGACATTGCCGAGGAGTATAAGAAAATGCTATCACTAAGCATTTCATGACACTCCTCGACAACATCACCGACACATCCATGTTTCCAGCAAAAGTCTGTCACTGGTTGCTAATTCAACAGAGGGTTAATTCTTATTAACTTGAATGCATCATCTAAACCGTATAAATTGTGCACGTATGGATTTCTTTTTTACCTCAATTACCCTATCTGCAAAATAAAAAAAAAGGATTATATCAAAAAAAAAAGACAAAGAAATATGACTACAGAAATATGTTAATTGATGGGAAGATATTCAAGTTTTAACCTTTAGTGGATCCTGTTCAAGATCAAGAAAATGCAACTACAGTTCTTTGGTATTCGTTAATTTAATAAGTTCTCCAAGCTCTTTGACATTTATATCAGATATATCAGTTATTCAATAATGATGACCCATAAATTCCCGAAGATAGAAAATTCCTGAACCCTAAGAACACATGAAATAGTTATCCACACATATACAAAACTTGAGGATTGCACATACTCGGTCTCAAAGTACGGGCATCTTTCCACCATAAACACTCTGATCCCTGTTAATAATGCCATATCTGTCCAACATCATACATCAAAAATCATGTGTATGTAACCCGGCTTCAATGAGTGTTACGATGATGCATATTTAGCCGATACACTATTGTAAAATCACTTGTCTTTCATGATAAGCAACAACCAAAATTTGTTTAAAAAAATCAACAACATCTTTCTTTATGTGTATTTGCATACCAAAGTGTTAGACTTAACTATTATACACACAGATCTACCAATGAAACAATACCTTTGACAATAAAACATGAAACAATGAGCAGATGGCAAGAAAAACGTCCATTCAAAATCATGAACATAAAACCTCTGCCAATCAAATAACCTAATTACTTATCTCAGTTACATAACGTAGTTCAATCAACAAATTTGTTACTTATCTCAGCCAAAAACCTTCTTCATAGATACCCATAACAACCAAATGTAAATCGCAGACCCTAGAAGTCCGGTTTCAAATCAAACCAACCAAATCCGGATTCAAATCAAATAAACCAAATACGGATTAGGGTTACAGTTCATTTTAGACCATGAAATTCAACATGTAAATAAACGCGATAAATCAAAACCGGATTCAAACAGCAAGGTTTAGTTTTAAGCCCTAATCTGGGACTACAGATCTATGAATGAAACATGAACTTCAAAAACTTACCAGAATGAGATTAATCAGATCCGGATTCAAAGCGAAAGGATTGTAGCGGTGGATGATTAGCAACGAAAGAGAATCTGCTCGTAGAAGATGGCGAAATTTGAAGCCTGGTGTTCTCAAAATCGGATGTGTCTTGAAATAAGGAGAAGAAAGATAATGAAGAGAGAGGGCAAATGAATTTGCCGCCCATGTACCAATTATCTCCTCAAAGAGAGATGCCACATCAATTAAAAATGGTTTAAGAATAGGACATGTGGCATTAAGTGTATTTTTTTTAGTATAATAGGTAGATTATCTATATTTAGGCATGTTTTTAACTCGTGATTAAGTTTATGAAAAGTTTATAACTCTTCTTATAGCGAAGACATTAATATGTCATGTGTGTATTAATTAATAATAATAATTAACCTAAATAATTTTCTTGAGCCCGGGAAGCAATCCCGGGTAATAATCTTAAATTTTGCAATACTTATTGATGATTCTTGATGTTATAATCAGACGAACTATGGTTTCTCTTCATCTCTCTGCTCTACTACGTCACTCATTCAATCCAACCTTCTTCATCAAAAAGGTTTGATTTATCATTTTTATATATCAAAATCATTGCTGAATGTTAATTTTAGTGGAAAATGTTTGAAAATGTTTCAGTTTGTGGATTGCACGGAGTACACTTTGTGAGGAACCTAATCAGAGAGGTCGCCGGTTTTGCTCCTTATGGTTAAAACCACTGTTGGGTTAAAATTGTGGTTTGAAACCACTGTTCGGCTAAAACAGTGTTTTGTGGAGAAAACAATGGTTGAAACCACTGTTGGGTTAAAAATACCAGAGTTTTAACCCAACAGTGGTTTCATCCAACAGTGAAACCCAACAGTGGTTTCTTTAACCCAACAGTGGTTTCATCCAACAGTGGTTTCATCCAACAATGGTTTCTTTAACCCAACAGTGGTTTCATCCAACAGTCGAGTATGAAAAAGAAAAACTTACGAAGATTTTATATTTGTTTTCATTTCGATTTACCTACATCTGATTTCTAAATCCCGTTTCTGATTTTATATGTGTTTTCGTTTTATTTACCTGCTCTCGGTTATACGCCTTGTAGTTCTTAGGGCTTTTTCGGTTATACATCTGATTTCTGAATCCCGTTTCTGATTTTGTTATTGATTGTTTTTTTCATCCAGGAAGGTTAAGAAGAAGAGGAATTATTTTCTGCAATGAGAAGTGCTTATGATCAGAAGGGTTCAACTACGATATTTAATTTAGATTAGACATGCATCAGCAGATCCACTCAATCATAAGTCTCTACATATAAAATGTGGATTATATGTTTTTGTATAAAGTGAGTTATTTGCACCAAGTAAACAGGCATGTAGAAGTTAAGCTCAGATTAAGGTTTAATCTGCAACATAATTCATATCATCTGTTGTTATATTGTTGAACCCTATGTTTTGGTTGTTCAGAACTTTACCAATTTATATTTTGTCTCAGTTGTCCTTCATAACTGATTTCAAGAACTTACATTTACATACTAAGGGGCTGTTTGGCTAAGCTTATTTTAGTGACTTATTTACTTATTGACTTTTTGAAAAGTTAAAAGGTGTTTGGGTTAGCTTATTATGTGAGAGGAATAAGTAAATAAGTCATTCCATTATGACTTATTTGCTTTTCAAATAAGCAAATAAGTTATAAGTAGCCCAAAATAAGCTTAGCCAAACAGCCCCTAAGTTAACATGTTTTTTAGAGTCATTTGATATGGGGTAAACCTTTTGGCTGTGACTTAGTCTTTCTGTCAAAAGACTATCATGATTGGATGTATGTGAATGGTTCAAAAATTATCATCTTGGCATTTTTAGTGAAGGGTTCAAAATTATCATATTAGAAAACAAAATTGTCGTTTTTTTGTGAACGGATCAAAATAATCTTTTCAGTGAAGTGAACTGGTCAAATTAACATTTCCCAGAATATGGTACCCCGGCTTTCCACTATTATGAAAATAGATCGAGTTCCAGAGTTGTGGAGGTACCGTCGGCCAAGAATAAATGGAGGTAGGTCTTTTATAATTCTCAGATCTACATACATTTTAACAATCAGCAACTAGCCCTAAATAGTTTTTTTTTTTCTTTTCTTTTCTTTTAAAACAACAGATGATGCCACATGGCCGAGTTTTTAGTTTGTTTGATGAATTGATCTGCAGCCGTCAAATGGAATCAGTAAGGTTGTGTTTGGAGGCCAGGTTAGTACTTAAGAAGTTAGAGTTTGAACAAAGTATGAGGTCTATCTGCTTATTTCTACTTTTTCTGAAGATAATGTTCAATTTACCCACTTTTAGTAATAAATAATATCAATATTACAAGATTAGTGACATAAATCACTGAAATATGCAGAAGTGAAAAGCTCCACCTTCAAGATCATTCATAGCATTCAAAACCTGGTAAGGACCCGACATTGGGTTCAGATGACTGTGGCATTGGGCTTTCTCGGCTTCAATGACGCAGATACTAGAGAGGCTGCCAGCATTTGGTGAATTTAGGTAAGTGATTAGCTATTTGGTGAATTTAGGTACCTTATCGCTATTTGTCGCTATTCGCCATTAACAACTATGATATTTGTGTTACAGATGGTTGCAGTGGGTTATGCTATAATGACAACAAGAATAGTGGATATGGATTGGAGAACGAGATCGTTACGGGTTCTACCTATGTTTCTTTTGCCTGCTTTGTCGTTCGGTTTGTATTATGGGCTTTCGAGTTTCACTAAATTTTGTAAGTTTCAACCCCTTTTGAGGTTTACATTGCTCATTTTAATGCTTATGTTATAACCATGTCGCATTTGCATTTTGATCATGTACCTCTTTTTATTTCGCGAAGTTTTTATTTTTGTATGATTTTAATTATATATTAATCATAAATAGTTTTTAATAAAAGTAACTTTATCGAGCCCGGGAATCAATCCCGGGTAATAACCTAGTAAAATAATAAAAAAAAACTATATATTATTATAAAAATAAAGTTACTATTAATCGTCTCTCGAAATCAATATATATATAATTATATAAATTAATATTCACATTCTCGATTTTAGTATTTTAGGTTACTTTCTTAACAAATTTCCAATTTGAAAATCCACATAAAAAAACCACCTAACTTATAGAATACATTTTCAAATTCGACAATAGTGAAGGGACTATTTATGTCATTCACTAACTTGGGATTTTTGTAAGTTTAAACTGTACTCGATCCCGCTCTCACAACCCCACCCCTGGCCCACCCCCACCCACCCCCTACATATACACACACTGCACTTCACTCACCCATACTACAACACTCTCTATGTCTTCCGCATGATGCAATTCGAATGAGCCCTAGCTCTGTGCTCCTCTCTCCACACCGCCATTGTTCATTTAGATCCCGGAGCTAGCTCAAGAAATGCACAGTAAGCTCTCACTCTATGTGTGTGTGTATATATATAATGTGTATGTATATCTAGCACTCACATACACAATGTTTCGAGTATTCATCGTAGCAACTATGCATATTGAATTTTCAGCTTCAAATTGCCTATCAAAATTCATGTTTATCAAATTGATTATAGTAATTGCATTGTGTTTTGTGTTTTGAAATGACAGATCTGTGATTTTGCCTTCAGGATTTTGTTATTTGTAATTTTTTAAAATTTTCTACCTAACGTCGTTGACTATTTCCACCGTTTGAAGTCAAATTATTTGGATATTTTGAATTTCGAAGTCGAATTTAAATGTAGGTTGTTAGGATAAAATAAAATAAAATAATGGCGTTTGTATAGCTGTAGATTGATCTGGAAGTAGCAGCAAGGGTTCTTCTGACAATTCCTTGACTTTTTGTTTTATATTGATTTTGGTGTTTTGTTTTTTAATGATTTATTAAACAGTAAATAATAATTTATTTATAATGCAAGTATGATTTTAAAATATGAGGTCTCAGATCTGTTGTTCTGTTCTAGGGGTGTTCACGATCCGATCCGATCCGATCGAGGGTATGCTCATGCTCGGATTGAATTACAACCGATCCGATCCGAGCGGATCAAATTTGTAAAACCGATCGCAAAAGTGATGCTCATGCTCGGATTGAATTTTTCGAGCGATCGTCGAGCGATCTTCGATCGATCTTCGAGGCGACGAGGCCTGAAACAAGTCCGACGAGGCGACGAATAAAGACATACCGATTGAAGCCTGAAACAAGTCCGACGATTAATTAACAAAAAAACATACCGATTGAAGCCTGAAACGATTAATTAACAAAAAAACATACCGATTGAAGCCTGAAACAAGTCCGACGAGGCAACGAATAAAGACTGGAGCGAACAGAAACAGATATTTAACGATTATTGAAGAATGAACGGATACATATATTTAACGATATGTTGCAGGAACTGAAACAGGAGCGACTAACCTTTTAGGAGACACTTGAGCCGATGATTGTCCGATGAATTAAGTCGGAGACACTTGAGCCGATGATGAATTGAGTTGGAAAGGGAGACTGAGAGTCGACGGAGACACTGAGCAGTTGAGACTTGAGAGCGGCGACTGAATGAGTGAATTGTTATAGGAAATAGATTTAGGGTTAGATTTTTATACTAAATATGGGCTAATATTATTTGGGCTTTTAATTATTTTGGGCTATTATATTTTTTGGGTTTTTAATCTATAAAATATAATATATATATATATATTAATTATTAATAAAAATAATTCGAGCGAAACCGAGCGATCGTCGAGCGAGCGGAGCCTTGCTCATGCTCGGATTGAATTTGAATCGAACCGATCCGATCGGCTCATTTACAAACTGAGCGGGAATCGAACGAGCATTTTTCGATCATTTTTCGAGCGATCGTCGAGCGATCTTCGATCGTCGAGCAGTTTGGACAGCCCTATTCTGTTCTAATTGGAGTTTTGGAAGGTTTGATTCTGATAAAACAGTGTGAAATTGGAGTTTGTATTTATTATGCTGTAAACAGATCTTGATTTTATTTTTTTCTTTTGGAATATGTTATTGGACAACTAGTTTAGGATCTTGAGATCTACCTAATAATTTTAGTAAGAGCATTCACATCCATCCACCATTTCTTACTCTATAATTTATAGCTAAAAATCATAGTTTTCAAAATTCATCTCTTATTTTAAAAACCTTCCCACTAAAAATCACTTTTTTTTAATTTCTCTCTCTCTCTCTCTCTCTATATATATATATATATAGGCGTCTTTAAGAATTCACGTACCCTGTTCGAGCTTTAAAAATTGTGCCCTTCCCTAATATTTTATTATTATTAAGAAAAATCAAATTAGTATTGGTCTCAATAAACCCAGGGGCGGACTCACCTTAGCCCGTGGGTGGGCGGCCGCACCCCTTGAAAAAAAAAATTTTAGTGTTATTTTTCGCCAAAAATCCCGACCGCACCCCTTGGAAAATTTCAACCGCACCCCTTGAAAAATTCTGACCGCACCCCTTAGAAAAAAAATTGTGAACATGGATTTAAACCCGACCCAATTATGTAAACATGTTAGCCCACTAGTCTCTTTAAATAAAACTTCCTATAACCCAATATCAAGCTCAATTATATAAGTTCATGTTAAAGCCCAACCCAAATAACTAAATCAATTAAACAAAACATAACCTAAAAAACCCAATCAACCATTCATCTCCTCCCTCCCGCCCTCCCCTCTCTGCTGCCAGCGACCAAGAAACAAAAACATCAGTGCAGACTCTGTTCGATCGTCAGCCACAGCCCACAAATCTCGCCGCACAGTACCGCACACCACACTCTTGATTCTGTAGAGGTACCTTGATTTCATTCTTCGAAAATCTAAATAAGGCTGTGGTCCATCGGATCATCTTCTGTTTACAGAAATTGCTTCTACAGTCCTACAGAAATTGCTTCTATTCTACTGTTTGAATATGAAGATTAATAAGGTTGTTGATTGTTGAAGACAGCTTTAACATTGTATAACTATAAAAAGGGCTATGTCGGTGGGAAAATTTTTTTTTTTAATTTTTTTTTTCTTTTTTTTCTTTTTCTAGCAACCTTTGACTTTTTTTTTTCTTAATTTACGTTTTCAACCCTTATGCTTTGTGTGTTGTTTCTTAAATACCAACTTCTTTTGCAATTTACATTTTTCGTCAACTTTTTAACTTTACGTTTTTACCCCTTGCACTTACGTATTTTTTCCCATCTATTGTAATATACGTTTTCGGCCCTTATGCTTTTTTTGTTGTTTCTTAAATACCAAGTTCTTTTGTAATTTACAGTTTTCGTCAACGTTTAAACTTTACGCTTTTACCCCTTGCACAATTTTTTTCTTTCTTTTTTGTGGTTTTGTTTTTTTACTTATAACCTTTAATTTTCAGCATTGACTCTTACAACCTCCTAACTTTCTAAATACTTTTTAATCAACTTTGACGTCTTTATTTTTATTTACATGTCGCTATAAACTTAAGTTGATTAGCATTCACACTGACAACCTTTTTACTTTGTAAATACTTTTCTAATCGAGTTTCCCACTTGATGTAAGACATGTGTCGACATACTTTTGTATCGGATCAAAAACCGGGTCGCCCCGCCGCGAAGCGCGGATGTAACACCCTAGTTTAATTTAATAATGAAATCCAAATATTATTAAATATTAAAGCCAAACCACCGTTTATTATTAAATAATGGAGAAATCGAAATCACTTTTTTTTTTAATTTAATTGTTAAACTCATTATTAAATATTACTTGTGTTTTTTAATTATATATTAAGGAATATTGTTTATTTTGTATGTAATAGGCACAATGAGTAAGGATGTTATGGTGCGATTTCTAAACAAGAGGAATGCGGTTGAAATTGGATCATCTTCCGTTTTTGTTGATGTGAATGAGAATTTAAGTGATAGTTGTATATGTTATATAGAGAAAGACTTGCTTAATAAAGTAACTCTAGGTGATGTTTTGGATAGATTTCAAAAAATGAAAACCCATAGGGCGACATTTTAAATATGTTTGTAACAACGTTTGACGTGTTTTGATGATTATATAAATTTTAGTTTGATGTTCTTTTTTTACATGACCCGACCCGAACCGAACCGAACCGAACCGACCCGACCTGAACTGATTTTTTTTATGTATATATCTAGGCGCCTAAAATTTTTAAAAATTTTCCGCACCCCCATGGAAAAATTCCTGGGTCCGCCACTGAATAAACCTAACGCCAAGTGAGCTAAATTCTAAACCATAAAAAGTGATTTGTAAATGGGCCTATATAGGAATTGGTATGTGTTTACTATCTAAAAAATTAACATATCTATATATATATATGTCGGATTTTTTTAAATCGCGTGCCCCTTGAAATCACGGGCCTTATGCGGAGGTCCTCCCCGCACACCATCAAAACCGCCACTGTATATATATGTGTGTGTGTGTGTGTGTGTGGGTGTGTGCGAGACAGATGATATAGGGGTGAATAGTAGCTTTTCAAATTTTGGTAGAGTGTGTGGGTTTTGGTTAAAATTTTGGGGGTGGAGATAAAGACAGTGGATGAGTGGTAGTAATGTTTTTGTTAACTTTTAATATTGTGAAGATAGGGCGAGAGATAGTCGATGGAATGCGAGTGCTCTAAGTCATGAACTCATGAAGTGCACATCACACTTCTTGAATTCATATATTCAATTGAAGTTGGATTACTTATAATTTTGTATTAGTTTACATTGTTATACAAGGCTGGGTGAAAATATACAAGTTTTCGATAATTCAAAATGGCCGTAAAACAAGGAAAATAGTCATTATATTCCCCATTCTAGGTCCATACCGTCCATTTAGTTGACCAACGACTCGCTCATTACTTGAATTGGGTTGGTCTCATAGTTGTAAATGGCGAATAGCTACAAATAGCGATAAGATACCTATATGCTACATAGCGAATAGCGATAAATAGCAAGCGGCTGTTTTATAAATAGCGATACACTAGAAAATTGTTTTTAAATTTTATATGTATATTATATCAAAATACCCTGGTATATATGCTATTTTACATGCATATTTAACAAAAACCTAAAATCCAGCTATTTTATAGCTATATTTAATTGTTATTTATATTAAAAAACAAAATAAACAATCGCTATTATCGCTGTCTATCGCTACAACCCTAATAGCGAGAGCCTAGACCTATACGCTACATAGCGCGCTATAGCGATCGCTACGCTCGCTAATGACAACTATGGTTGGTCTGCATGCAGATTATGTAGGGGGTAAGATCAATAAGCGATTTCTATAGCGCATGTCAGTTTCTGTGTTTATCTCATGTGATCTTTATATAAAACACTGTGATTGTCTGCCATGGCTATTATGGCATATCAGCCGGTGTGCTAAGTTCTCAATTACCATCAATATATCTAGTTACAGAAATAATAGGACTACATAATAGTATAATACCAGTGAACTGTTTCGGGACACGTTAAAGATAAAAAATAGTTTATTTTGGAGGTTTCATTTGTTCCATGCTGAGAATGGTATTATTGTGGGTTACATACATACAAGTCTGTAGAGATACTACCAAGTCAGTAGGGTAATGTTAGGTTTAACAAGATGACAAATCCTTAACTTATTTGACTAATGAGATATATACTTAGATTAGATGAAAGATAAGATTTCGGTTGAAGTCAAATTGGTTAAAACATTTTTAGAATTGAAAGTAATAAAAAATACAGCTGGCGTTTGATGTCAAGACACTGTTAGGCTACTCGGTGTGGAGGAGGCAAGTCCTTGGAGGATGCCCCTCCATGTCAGCGCCACGTCAACATCCAAGGAGGATGCCACTCCAAGGATGGACTAAGGGATATGGAGGATGGGCCTATATATATATGTGTGTGCACGCGCGTGTTGTATGTATATGTGTGTGTGAGAAGAGGGAGGCGCAGCAACAACGTCCTGCGACTGACGTTCAAGACGCCCACACGGCTGTGGAAATGGTGTACAGGGGCGGCGACGGGGCTCGACTGGCCTAGGACGCCCCCCACACCGAATAGCCTTACAGTGTTTATACTATAGGCTTGCTCAATTGTGTTGCTTTGAGTTTCTAACACGAGTGTTACATTTTATCTGCAGCTTTTATGGAAAGCAAGTCAGTCTAACATCATGCACCCCTCTATGGCAACGCAAACAGACATGAGCAAAGAAAATGTACGTACTGCTAATATTAAAGAGCCTACGAAAAGGATTACTAGAGCACAGGCTAAAGCTTTGGGTGTATCTGGCGATTTGCCCCCACTACACCCTCAGGCAAAACAGAGAAACAATCAGTTTCAGCAACCAAACTCTAAGAGAGGTTCTTCAGATAACAAGTCCGCTGATGTTAGCGCTAGTTTTCAGTCCAAAAGAAGGGCTGTTCTCAAGGATGTCACCAACATGCCCTTTAATAAATTAAATATGAAGGTCATTAGTGACATAAAAATCCAGGTACATACATGGCAAATTTTGAATAAATTTGTTTAGATCTATAGCATTAGTGATGCCTATTGATGTTACTGGTTTCAGACTTGCAAGCAGACAAGAACAAATGTTGCCGGAAAGAATGCCATGGTGGCGCCAACTGTTTATGTGGGCCCCTGGGATCGTAAGGGAAAAACAAAAGCAACAGAAGATGTGACTGAACAGAGCATAAAAGAATTAAGAGAAATAACTTCACAGCTAAAGTTAGTGAATGGTTTAGAAAGCAAACCAAGTATAGCTCTTGGAAGCACTTTGCCAAAAGGTAATATGATATTTAAAATAATGCTAAATATGTAATATCTTAAATGATATTGGACTAGCCATCTGTCACTGCTTATTTATTCTTGAGACTTTTGTTTACAACCAAAGTTTTTATCGTTGCATTCTGTAGGAGAAACCAAGATTTCCAACAAAGTGGAAGATGGAAATGATCAAACTATTGTTGACATCGATTCTAAGCACAAGGATCCTCAGATGTGCAGTTTATATGCTGCTGAAGTATATAACAACTTACGTGTGGCAGAGGTCGGTTTAACTGTTTTTACCACATTATTTTACAACTTTAATAGACACGGAAATCAGTCGAATTTATTATAATCTACAGGATGCCATTTGCTTTTCCAGTTTGTTCTTACATAAGTACATTACATATATTAAAAAATTCATTTCATATAATTAACTGATCACTAACATCCACATTTTTTTACTTATATATCTTGAAGGTTCTGTTTCTTATTAGCTGAAATTTCTTATTTCTATGTCCTCTTATTCTTTGTACCTCTTTCTCTTCAGCTAAAGTGGAGGCCTTCAGTTAATTATATGAAAACAGTGCAGCGAGATATCACACAGGAAATGCGCGGTATTCTCATCGACTGGCTTGTGGAGGTTAGCTCTAAAGCATAAATTTGATTCGAACTTTTCATTTCTACAATAATCAGATGGCATTCATTGTTTTTTATACTTCAAAACTGATTTGCATTGCATTTTGTTTTGTCCTTGAAATTCAGTTTAGATTGTCTCAAAGTTTAGTGCAGATAATCTGTTTTTCAACTTTTGTTTTTTTCTTTCTGATGTTTAGGTTTGTGAAGAATATAGGCTAGGAGCCGAAACATTTCACCTAACCGTCACTCTTATTGATCGATATCTCTCTAAAATGTACATAGAAAAACAAAGACTTCAATTGCTTGGGATCACCTGCATGCTTATTGCCTCGTAAGTTTTATAAGTTGGCATAAATCATCATTATCCCATTCTAATATTGCAGTGAGTTAATTTGTTTTTTATTCTTATGACACAACCTAATAGTATGATCTATGTAATAATTGACTTTTTAAGGAAGTATGAAGAAACCAGTGCTCCACGTGTTGAAGACTTCTGTTTCATCACAGATGGGACCTACACTAGAAAGGAGGTATATTCACTCACAAACCGAGCCGACCCGCTACAAAAATACTTTGTGTTTTGACCTCTTACCCAACCTGCGAATTGTGACCATATCAGGTACTGGACATGGAGCATGAAGTTCTTGATGTGTTGGGCTTCAACCTTTCTGTCGCAACCGTAAATAAGTTCCTTCGGTAAAACTCCACTTTCACCATTTTATTTAAATATTTGCATCCAAACCCTCAACTTTCAAACAGATGATATATCCTTTTTATTTTTATTTTCAGGAGATTTATTTTAGCAGCACAAAGTTCATACAAGGGTCCCATTGTAGAACTGGAATATCTGGCAAAATATTTAGCAGAATTAACTCTTGTTGAGTACGGTTTTTTGAGATTTCTGCCATCCCTCATTGCTGCCTCAGCTGTGTTTTTAGCCAAATGGACACTTGATCAGATTGAACATCCATGGGTCTGTTCTCTTTATTCTTGTCTTTAGCTTTAGTCCTCATTCTGCAGAATAATTGTTGATTTACTTTTCCAAGTTACAAAAGTGTCAACATTCAGTAATATGTATTATTATATATATATATATATTTTTTTTTTGCAGAATCCAACCTTAGAACATTATACTAATTATAAGGCAACAGAGCTGAAAACAACAGTCCTGGCTATGCAAGCAATGCAACATAACAATGAAGCCTCTCTTCAAGCAATACGCCAAAAGTACAGGCAAAAGCAGGTCTGTATAGTTCTGATATTCTATCAAGTAACTTAGTTTAGAGGTGGCAAAGTTGGCTGATTGGGCTCGGTTGACATAAAAATCCATTTTTTGGAATTTTATAATAAGATAAGATAATACACTATCGACTTTCAGTTCTGACGCATTTGGACCCGTATTATTTTCTTTAGCCAATCTTAGTTGTTAAATCTAGGACATGTTTAACCGGTTTAATAAACATGTCGTGTTCGGGTTGATCTCTATACCAATTTGATTAAACGGGCTGTGTTCATGTTGACCTTGTTTACCATATTTTTAATTAAAGAGTAATCAACCTGTCTATAATCAATGTTGATATATAAAAACCTATTTTTATAAGGTTAACCACCAAACCATTTATGAACCGACAACTTGTATATGACCTGTTTAACCCATTTTACAACTTGGTTACAACCTGACTCCCGTTCGACTCTTTTAGACAAATGGGTTACACAACCGTGTTCAAGTTACTTGATTCTAAGTATGTCCGGTTAGTGTTGATATTTCTGACACACATTACGGGTCATGTTCGGGGGTTCATCAATTCAACCCACCAATCTGACATATGATTGCAACCCCATTATAGACACCACCGTGTCATGTTCTAACGAAAGTTCTTTTGTAATGACAGTTCAAAAGCGTTGCAACCTTAACCTCCCAAAAACCAGTGAAGCCGTTGTCCTAACGTTTGCCATGACTACTTAATGTTTCACATAAAAGACGGGATGATTTAACGTCCATGAACATAACGTCACCCTTAGTCGTATCAAACATTTCTGATCCCCTCGGCTACATATTCTCATGTTGTAAGTTGTAACCATTTAGAAGATGTCTATGTATCTTTTCTTTTAACAGCATGTATCTATAACAGTTGATTTATGTTTTACAATTCTATTGTATCTAACTTTTTTTTCGAGTTAATCGCATGGAAATGTTTGGTTCAGTTTGTACCAAAACCAGTTCCAAAGTCATGTTTATGGAACTGGTACACCTTTTTCTCTTGTTTCTTTGTTCTATTTTTGTCTTCAAATGGCATTTACTCTAAAGTTTAAAGTAAAAAGCTACTTTATTTTATTTAATTCCATGTTTTTTACTTTTAGGAAGAAACAACAAATTACAATAAGCATATCAAGTTAGGTAAGATATCAGAATATGTTACTTTAAAGAACCAACAAATTTTTTCTAGTTTTATTGAATTTTATAAAGATATAATGTAGTGAGCATGATTTCAAATACTATAATAATATAAAGATAAAAGATTATTATGCTGAATACAATCTAGAAAGTTGCATATAATTCGATAACGACTCGTACCACATTTTACTAATTTAGAAGTATTTTATTTTGTGAGTTGCATATTTTTAGGTTTAACTTGATTGAGATGTTGGTGAGAAAATATAATTTAAGTTTATGTAGTTAATTTGAAGTAAATAACCTAGATTTGATGATGAAAATATTTAAATCATAGAATTAATTTTGATACATCCATTGTTTATTCATCAATGTATAAGACCGAGGGGTGTGGGAGCAGGGTGATGACGTGGCTTGGTTTCCTGTCGAGGAACACCGCCCCTACCGATCTCTCTTCGGTGCCGCCCACGGGGAATAACCCATGATCTCCCCGATGGCTTGTGTGTGTTTTTTATTGTTATTTTTTGTCTTTAATCGATATTTAATTGATTTTTTAACATGCTCTATTTTGTTTTTTGCAGGTTAAAGAGGAAGAAGGGTTTTTTTTTTTTGTGTATTGCAAGTTTTACCCGGAAGTTTGTTTTTTTAACTTGCCAACCTCTCAAATTTGGTTTTATTTTTAAAAAGACCCTTCAAATTTGTTTATATATATATTTTTTAATGTTTTAAAGTTTAATTTAATTTTAGAGTTAATTACTGTTTTCGTCCCTGAGGTTTGTCAAAAATAACGGTTTCAGTCCATTAGTTTAAAAATTGCAATTTCAGTCCATTAGTTTCATTTTCGTAACCATTTCAGCCCACTAACTTAACTCCATCCATTTATTTTGTTAACTTTGAGTTAACTAACTAATTCAGGGACGGTTTGCGTCAGTTTTAGAAACACAGGGACTTAAGTGTAAACTCTAAAACATTAAAACAAAAAAAATAGTAAATTCCAAAAAATCAAAAAAATTCCAAAAAACCAAACAAATTCCAAAAAATTCTAAAAAATAATAAAAATTCTAAAAAATCATAAAAATTCTAAAAAATTCTAAAAAATCCAAAAAATCCGTTTCGGCGCGAACTGTTTCGAACCCGAACCGTTTCGAGCTGAACCGTTTCGACACGAACCGTTTCGACCCGTACCGTTTCGACCCGAACCGTTTCGAGCTGAACCGTCCGTACCGTTTCGAGCTGAACCGTTTCGACGCGAACCGTTTCGACCCGTACCGTTTCGAGCCGAACCGTTTCGACCCGTACCGTTTCGAAGCCGAACCGTTTCGAGCCGAACCGTTTCGACCCGTACCGTTTCGAAGCCGAACCGTTTCAAGCCGTACCGTTTCGAACCGAACCGTGCCGTTTCGAACCGAACCCTTTCGAGCTGAACCGTTTCGAACCGAACCGAACCGTTTCGAGCTGAATCGTTTCGAACCGAACCGTTTCGAGCTGTACCGTTTCGAACCGTACCGTTTCGATGCGAACCGTTTCGAACCGAACCCTTTGGACCCGAACCGTTTCGACGCGAACCGTTTCGAAGCCGAACCGGCACGGTTCGATACGGCACGGTTCAGCTCGAAAGGGTTCGGTTAGAAACGGCACGGTTCGGTTCGAAACGGTACGGTTCGAAACGGTACGGCTTCGAAACGGTACGGGTCAAAACGGTTCGGTTCGAAACGGTTCAGCTCGAAACGGTTCGGCTTCGAAACGGTACGGGTCGAAACGGTTCGGCTCGAAACGGTACGGGTCGAAACGGTTCGGCTCGAAACGGTACGGGTCGAAACGGTACGGACGGTTCAGCTCGAAACGGTTCGGGTCGAAACAGTTCGCGCCGAAACGGATTTTTTGGATTTTTTAGAATTTTTATGATTTTTAGAATTTTTTGGAATTTGTTTGGTTTTTTGGAATTTTTTTTGATTTTTTGGAATTTACTATTTTTTTTGTTTTAATGTTTTAGAGTTTACACTTAAGTCCCTGTGTTTCTAAAACTGACGCAAACCGTCCCTGAATTAGTTAGTTAACTCAAAGTTAACAAAATAAATGGATGGAGTTAAGTTAGTGGACTGAAATGGTTACGAAAATGAAACTAATGGACTGAAATCGCAATTTTTAAACTAATGGACTGAAACCGTTATTTTTGACAAACCTCAGGGACGAAAATAGTAATTAACTCTTAATTTTAAAATTATGTTTAGTTATTTTTATTTTAACAAAAAAAAACCTGATAAAAATGTTATTTAGTAATTAAATACATTAATAAAAAATTTGCAACTCACTAACACCTGATCTCTTCTACTCTTCTTCCATCTTTCTAAGTTTTTACAAGATTCTTCACAACTTTTCATCTGGTTAAACAGATCTGCCTTGGCAATCTGATTAGAACTCTCCACAGTGAGGACCAAGCTGATTAAAGTGAAGTAATCTTACAATCTTTTGCAAAACAAACTTTTTAATGTTAAACTTGGCCGAATCAGAGACTCTCTGAGCTCACAAGCTAAGCTCATTGCTGTGGATTCATGTTAGAGCCGATTCCAGCCGAGAAGATGAACAGTTCAACCAAACCCGAACTGATTTCGTCTCGAAATAGTATCGATCATCCGAGAAGGAGTAGCCCTCTCGCACGAAAGGGGCAACCCTTTCGCACGAAAGGCGACTCTTGTCGCCCGATTGAGACTGTTTCAATACGTTCCGACAACTTCTAAGTGTTGAATGATGTTTTAGATCCTTATTCTCAATATAGTCGACTCTATAATATCAAGGTGTGATCTGTGGGAGCCTTGGCTTCCATTCTAGTTCCACCACCTCACTTGAACTTGTGAAACGAACACCCAAACAATCTCCCAGACCTAGAACAAGTTAACCCCGTCCAGCCTCCAACACTTAGTTCATTCTTTCTATGTCATGTTGGCACACCTGGGTTGTCCTTGTTCGGTTGTTTGGCTATTATTTACATTCTGTTATTTCCATTCCTGTATCCATGACCAACCGGTTAGTTAACTAAGTTAACTAAGTTAACAAACTTGTGCTTTGGTGAACTATAATGAGGATATTACCCCCATGCATGACTTATATGAACTCTATGAACATTCTGGACTGATATTATACTAAACTATAACTAAATAACTTATCTGAACTCACGAACATAACTGATTGATAGTTAAAACTTTCAAACGAAGATCGGTTCACCAAACAGTCCCTCTCGCGCGAAAGGGTGGTCCCACTCGCACGAAAGGCCTACCATGCCAACTGTTCTCTCGTCCAAACAGTTTGTGTTTCGGTTTTCCCGTTATTCCGATTCACGTTCCTTGTTACCGATTATGTCGGGCAAATCAGGACCCGTAAAATCACAGGAACTCAGTGTCATGACAAGTGCTCGGACAGAATATACTTTCTGTTTATTTATACATTTATGCTATATACTTACGTACTTCAATTCCTAAACCAAATCCTCCGTTTAAGCTCCGAACGACCATACACCTTCATTTCCCCAACCTCAACAAATCGTCAATCCACGGATAATCGGAAAGCTTTTGCAAAATTTTTCGTATACTAGACACCCTTTTTCGTTTACACTTTTGGGTGCAATATGTTTATATTATACAAACACACATTCTTTATGCAATTACATGATAATCTAATACATGCATGCTAATATGTTATACTTGATTCATTATTCTAGGGTTATTTTTTTTTGTGATAAACTTGTTATTAACTTCGTACGAGCCTACCCTTAACATGTATAGTGCTATAGGAGTAACGCACCACCCTTGTTCATGAGGTCATGTTAAGTCTTTAAACATTGCGTTAAACGTTGGGTTGACTTGAATATTCACATGCTAGTTTTACGTTAATCTTGATAACTTAGTTTGCCATGTGGATTTGTTAAATCTTTTACACTTATGCTATGTATTAAACTTGTATACTCGCCAATACTTTTGTATTGAACCATGTATTTTAAACATATTGCAGGATGATGATGATATTAAAATGGACGTAGCGAGGATGCTTTAGATACACACTTAGAAATCATTAGATTATGTTGTTGTATCAATTTTGAACTATGTTGTATTGTAACTTATCTTGTTTATACTTGAATCAATGTTGTATTTGATTTCGTATGATGTAATGTGACAATTTGTATCAATGAAATGAAATCAGTCTATTTAAATTATTGTCGCTTTTAGTGTTATGATGCAATGAGCAATCTCGTTTTTGTCTCACTCCGATGTTTCCTCCATCGGTTGGGGTGTGACACGACCACCTTCGGATAACCTCATTAACTCTCTCATCGTAAGAATCAGAAACGACAGACCCCTCTTAAAACAACAGTGTGGTAAGTATTTCATAAACAAAACAAGTTAATAAATACTATACCACATTGCTTTCCGGAATAAACGTGCTTGTGTTGTTGTCGGACGATTCGCCAAAAACGTAATTAAAGTCGAACCAAGACATGGTGAAATTATTTTCCGAAAGAAAGAAAGAAGAGAAGGGAAAGAAACAATTAAATGTGGGGGTTCCTTTGTCGTTTATAATGGCAGGATGCATTTCAAAGGCAATGATCTTTTCAGAGTCCTATACGACTCGTATAGACCTATATAGGTAGTAAAGGGCTGACGTAATATCACATTCATCACTTTCTGTTACTGTTGAGTGACATCGTACTATCTCGTACCTTATACGGGTTATGTAGCCCTATACGACTCGTTTAGGATTCACATGTGACAACATTGTTAGTCTTTGACTAACCTTAGGATTGTTATTACCCTATACGACTCGTATAGAGGGTGTCAATTTAAGAAACTAAGGTGTGCCAATAATAAGACACAGAAACGGGATCAGGAGAAAATGCTTAAAAGTGTGAGAACAGTGAGAACGCTTCCTGGCCCAACACGTGTCACGCCACTTAGAAAAGGGCGGAGGGGCTTTTTTGTCCTTTCATCTTTTGCTTTTCCAGTTCTGCTTTTCCCAATATTGTTTTAATTTTTGGTTTTTAAGATTTTTGGCGTTAACCAAATTCAATAATTAATGGCGTTTTAATGGTTTCATTGTATTAACATTTTGGCGTTTATGGCGTTTATTCAAATCGTATGCCGTTGAACCCAGGGGGTCAGGAAATCTATTTGAATGGTGTTTTTCAAGGCGATTTAAACAAGATGACCCATTGTTCGATTATTTTTTATAAACATTTTGGCGTTTGTGGTATCTTGGCGTTTTTCTATTGTTAGATTATATTTCAACCACAGGAAAAAAAATACAAGCGAAGAAAATAAATTAAAAATCCTAATCGGATCTCTCTTCATAATCTTCACTGTCATCAGTCTCTCTCTTCTTTAATAGTAGAAGAACTGTCACCAAATATATGGCGTTTTATGTAAAACTTAACAAACTCATCCGTTTGATTATTTTTTGCCTGCTCGTCTGTTGAACTGGCTTTTTTGTGGATGTTTGGGGACATAGATCTATGACGTGTGAGTGGGTTTTTCGTTTTTTCTTTATCTTGATCTTCATCTTTATAATCAACCCACTCTTCAGTGTCATTGATCTCTTCATCTTGATCTTCAATATCTTTTTCTTAATTTTTTGTCCATCTCATGCAGCAAAATCTTTCTGAGGTACTCCCATCTGATAACAATTCATTCAGTGAAACTTCACGAAGAACAATTGTGAATATCCAAGAAAGCATATTAGCCATCTTTGATTTTTTTATTTTTTGGCGTTTTACAGTGAGTGGTTTTTAGTAGTATTGGCGTTTTTTTTTTGTTTGATCAAATGGAAGTTGCTGAGACGTATCATTTTATAGGCTGTCTTTTTGGCGCCTAAGTTAGGCGGTGCATTATTATAATAAAGTATTCGTCTCTTCAGTTACTGTTTGTAATTATTGTTTTTGATAAGCTTTATCTTTGAAGTCTGTAACACATTCCATCTTTCAAGTTTGGCGTTTTAGATTCTAATATAATAAATTTTCCCTATCTTCAGTATTACTGATATGTATTTTCTGTTTCTAGTTACATTTTCAAGTTTGCTTTTTTTTGGGTTTTTTATAATACTTTTTCAAAGTAATTTTATTATAGTTTGGGAGTTTTTTGGGGGCGTTTTACGGGATGATAGCGTTTAAACAAGCATTTTGGCTGTTTTGGCGTTTTTATTACATATGGCGTTTTTATTATATAACAATCAACTGAAAGAAAAATAAAAAAAAAAAGAATACATAAACAATTGATCTTCCAAATCTTCACTGTCACCAGTCTCTTTCTTCTTTTTTGAATCATGTTAACTGGCTGGTTCGACTTTCGTATGATTCATTTTGGTTTTTTTTTGTTTTTCAAGTAGTTTTTTGTGTGGCTGTTTAGAAGCACACAGTCTGACATCAGCATCTTTTTTCTTGAAGATTTGTCCATCTCATGCAGCAAAATGTTATTGAGTTTAGACCCTTCAGCCAACAATCTTGAATTTTACAATGAACGATGTTTGATTTTTTATAACTTTTTTGGCGTTTTACCGATAAAAAGAACGCCATGAAATAAGAGCACCATAAACCTCAAATTTTTTATCATGCTAAAATCAATAATGTTTTGCTGTATGAGATGGACAACATTGTTAATCCTCGGTTAAGAAAGATAACTGACAATGTTTTCCACCCCATACAGCTAAACTTTATTGACAACAAAGCTCAATAATGTTTTTGTATGTTTTGGTGTTTTAAATTGGATGGAAGTTGAGGATTAGTCAATAAGATTTTACTCAATGAAATGGACAACATCCTCACTTAAGGATTTTGTCCATTTCATTGAGCGAAATCTTACGGACAACCAAACTGAATTTCAAAAAACGTTTTTGGGTTAGAAGATATTTTGTCACACCCCAACCTATGACGGAAACATCAGGGAATGGCACTGAGCGAAACAGATTCTCCAAGAGAAATTTCCATAACAACTACTTTACCGAATAGTTAATATTATGTCCCATACCATAACCTATCAAGCAAGTAAATTATTACAGACAACGATATCTCAAAGACGAATAACGTGTTCCGACAACTCAGATTTAAATAAAATAAATTGTCTTTGTTTCTAGACTCTCAATCCTACTTGATTCCATGAAAAGCAAGCAAGCATCCTATCATCTTAAGCACCTGTCACATACGTTAAAATAGAGGTTAATACACATAGTTTAAAGGTGAGCATACAAGTTTGATATAGTATAGTAGAGTTCGAAATCGTTTACGCATAACCAGCATGTAACATGTATAAAGTGAAGGCAAGCAGGTTATCGACAGAGAAATATGCACAGACGTGACTACGAGTTGTAGAATGCGCAACACATATCCCCACTGGGACACATGAAGTAAGGACACATGAAGTAAAGCCCTTAACAACCCCTGTCCATGACACATGCAGAGTCCAAACTATAGTACTATCGTTGCTAAGGTGTCAGGCAACAATCACTGTGTTAACAGAACATACAAGCATTCATCGAATAACACATAACATGAAATAACGGTCAGTGTATAAATAGTGTTTGCGTTGTGTGTCGATTGTGATTTAGAATAAGTAACGTATGTAACACCCAAAATTACGTAAAGCAAAAAGGGATCGAGTATACTCACAGATAGCGTTTAAGTTGATAAACACTGTCTTGGATTGAAGGGAGCGCTGAGAGATTAGCCTAAACAGTTAACGATAGTATAAACACTGGTTAAGTGTCGAAGTTCCAAATGTCACATGGACGGGTGGTCGTTCGATTGGATGGCTATCCGATCGGGCGGCAATCCGTTCGACGTTCAGATACTTTGAAAGTTGAGTAAAAGTTTAAGTGTTGAGACCAAGTGTAATCCGATCGGATGGCAATCCGTCCCAACGACCTGATCGTCTTGGCAGTTGATTATTTTGAAAGTTTTACAGTTTGCTTGAGACGGCATGACGACGTACTAAACAACGGAACCTCGTCAAGTCCCAAGTCGTTTGATCGAACAGGGATCACCCTAATTCGGTCAGTTGACTGTTCCTTGACGGTTGTTCATGTTTATCCCGAAATCGGTTGTCTCTTTGATAGAAACTAGATCTCGAACCAACACATCACTATGAAAGAGTAGAAGGTCTGTACAAGCTCCGATTCTATCGGTTTTGAGTGCATTGAGTGTAAAAGAGTTGAAAGAAAGTTGGGAAACTATCTTTCAATCCTTTTAACCATGAATATGTGTAGATCTATACGAAAACATTGTTTAATCATGTGGAAATCCTTTAGATCTGAGTTGTTCTTGGTGGAATGAGGCCAAAACTTGAAGTTCATAAGAACTCCAGGATGACATCATCCTAGAACACCTCAAATCTACCGATTTCACGGTTAGAAGTTTAGATTCAAAGGTGAAAATGATGAAGGAGTGTGTGTAGATCATAGAAGTACAAGATTTAGGTTGAAAACTTACAAGAATCGTGAGAAATCGAGGGAAAGAAGGTCTTAATTTTGGCTGGTCGAGTGAGAGAGCTGTCACATCACAAGTGATGTGACAGGAGGGTATTTATAGGGTTTCCAAAAGAGGAAAGGGCACAAGGATTGGATTGTCCACTGAGCGGATGGCGCCGATCGGATGGCAATCCGATCGGATGGCACCTCGATCGGATGGCAATCTGATCGGATGGCCACTCGATCGGTTGGCCATTCGATCCAAGTGTCTGGCGTGTTGAGTTTTGTCGTTTTGATTCGCGTGCTGAGCATTGCGATGCGATAGAATTACCCATTAGTTACAAAGATAACCTAACTACTATATCTAACATACAATCACTATAAATAACTTGCGTTTAGCGTTTGTGATTCGATTGCGATAGAGTTACGATTGCATTTTGATTGATCACCACAAACATAAAGTAAACATGTGCAAGTAACATATAAGTAGCACACACAAGTAAAACAATATTCAGAATCTATAAATCAAGGCGCGAATGTGATTGCGATGCGATAAGCGAATAAGCGATAAAACATGCGACAATCATCGATTAAACCTCGATTATTAATAGATACTCCACACAATACAACTAAAGCGATTAAAGCAAAAGATTCGATTACAAGTCAAAGAAGTCAAAACAGTAGTTGAGCAAGGAGTGACAGATCGCAATTAGCAATCTTTTCTTACTTTGACTTCAATCTTGACTTTGACTTTGACTTTCATAACACGGGGTGTTACAGCCTCCCCTTCTTAAGGGAATTTCATCCCGAAATTAGGCTGAAGCCGTAACAAACAACTGCGGGTACTTCGCCTTCATGTCACTTTCGAGTTCCCAGGTGAACTCTGCGCCTCGTTTGCCTTCCCAGTGAACCTTCACAATGGGAATGCGTGAGCGCCTGAGCTTCTTGGTTTCTCGATCCATGATCTCGACAGGCTTCTCCACGAAGTGTAATGTTTCGTCCACTTGGAGATCCTCTAGCGGAACTTGTAAATTCTGCTCGGCTAGGAACTTTCTGAGGTTCGATACATGGAAAGTCGGGTGGACGTTGCTAAGTTCCTCCGGTAGTTCGAGTCTGTAGGCCACTTTTTCGATCCTTTCCAGAATCTTAAAGGGTCCAACATATCGAGGCGCGAGCTTTCCTTTCTTACCGAATCTGATCACACCCTTCCAAGGTGATACCTTTAGGAGTACGTGATCGCCAACGTTAAATTCAAGGGGCTTGCGTCATCTATCGGCGTAACTTTTCTGATGACTCCGAGCTTTCAGCAGATTGTCTCGAATTTGGAGGATCTTGTCAGTCGTTTCTTGCAGTAGCTCAGGACCGGTTAGTTGCGCATCCTCGATCTCATGCCACACAATCAGCGATCGACATTTTCTTCCGTATAATGCCTCAAATGGTGCCATTTGTATGCTAGAGTGATAACTATTATTGTATGAGAATTCGACTAAAGGTAAGAGAGCGTCCCAATTACCACCGAAATCTATGACACACGAGCGAAGCATGTATTCAAGACTACGAATCGTTCTTTCAGTCTGACCGTCGGTTTGGGGATGGAAAGCGGTACTTAGATTAAGCGTAGTACCGAGAGCAGATTGAAACGTTTCCCAAAGACGCGAGGTAAACCGACCATCACGGTCAGAGATGATGTCACGAGGTGTACCGTGTCGACAGATAACTTCGTCTGTGTAGATTCGAGCTAATTTTTCCACCTTGAAGTCTTCTCGTATCGGCAAGAAATTAGCAGATTTAGTCAGACGGTCAACGAGAACCCAGATGCTATCGTGACCTGAGGTCGTTGATGTGTGTAAAATGCAACATATAAATTACATCAAATGAGGCATAAAACTAACCCTTTTTTAGTACTAATGTTGGAAAAAGTGTGCTTTTGTCTTCCTTTTGTATTTTCAGGGTTAAATGAGCTTAAATGAACAAAAGAAGCAAAAATGCAGCTAAATCTAACAATAATACAAGAAAAGGAATAAACGTGGCATGCCCGACCCCTCGATAGCATCTTCCCAAGCAAAAACAAGACATCAGAAGGCTGAACACTCCCCGTGCTCAATGAACACGGGGGCGTGCCCAAGTGTCTGCAGAAAAGACAAAGCTGTAGAAGCTTCTATTTCCCAACACGGGGGCGTGCCCAGCGGACACGGGGCCGTGGTCAACGCTAAGATTCGTAGAATCCAAGCAAATCTTGATAGTACAAATACGCTTCTGTACATGGGGCCATGCCCAACGGACACGGGGGCGTGGTCAACTAATGCGGACAAACTGCATTTAATGAAGAAAGAGAAGATGGATGGACACGGGGCCGTGCCCAATGGACACGGGGTCGTGTCCGGGCTTCTATGCAGGCTCTAAATAGGGGTGCTTGGCTCACTTGCAAATCATCCCTTGGCAAACCACCTCTCTCACACTTCACCCACCCACCACCACCATCACAACCCACATCCACCGCCATCACCCATCATCCATCATAGAGTGTGTGTAGTAGTCTCGGGATCCAAGATTGATCGTAAGAGTTCTTGAAAATCAAAGGCCATGTTTGCCTAAGTCTCTTACATCACTTGGTGAAGACAAGCATTTAGTGTAATACTTTTTATCTTTAATCTTTTCGCACTTTTTATTTGGTTATGTATTAATGACTTTAATAACTAGTTTTTTATGTTGAAGGTGAAACTTTCTTATCATTTGTCCGTGGTGTCTTGGCGTTATTTTACTGTCTATATAAAATAAAAGATTTACACCATTCATATCTCCACGATCTATATGGAGATATGTTGGCTACCTGGTCGGGGGTTAAGGGAATGGTTTGGTAAGCTTCTTGCCTTGTTCAGTGTATAGATCCTGCAAGGACCTGGGTCAAGCTTAGTAGGACCTCCTTCAATACCCACTGGTATTGGATGGCGGGGGTTCGAATTTCTTAATCCCCTCATATGTAACTACTATTAATACTTTAACCCGGCTACTTAGGATTGTATCCCTGCTGACTCAAACTACTTAGCCGAGGGTAACGTCACCTTCAAAAGAGGGGCCTACCACATTATGCATTAATAACTTAATTAAGTATCTTTCAATAATCCAACCCTTTAGGATTGTATCCTTGCTGTCTCAAACTACTGGGTTTAGGGTAACGTCACCTTCAAAAGAGGGGCCTACTACTATAACTAAGATAATCTCTTAAAAAGTGCAAAAGTGCGGAAATAATCAAAGGTTACACTAAGGCGAGTCGGATCCAAGTGATTCATCTTGTCTATCTGTTTTATTTTTATTTTTATTTTCAGCATTTTTTAGTTTTTATTTCCATGTTTAAACATTTTTCTAAATTTTTGATTTGATTAGACGTTGAGGATAAACCGGTACTAAAAGCGCTTGTGTCCTTAGACGACCTCGGTATCTTACCAACGCTATACTACGCTCACGATGGGTGCACTTGCCCATATGTGTGTTTAGTGTTAGTAAAATATCGTGTTTTATAAATTTAAAACTTGACTAAAGTGTTAAAAAGGGCTTAAAATATACTTAAATATATATCACACCTAACGCACATCAAGTTTTTGGCGCCGTTGCCGGGGACACAAGGATTTTAAGAAAGCTTAAAATCGACGGCCTAATCAGTTTTTCCAAACCTTTTTAAAAACACGCGCATTTTTTTTTCTGCATTTTAGTTAGTTTTTGCATTTACAGTAGCCTGAACATGGGCCGTGTCCACTAAACACGGGGCTGTGCTGCATTTTTTCATAAAACACCCAGATACAGAGTCTGAACACGGGGTCGTGCTCACTAAACACGCCCCCGTACTGCACAAAACCAGTTACTTTTATTAAAACGCCCAGATACAGAACCTGAACACGGGCCGTGTCCACTGAACACAGGGCCGTGTCCAGCCTCTGTTTCCGTTTTTGTTTTTGTTTTCTGGTCTTGAGACTCTGTTGTAATCTGCTGAGTGATTCTTATGGATCAATACTCAGGAGATTACAACTATACCTATGAGGAGGATGATTATAGGGAAGATTATTGCTCCATTTGTGGTAACCCTCACCCGGTACAATATTGCGACTTATTTCAACCATCCACTTCATACACATACTATGAGGAGCCCAGGTACGAACCATCAACTTCATACACATCCTATGAAGACCCAAGGTATGAACCTTCTCCCTCATACTCATATTTTGATGAACCAAGGTATGAACCTCCATACTCATACTTTGAGGAATCAAGATATGAGCCACCACCTTCATATGCTTATTATGAGGAACCGTGGCATGAACAACCCACCTCATATGAGTATTATGAAGAATAAAATTACGACCCTTTTCCATCATATACTTACAATAAAGAACAATGGTGTGAACCATCTACTTCCTATGAGTATTATGAGGAACCAAGGATCGAACATCCGAATTCAAGCTTTGAGGATCCCGATCCTTACTCTATCACCCACATAGCCGATAGGATAATAGAACACATTAAAACTATAGAACGTTGCATAAAAGAATCCCGCGCAAGGGAAGAGGAGTCCCGCGCAAGAGAAGAATTAACTCATAATAAAGAAGAGATAGTTGAAAATGTAAGAGTGGAAGAACAAATAAGTGAAAAGCCGACACATGAGTTAAACAACGGAAAAGGTGAGTCCGACAACGTTAAAATTTAAGAAGAGTCTAATTTTGAAAAAATTAATCTCTTGTCACCTTCTTTCGAAAATCATTGTTTAGTTCCCACTCATGCTAAGTTTTTAAAAGAGTTAAACACTAACACTAAAATTGACGAAACGGTAAGCATTAAGTTAACTAATGATCAAACTTCGCTAATAAAAGAAGACCCATTTGAAATTAACATTACACCGGTTCCATGTTTTTTCAAAACTCCTTTATTAGTAATATCACAATTGATAAAGATCTTTGTGTTAATATAATGCTAAACTACATTTTCGAAAAATTCAGTATTAGTGATTTTTCTCCACTTCAAATACCCATTTTTTTATCTAATCGGAAAGTAATAAAATCAGTAAGGGTAGTTGAGGATGTCTTGGTCCAAACAAATCAAATGGTAATCCCAACCGCCTTTGTCATCCTTGATGACGCTCCTCTAGTATTGGGACGACCTTTTGTAAAAACCCACGAAGCTTTGAAAAACTGGAAGTACAACAATCTATCCATTCAATTAGGGGCATTTAAAAAGAGTGTCGATCTTTAGCGTTCAACGAAATATCCTTTCGGCAATAATGACCCCCTAATTGAAGATGAGGATGAACCACCCGATACAAGAGAAGAAATTGACCACTTTGTTGAAGAAGAGGTCGCCATAGAACAAACTTTCGTGGTTCTTGATCAAAATGAGCAACCAAATAAGGAGTCTCCTAAAGACCCACCTCTTGAGCTCAAAGAACTCCCAAAAGGTTTGGAATATGCTTTTCTAGACAAAGATGGTAAATCACCTGTAATTATTTCGTCAAAATTAACTAGTTTAGAAAAAGAAAATTAATTACGCTTTTGAAAAAACACAAAAATGCGATCGCTTGGAAGCTTGTAGATATTAAAGGAATAAGTCCTTCCATGTGCATGCACAAGATTTTAATGAATGATGACTATAAATCGGTAATACAACCACAACGTAGGGTAAATCCAAATGTCCAAGAAGTGGTTAAAAATGAAGTCATCAAATTACTTGACGCCGGACTTATTTACCCACTCTCCGATAGTCCTTGGGTAAGTCCCGTCCAAATAGTTCCAAAGAAAGGAGGTATGACGGTAATAACTAACGAAAAGAATGAATTAATACCAACGAGAACCGTCACAGGATGGAGGGTATGTATAGATTATCGTCGATTGAATGAAGCAACAAGGAAAGATCACTTTCCTTTACCATTTATTGATCAAATGTTAGAAAGATTATCCGGTCACAAATTTTATTGTTTCTTAGATGGTTTTTCAGATTACTTTCAAATCCCGATAGCACCCGAAGACCAAGAAAAGACAACATTTACATGTCCCTATGGAACTTTTGCTTATCGACACAAGCCTTTTGGTCTATATAATGCCCCTGCGACCTTTCAACGTTGCATGGTGGCCATCTTCCATGACATGATAGAAAAGACAATGGAAGTCTTCATGGACGACTTTTCTATCTTTGGAGATTCATACGACCAATGCCTCGATAACCTTAAACGAATGCTATCCCAATGTGAGGAAACTAACCTCGCCCTTAACTGGGAAAAATGCCATTTCATGGTAACGGAGGGAATAGTACTCGGTCACAAAATCTCAAGCGAAGGAATGGAGGTTGATCGAGCAAAAATAGACACCATTTCTCGGTTACCACCCCCATCCTCCGTTAGAGCTATCAGAAGTTTCCTAGGGCATGCCGGATTTTATAGACGATTTATCAAGGACTTTTCTAAAATCTCAAGACCTCTAACAAAATTACTTGAAAAAGATGCCCCCTTCATCTTTGACAAGGATTGCAATCAAGCATTTCTAACCCTAAAAGAAATGCTAGTCAATGCACCTATCATGATAGCGCCTGATTGGAAATTACCTTTCAAAATCATGTGTGATGCAAGTGACTTTGCAGTTAGAGCCGTCTTGGGACAAAGAAAAGATAAGCATTTTCACCCAATTTATTATGCTAGTAAAACACTTAACGATGCACAAGAAAATTACACAACAACAGAAAAAGAGTTACTAGCTGTGGTATTTGCTTTTGATAAATTTCGTTCTTATGTTGTTCTTTCTAAAACAATAGTCTATACAGATCATGCAGCCATTCGATATCTCTTCAAGAAACAGGATGCTAAACCACATTTGATTCGGTGGATTCTACTCCTCCAAGAATTTGACATTGAAACCAAGGACAAAAGAGGAGCAGAAAACACCGCAGCAGATCATCTTTCGCGCTTGGAAGACCCAGCTTTGGAGGCAACCAGGGACGAGCAAATCAACGAAAAATTTCCAACGGAGTCCCTGGAAATGGTGAAATACCAAGAAGAGCCATGATACGCCGACTACGCTAACTACCTAGCTGGCGGTATAGTCGCGAAAGGATGGCCACATCATCAAAGAAATAAATGCTTTGCCGATGTAAAGCATTACTTTTGGGAAGATCCTTATCTTTTCAAAATGTGTGCCGATCAACTCATCCGTCGATGCGTACATGGTAGTGAAGCAAGGAGAATTCTCCGCCATTGTCATGAAGGTCCGTACGGAGGACATCATGGTGCCGCTAGTACTGCACGAAAGGTATTTGATTCAGGATTTTATTGGCCAACCATTTACAAAGATGCCCAAAGTCTTGTCAAGACTTGTGACGCTTGCCAAAGATCAGGTAATATTTCTTCCAAAAACGAAATGCCACAAAATGGCATTCTTGTTTGTGAAAGTTTTGATGTGTGGTGACTCGACTTTATGGGACCTTTCCCACCGTCTAAAGGAAACAAATATATACTTGTGGCGGTAGATTACTTGTCTAAATGGGCCGAGGCCGAGGCACTTCCAACAAACGATGGAAGAGTCGTGGTAAGATTTCTGAAAAGATTATTCTCTCGTTTCGGAACACCAAAAGCATTAATAAGTGATAGAGGTACCCATTTTTGTAACCATCAACTTGAAAAGATCTTAACAATGTATGGGGTCTATCACCGGGTCTCAACGGCATATCACCCTCAAACAAACGGACAAGCCGAAGTGACTAATAGAGGTTTAAAACGAATACTCGAAAAAACCGTAGGGTTAAATAAAAAAGAATGGGCCGATAAATTAGATGACGCTTTATGGGCTTTTCGAACTGCTTATAAAACAACCATAGGTACAACCCCATATAAGCTCGTCTATGGAAAAAGTTGTCATTTGCCAGTAGAAATAGCTCACAAGGCCTACTGGGCAATTAAAAATGTAAACTTAGTGTAACACCCCGTGTTTCCACGAGTGAAAGTCAAAGTCAAGGTCAAAGTCAACGACCGAATTCGCGCGACTTGACTCGTAGAATTGTTTTTATTATATTTAGATTATGTGGAGTAAATGTCGTACATTACAACAATCGAGTCATGCTAACCGTATTTCAACCGACCTACGACTGTGAACAATAGGAAGTAACAATGCGATAAAGTTAATCAAGCTATGCTAATCAAATCGACATCAAATCGTAACTCGAGCTATACCTTTTACTTGTCATTTATACGTGTGTGTGTGCCTTACGTGTTACCTGTGCATGTTATTTTATGTTATGATGTGATAATCAAGCGAACTCAATCGAACTCGAAGTCTAACTCGAATACAAGCGAATCCGAACCCAAATTCCGAGTCGAACCATATAAGAAGTAGTTGGGACTGAAAGTAATTTGACTAGGAAACCCTATCGAGTTGTACTCAATCGAAATCGAAACGTCGAATAATCGCACCGAACGCACCAAAACGGGTGACATCCGAATGGAAGGTCAATCCGCACGGATTGACAATCCGCACGGATTGCCAATCCGCACGGATTGCCAATCCGGACGGATGACCAATCCGGACGGATAACCCCATCCGGGTAACGTGCAATCCGCACGAGCTACCCCTTTCCCTTTTTGGCATCCTATAAATACACGGGTCACTCTCCAACTTTTCCACTTTTGGCAAGTGACGTCCGAACCGCACACATTCATCACTTTTCCTCAGATTTCTCTCGATCCAGGTAAGATCTTGCACTAACTCTTGTACATCTTTGATCACTACACAATTCTACACATTTCCATCTTTCAAATCTTCACTTTTAACCAAGAAATCATCCGGATTTGAGATATTCTCGGGTGACGTCATCATGAAGTTCTTATGAACTTCAAGCTTGACCTCATTCCACCAAGAATATCTCAGATCTAAACGATTTCTACAAGATTTCACAATAACTTCACCTAGATCTAAACTTTTCTAAGGATGAAAGAGTTGAAAGAAATAAACCTAAGTTCTCTCCTCCTTTTTACCCTTAGAATCGGTACGAATCTGATCAGTTCTAGTCTCTACTCGATAATAGTGGTGCACTAATCCTAGATTTGGATTCTACCAACAAGACCCCTGATTTCGAGGTGAACCGGAATACCGTTCTGAGTCGCCGACAGGTCGAGTTAGGGTGGTTCCTGGGCGGCTTAGTCACACGGGTGAGAATACCATTCCAAGTGGTTGCCACGTAATCAGAAAGTCTCGATAAACGACAATGGAAACCAAGAGTAGACGGAAGGAACAGCCAGAACGAGAGGCTGTCCGCACGGACAAGCTGTCCGCACGGACTAGCCGTCCGCACCAACTAGTGAGCAAATCAAACGGGATATTCCACTTCTTAGACCGAATTTGGATTCCCAGGCGAACCGACTTGCGACAGATTATCATGGATGAAGCTCACAAATCCCGATACTCTATCCATCCCGGTGCTGACAAAATGTACCATGATCTTCGTTATAGGTACTGGTGGCCGGGCATGAAACGGGATATCGCTCTCTACGTCGGAAAATGCCTAACCTGTGCTAGAATCAAGGCTGAACATCAAAGACCCTCTGGCTTGCTCGAACAACCACCAATTCCCATGTGGAAGTGGGAGAGCATAGCTATGGATTTCGTAACCAAGCTTCCGACCACGTCATCAGGCCACGACAGCATTTGGGTTGTTGTTGACCGTTTGACTAAATCAGCTCATTTTCTGCCAATACAAGAAGACTACAAGGTGGAACGATTAGCCCGAATCTACACCAACGAGATCATCTGTCGACATGGGACGCCTCGTGACATCATCTCTGATCGTGATGCTCGGTTTACTTCACGATTGTGGGAAACATTCCAAGCAGCACTCGGTACAACACTTAATCTAAGTACTGCGTTCCACCCACAAACCGACGGTCAGACTGAAAGAACGATTCGTACTCTTGAAGACATGCTCCGTTCGTGTGTTCTAGACTTCGGTGGTAATTGGGATAGACACCTTCCGTTGGTCGAATTCTCGTATAACAACAGCTACCAGGCTAGCATCCAGATGGCACCTTTCGAGGCCTTATACGGAAGAAGATGTCGATCGCCTATTGTGTGGCACGAGATCGGTCACTCGTAACTAACCGGTCCGGAGCTGCTACAAGAGACGACAGACAAAATTTTCCAAATTCGAGACAATCTAGCGAAAGCTCGGGATCGACAGAAAGTTCTCGCCGATAAAAAGCGCAAGCACCGTGAATATGGCGTTGGTGACTACGTACTCCTAAAGGTATCACCTTGGAAGGGTGTAGTCCGATTCGGCAAAAAGGGGAAGCTCGCGCCTCGATATGTTGGACCTTTTAAGATTCTGGAAAGGATCGGAAAAGTCGCCTACAGACTCGAATTACCGGAGGAACTTAGCAATGTCCATCCGACTTTCCACGTGCCAAACCTTCGAAAGTGCATCGTCGACCACGACTTACATGTTCCTCTAGATGATCTACAAGTGAACGAAACATTACACTTCGTGGAAAAGCCTGTCGAAATCATGGATCGCCAAACCAAAGAACTCAGGCGCTCACGCATTCCTATTGTGAAGGTTCGATGGGAAGGTAAACGAGGCGCAGAGTTCACTTGGGAACTCGAAAGCGACATGAAGGCAAAGTATCCACAGTTGTTTAGCGAATGAGTAATGTCTGATTTAGAAAGGCAAGGTGGCATACTTGTAAATAAAGGCTAGAGAGAGAAAGTAGAGAGAAAAAGGCAAAACGTGATTCTCGGATTTGTACACGTCATCACGATCAATGGAATCGCGATTATTGTATACGTTTAATTTAGCGATTTTCAGAGAAAACGTGATAGATAAGAAAGATGAAGAAATTGCTCAAATCTGAGCAATCGATCTCCTGCTCAGATACCACTTGTAGAATCGGTTTGACTCCGTTGCGATTACGGTTAGTCACACACGTGCACGGATTTTCGCACATGTTGTTACGCAATCGAATCGGAGATGAATCCGGACCTACAATAATCAAGGTTTTGAAAGAAAAGAAAAAGGTTTTGAAAGAAAAGAAAAAGGTTTTGAAAGAAAAAGAAAAAGGTTTGAAAATGAAAAATTGGAAATTGAAATCTAAAACTTTATAGGCTTGTAGATCAGACAATTTCGCATAACATATCCAAAAATCAGCAATTTTCACCGTAAAAGTCGACTAACTTGACGACTTTTAGTGGTCCAAACAAGGGACTCTCACATGTGATCCACGGTTAGTTACGACTTTCAGCTTAATTTCGGGACGAAATTCCCTAAACAAGGGGAGGCTGTAACACCCCGTGTTTCCACGAGTGAAAGTCAAAGTCAAGGTCAAAGTCAATGACCGAATTCGCGCGACTTGACTCGTAGAATTGTTTTTATTATATTTAGATTATGTGGAGTAAATGTCGTACATTACAACAATTGAGTCATGCTAACCGTATTTCAACCGACCTACGACTGTGAACAATAGGAAGTAACAATGCGATAAAGTTAATCAAGCTATGCTAATCAAATCAACATCAAATCGTAACTCGAGCTATACCTTTTACTTGTCATTTATACGTGTGTGTGTGCCTTACGTGTTACCTGTGCATGTTATTTTATGTTATGATGTGATAATTAAGCGAACTCAATCGAACTCGAAGTCTAACTCGAATACAAGCGAATCCGAACCCAAATTCCGAGTCGAACCATATAAGAAGTAGTTGGGACTGAAAGTAATTTGACTAGGAAACCCTATCGAGTTGTACTCAATCGAAATCGAAACGTCGAATAATCGCACCGAACGCACCAAAACGGGTGACATCCGAATGGAAGGTCAATCCGCACGGATTGACAATCCGCACGGATTGCCAATCCGCACGGATTGCCAATCCGCACGGATGACCAATCCGGACGGATAACCCCATCCGGGTAACGTGCAATCCGCACGAGCTACCCCTTTCCCTTTTTGGCATCCTATAAATACACGGGTCACTCTCCAACTTTTCCACTTTTGGCAAGTGACGTCCGAACCGCACACATTCATCACTTTTCCTCAGATGTCTCTCGATCCAGGTAAGATCTTGCACTAACTCTTGTACATCTTTGATCACTACACAATTCTACACATTTCCATCTTTCAAATATTCACTTTTAACCAAGAAATCATCCGGATTTGAGATATTCTCGGGTGACGTCATCATGAAGTTCTTATGAACTTCAAGCTTGACCTCATTCCACCAAGAATATCTCAGATCTAAACGATTTCTACAAGATTTCACAATAACTTCACCTAGATCTAAACTTTTCTAAGGATGAAAGAGTTGAAAGAAATAAACCTAAGTTCTCTCCTCCTTTTTACCCTTAGAATCGGTACGAATCTGATCAGTTCTAGTCTCTACTCGATAATAGTGGTGCACTAATCCTAGATTTGGATTCTACCAACAAGACCCCTGATTTCGAGGTGAACCGGAATACCGTTTTGAGTCGCCGACAGGTCGAGTTAGGGTGGTTCCTGGCCGGCTTAGTCACACGGGTGAGAATACCATTCCAAGTGGTTGCCACGTAATCAGAAAGTCTCGATAAACGACAATGGAAACCAAGAGTAGACGGAAGGAACAGCCAGAACGAGAGGCTGTCCGCACGGACAAGCTGTCCGCACGGACTAGCCGTCCGCACGGACAAGTTGTCCGCACGGACAGACGATCCGGACGGTTGTCACCCGGACGCGCTACCCTTGGGACCCACTTTCAAAATAAGGTTTGAGTATCGACGAATGAGCAATCCGGACGGACGACATCTGAATGGATTACTCTTCGAATCATGAGATACTAAGGCCTTAAAACAAAATACAAGCAATGTTCATCCGCACGGACAAGTTGTCCGCACGGACTGACTATCCGGACGGATTGTCTTGCCGCACGAACAAACTATCCGCACGGATTACCCCCATCCGCACGGATTACCATCCGGGCGGATTACCTAATCCATTTAGTGATTCAGCCTTAAGGACGTTGTCCGCACGGACTGCCATCCGTATAGATTGTTGTCCGCGCGACCAGCTTGAAAGGTAGAAATACTTGGATGTTTTCTAAATGCTATAACGAAAACTTCAAAGCACAAGCCATCATACACAAACACATCTCACACTTAGGAAGAAACAATCCACTTGAAAGGATATCCGCACGAGTAAGTTGTCCGTACGAATAAGTCATCCGCACGAGTAGCCAATCCGGACGGATTACCACTCGCACGGATAACCAATCCGGACAGACTTCCACTCGCACGGATAATCAATCCGCACGAGTAGTCAATCCGCACGGAATGTCATCCGCATGGAATGCCATCCGCACGGATTGCTATCCGCACGGATGAGTGATCCGGACAGGCAACTGTCCCACCCATTTCCACTTTGTATCGTTTTACGTGCCACTTATCGTTACGTTATCAAATCTATTCAGGCTAACCGTACTCGCTGAAAAGCGCTCCCTTCAATCCACAATCACTGTGAGTATACTCGAACCCTTTTTGCTTTAGCACTTTTGGGTGTTACATACGTTACGAATATTCAAACTACAACCAACACACTACTCAAGCTATTTTAACGCTAAACCAATTATGCATGTTATACGTGGCTTATGAATGCTTGTTGTTATGTTTACACATGGAATGCTGTCTACCTGCCTTAGCAACGATAGTACTATAGTTTGGACTCAGCACCCGTTTTCACGGGGGTTGTTAAGGATCTTTTACTTGCATGGATTACGGTGGTAATCGTGTATTGCGAACTGCCTCGGGCAGTCAACCTGCAGTCATTGGTATCGATGGATCTATGTCGGTAACTAACGTGCTTCATTTCACTATGTGTACGTGCCGGTTATGCGTAAACGAATTCGAACTCTATATGCTATTATCAAACTTGTATGCTCACCTTTACATTTTATGTATTGACTTTATTTTAACGTATGTGACAGGTGTTTAGGTTGCTTATATACTTCTCGGGCTATGATGAAATTGAAGCTAGGAATTGGAGTCCTAGAAACCAACGAATAAATTGTTATGTCAAAATCTGAGTTGTCGGAACAGAATATTTGTTTAGTTTTTGTCTGTAATAACTTGTTTGCTATTTGAAGACATGGTATGGGACATGTTATCTTAATTTGAATGGTAATGATAGTTGTTATGGAAACTTCTGGACAATCTGTTTCGCTCAGTGCCGCGCCCCGATGATTCCGCCATCGGTTGGGGTGTGACAGATTGGTATCAGAGCCATAACTATAGGGAATTAGGCAAGACTCGACCTAGTCCGGGTCGAAGTCTTAGAGACCTAGTCTATAGTTAAGAACCAACAGACCAACTCACGCGTATGCGTAAACTCGTCACTATCACTCGCTCTTTTCTATCACTGCACTCGAATTTTCAAATTATGAATGGGTGACAAGGTCGAGAATAGGTGTGAAAACCGCAAACTCTCGACTAAAGTCGCTTAATCAGCTTGCGTTTTAACTACAAACGAGGAGAAATCATACCAAATTAGGAGTGAGATCCATATTTTGATGAATAACCTCCTCAATTTTATTAAAAACAAGGACAGAAGTTGCAAGATAGGGGTGAAACCTTAACCTTGACGACTTGTCCTGCTTTTATACAAAACTCTCACCAAAGTTTCGATGGACTCCAACGATCTAGAGACACATTATAACCAAGGGGAATTACGCCAAAGCCCAAGAATCGAGGCAAAGGCATAGTCCTGGATGTAATTGTGCACACAGGATCCTTGCGAATAGTCGAGCCACTTTGGTTAGTCGAAGTCTATTAGCCGCAGACAATCTACCTTTGATTTATCGACCTTTATGAAGACTTTTATGTGTTTTTTCCGCTTATTTGTTAACGTTTTGAGGTACTATTGATTTCAACCCAATACTATTGCTTCTGCTAAGACACACGACACACTACGCATCATTCGAACACTCGCAAACTCCGAATACCAGATTCTGTTTTCTGAATGCCTTAGCAACTAGGAATATATGTGTTCTTGCTATTGTGCTTACGTGTTTAGCAATACTGCGATTATGTGCTCTATATGTTTATGAGATTTTATGCAATTCTGTGATTATTATGAACTACATGGTACGTGTTACTGAGCTTTAGTAGTAATAAACGTGTGAGGTGAGATTCGAATACATGTGTTGAGTTCCGTGGCGATGTCTATTGCAGACAATGTCGTCTGGATCTCGTCATACACTCACTCGCCAGGAAAAGAGGGACCGGCGTCTTGCCTCTATTATCGCGAAAAGTGTGGCAAAAGCTGTGAGCGATGCCTATGAGAACGCTAGCAAATCATCCGAGGAGTCGAGGACTGAAGGTCCTAAATTTGCTGTAAGACCTTTCAGTTTCAAACAATTCAAATCGTGTGGGCCGAAAGAATTCACAGGCGAGGTAGGTCCTACTGCACTATTCCACTGGTTTGACTCTATCAAGGTTACTCTGCGACAAAGTGGTTGCCCTGATGACCTTCGAACTCTGAACGCTACTGGCGTTTTCCAGTCCCGTGCTTTGGACTGGTGGACGGCCGAGAGGAACAAGAGAGGGAATGATGCAGCTTACGGTTTGTCGTGGGACGAGCTCAAGGAAGTCATGCTAGAGGAATTCTGCCCTCCTCACGAACGTCAAAAGCTTGAAGATGAATTTTGGCACATACGTTAGAAGGATGGAGACAATGCTGGCCTCACGGCTCGTTTCAAACAGCTCAGCATTATCTGTCCCGACCAGGTCAAGACTTCCGAGATGACCATCAAGAAGTACATCCGAGCTTTGCCCGACTGCGTTGCTGATTTCGTGCAAGCGGCTAAGACTACCACGATCGAGGAAACCTATCTGCTAGCCGCTGAAATCAATGACAAGAGGGTTAAGGCTGGGGTGTGGGACAAGACCTCCAAGCATCTGCATCAAGCTACCGCTACTCCACCAACTTCTGAACCTACCTCATCAAGCAACAAGAGAAAGAACAAGAGAAAGAGCAACTCCACCAACAAGAACTGTGCGATTACTGCTGCACCGATCCAAGCTGTACCTGCTCAACAGCGTCAAGTAGCGGCGCCTGTGGCCAATGCACCGCCCGCAAAGCGTGCATACACTGGGCCACACCCACTCTGCCCTACTTGCACCTATCATCACCCGACTACTATCCAATGCCGCTTTTGTGCTCATTGCAACGTGTACGGCCACTTCACTGCCAACTGCCGTATTCGTCAAACTCCTGTCAATCAAGCTCTACTCGCTGCCCCACAGGGTCAACAAGCTCCTCCGGCACCCGCAGTCAAAGCCAGAGCATGCTTCACGTGTGGCGACCCGAATCATTTCGCCAACATGTGCCCGAACAAGGTAGTGAAACAAGAACCACAACAGCAGCAACCACAGCAACAACAGCAGCAGCAACAGCAGGCCGCACGCGCCAGAACTTTCAATCTCAATGTGCGTCAAGCCCAGGCCGACAACAATGTGGTCAACGGTACGTTCCTCGTGAATGGTATTTATGCTTCATGTTTGTTTGATACTGGAGCGGATAATTGCTTTGTGTCGTTCGAATTTGAGAAACTCCTTAGTCGTAGACGTTCCAAACTCTCCTCGGCATTCGAAGTAGAAGTCGCTACTGGAAGAACCGTCGCTGTTAATTCCGTTATCCGTGATTGTACTCTCGAACTCAACAATCACATCTTCTCGATCGACCTTATTCCGATGCAACTCGGGAGCTTTGATGTCATAGTAGGCATGGACTTTCTTCGAGAGAACCATGCCGAAGTTGTGTGCTTCGACAAGATGATTCTTTTTTCGCACGCAAATGGTGACTCGTTATGCGTTTATGGTGATACTACTTCGAAAGGTCTCAAGCTTATGTCATGCCTCCAAGCTAGCAAGTATCTCCGCAAGGAATACAGGGCTTTCTTGGCTCACGTTGTAGCAGCGGAGAAGGAAAAGAAAGAGAAGAAGGAAGTAAAAGACGTTCCCGTGGTTCGGGAATTCCCTCAAGTTTTTCCAGAGGACCTTCCCGGGCTACCTCCAAAACGCGATATTGACTTTCGTATTGATCTCATTCCTGGAGCTAACCCTACCGCCAGAGCTCCTTATCGACTCGCGCCGTCTGAAATGCGCGAACTCGCAACCCAACTCCAGGAATTACTTGAAAAAGGCTTCATTCGCCCGAGCACCTCTCCTTGGGGCGCACCAGTCCTTTTCGTCAAAAAGAAGGACGGGTCGTTCCGGATGTGCATCGACTATCGGGAATTGAATAAGTTGACTATCAAGAACCGCTATCCTCTGCCTCGAATCGACGATTTGTTTGACCAGCTACAAGGCGCTACGTGTTTCTCGAAGATCGATCTACGTTCCGGATACCATCAGCTGCGTATACAAGAGGAGGATATACCCAAAACCACATTTCGAACCCGTTACGGCCATTATGAATTCGTTGTCATGCCTTTTGGCCTAACTAACGCACCAGCAGTTTTCATGGACCTAATGAATCGCGTGTGTAGACCATATCTCGACCGTTTCGTCATCGTATTCATCGACGATGTCTTGATCTATTCCAAGACGAGAGCCGAACACGCGCAGCATCTACGTTTGGTTCTCGAGTTACTCCAGGGGAACCAACTCTACGCCAAATTCTCCAAGTGCGAATTTTGGTTGGGGGAGGTTCAGTTTCTGGGTCACATCGTAAATAGTCAGGGCATTCACGTCGATCCTGCGAAGATTGAAGCTGTTAAGAGCTGGGTTACGCCTAAGAACCCGACTGAAGTCCGTTCTTTTCTCGGGCTAGCGGGCTATTATAGACGATTCATCCAAGGATTTTCGAAGATTGCTGTGCCACTTACCTCTCTTACTCATAAGGACCAGCCTTTTGTTTGGGGAACCAAGCAAGAGTCTGCCTTTCGAACCCTCAAACACATGCTTTGCAACGCTCCTGTTCTCACACTACCCGACGGAAACGATAATTTCATTGTCTACTGTGATGCTTCCAACCTTGGTCTCGGATGTGTTCTTATGCAACGAGACAAGGTTATAGCTTACGCATCTCGACAGCTCAAGATCCACGAGAAGAACTATACAACCCATGATCTCGAGCTAGGCGCAGTTGTTTTTGCATTAAAGATTTGGCGACACTACCTGTATGGTACCAAGTGTACGATCTTCACCGATCATAGGAGCCTACAACACATCTTTAATCACAGGGAACTGAATATGCGTCAACGCCGATGGGTAGAACTTCTCAACGATTACGACTGTGAGATCCGTTATCACCCAGGCAAAGCAAATGTTGTTGCCGACGCACTTAGCAGACGGAGCTATCTGCTTAGCACTCGTAATGTTCAAGCCCAGCACAACCTCGAAGCTCTCATTCGCGACGCCCAGCATGCATGTTTCAACGAACGCACTCTGAAGAAGGAACGAATCTACCACGATGGAGCCCAACTAGTGAGCAAATCAAACGGGATATTCCACTTCTTAGACCGAATTTGGATTCCCAGGCGAACCGACTTGCGACAGATTATCATGGATGAAGCTCACAAATCCCGATACTCTATCCATCCCGGTGCTGACAAAATGTACCATGATCTTCGTTATAGGTACTGGTGGCCGGGCATGAAACGGGATATCGCTCTCTACGTCGGAAAATGCCTAACCTGTGCTAGAATCAAGGCTGAACATCAAAGACCCTCTGGCTTGCTCGAACAACCACCAATTCCCATGTGGAAGTGGGAGAGCATAGCTATGGATTTCGTAACCAAGCTTCCAACCACGTCATCAGGCCACGACAGCATTTGGGTTGTTGTTGACCGTTTGACTAAATCAGCTCATTTTCTGCCAATACAAGAAGACTACAAGGTGGAACGATTAGCCCGAATCTACACCAACGAGATCATCTGTCGACATGGGACGCCTCGTGACATCATCTCTGATCGTGATGCTCGGTTTACTTCACGATTGTGGGAAACATTCCAAGCAGCACTCGGTACAACACTTAATCTAAGTACTGCGTTCCACCCACAAACCGACGGTCAGACTGAAAGAACGATTCGTACTCTTGAAGACATGCTCCGTTCGTGTGTTCTAGACTTCGGTGGTAATTGGGATAGACACCTTCCGTTGGTCGAATTCTCGTATAACAACAGCTACCAGGCTAGCATCCAGATGGCACCTTTCGAGGCCTTATACGGAAGAAGATGTCGATCGCCTATTGTGTGGCACGAGATCGGTCACTCGTAACTAACCGGTCCGGAGCTGCTACAAGAGACAACAGACAAAATTTTCCAAATTCGAGACAATCTAGCGAAAGCTCGGGATCGACAGAAAGTTCTCGCCGATAAAAAGCGCAAGCACCGTGAATATGGCGTTGGTGACTACGTACTCCTAAAGGTATCACCTTGGAAGGGTGTAGTCCGATTCGGCAAAAAGGGGAAGCTCGCGCCTCGATATGTTGGACCTTTTAAGATTCTGGAAAGGATCGGAAAAGTCGCCTACAGACTCGAATTACCGGAGGAACTTAGCAATGTCCATCCGACTTTCCACGTGCCAAACCTTCGAAAGTGCATCGTCGACCACGACTTACATGTTCCTCTAGATGATCTACAAGTGAACGAAACATTACACTTCGTGGAAAAGCCTGTCGAACTCATGGATCGCCAAACCAAAGAACTCAGGCGCTCACGCATTCCTATTGTGAAGGTTCGATGGGAAGGTAAACGAGGCGCAGAGTTCACTTGGGAACTCGAAAGCGACATGAAGGCAAAGTATCCACAGTTGTTTAGCGAATGAGTAATGTCTGATTTAGAAAGGCAAGGTGGCATACTTGTAAATAAAGGCTAGAGAGAGAAAGTAGAGAGAAAAAGGCAAAACGTGATTCTCGGATTTGTACACGTCATCACGATCAATGGAATCGCGATTATTGTATACGTTTAATTTAGCGATTTTCAGAGAAAACGTGATAGATAAGAAAGATGAAGAAATTGCTCAAATCTGAGCAATCGATCTCCTGCTCAGATACCACTTGTAGAATCGGTTTGACTCCGTTGCGATTACGGTTAGTCACACACGTGCACGGATTTTCGCACATGTTGTTACGCAATCGAATCGGAGATGAATCCGGACCTACAATAATCAAGGTTTTGAAAGAAAAGAAAAAGGTTTTGAAAGAAAAGAAAAAGGTTTTGAAAGAAAAAGAAAAAGGTTTGAAAATGAAAAATTGGAAATTGAAATCTAAAACTTTATAGGCTTGTAGATCAGACAATTTCGCATAACATATCCAAAAATCAGCAATTTTCACCGTAAAAGTCGACTAACTTGACGACTTTTAGTGGTCCAAACAAGGGACTCTCACATGTGATCCACGGTTAGTTACGACTTTCAGCTTAATTTCGGGACGAAATTCCCTAAACAAGGGGAGGCTGTAACACCCCGTGTTTCCACGAGTGAAAGTCAAAGTCAAGGTCAAAGTCAACGACCGAATTCGCGCGACTTGACTCGTAGAATTGTTTTTATTATATTTAGATTATGTGGAGTAAATGTCGTACATTACAACAATTGAGTCATGCTAACCGTATTTCAACCGACCTACGACTGTGAACAATAGGAAGTAACAATGCGATAAAGTTAATCAAGCTATGCTAATCAAATCGACATCAAATCGTAACTCGAGCTATACCTTTTACTTGTCATTTATACGTGTGTGTGTGCCTTACGTGTTACCTGTGCATGTTATTTTATGTTATGATGTGATAATCAAGCGAACTCAATCGAACTCGAAGTCTAACTCGAATACAAGCGAATCCGAACCCAAATTCCGAGTCGAACCATATAAGAAGTAGTTGGGACTGAAAGTAATTTGACTAGGAAACCCTATCGAGTTGTACTCAATCGAAATCGAAACGTCGAATAATCGCACCGAACGCACCAAAACGGGTGACATCCGAATGGAAGGTCAATCCGCACGGATTGACAATCCGCACGGATTGCCAATCCGCACGGATAACCCCATCCGGGTAACGTGCAATCCGCACGAGCTACCCCTTTCCCTTTTTGGCATCCTATAAATACACGGGTCACTCTCCAACTTTTCCACTTTTGGCAAGTGACGTCCGAACCGCACACATTCATCACTTTTCCTCAGATGTCTCTCGATCCAGGTAAGATCTTGCACTAACTCTTGTACATCTTTGATCACTACACAATTCTACACATTTCCATCTTTCAAATCTTCACTTTTAACCAAGAAATCATCCGGATTTGAGATATTCTCGGGTGACGTCATCATGAAGTTCTTATGAACTTCAAGCTTGACCTCATTCCACCAAGAATATCTCAGATCTAAACGATTTCTACAAGATTTCACAATAACTTCACCTAGATCTAAACTTTTCTAAGGATGAAAGAGTTGAAAGAAATAAACCTAAGTTCTCTCCTCCTTTTTACCCTTAGAATCGGTACGAATCTGATCAGTTCTAGTCTCTACTCGATAATAGTGGTGCACTAATCCTAGATTTGGATTCTACCAACAAGACCCCTGATTTCGAGGTGAACCGGAATACCGTTTTGAGTCGCCGACAGGTCGAGTTAGGGTGGTTCCTGGCCGGCTTAGTCACACGGGTGAGAATACCATTCCAAGTGGTTGCCACGTAATCAGAAAGTCTCGATAAACGACAATGGAAACCAAGAGTAGACGGAAGGAACAGCCAGAACGAGAGGCTGTCCGCACGGACTAGCCGTCCGCACGGACAAGTTGTCCGCACGGATAGACGATCCGGATGGTTGTCACCCGGACGCGCTACCCTTGGGACCCACTTTCAAAATAAGGTTTGAGTATCGACGAATGAGCAATCCGGACGGACGACATCTGAATGGATTACTCTTCGAATCATGAGATACTAAGGCCTTAAAACAAAATACAAGCAATGTTCATCCGCACGGACAAGTTGTCCGCACGGACAGACTATCCGGACGGATTGTCTTGCCGCACGAACAAACTATCCGCACGGATTACCCCCATCCGCACGGATTACCATCCGGGCGGATTACCTAATCCATTTAGTGATTCAGCCTTAAGGACGTTGTCCGCACGGACTGCCATCCGTATAGATTGTTGTCCGCGCGACCGGCTTGAAAGGTAGAAATACTTGGATGTTTTCTAAATGCTATAACGAAAACTTCAAAGCACAAGCCATCATACACAAACACATCTCACACTTAGGAAGAAACAATCCACTTGAAAGGATATCCGCACGAGTAAGTTGTCCGTACGAATAAGTCATCCGCACGAGTAGCCAATCCGGACGGATTACCACTCGCATGGATAACCAATCCGGACAGACTTCCACTCGCACGGATAATCAATCCGCACGAGTAGTCAATCCGCACGGAATGTCATCCGCACGGAATGCCATCCGCACGGATTGCTATCCGCACGGATGAGTGATCCGGACAGGCAACTGTCCCACCCATTTCCACTTTGTATCGTTTTACGCGCCACTTATCGTTACGTTATCAAATCTATTCAGGCTAACCGTACTCGCTGAAAAGCGCTCCCTTCAATCCACAATCACTGTGAGTATACTCGAACCCTTTTTGCTTTAGCACTTTTGGGTGTTACATACGTTACGAATATTCAAACTACAACCAACACACTACTCAAGCTATTTTAACGCTAAACCAATTATGCATGTTATACGTGCCTTATGAATGCTTGTTGTTATGTTTACACATGGAATGGTGTCTACCTGCCTTAGCAACGATAGTACTATAGTTTGGACTCAGCACCCGTTTTCACGGGGGTTGTTAAGGATCTTTTACTTGCATGGATTACGGTGGTAATCGTGTATTGCGAACTGCCTCAGGCAGTCAACCCGCAGTCATTGGTATCGATGGATCTATGTCGATAACTAACGTGCTTCATTTCACTATGTGTACGTGCCGGTTATGCGTAAACGAATTCGAACTCTATATGCTATTATCAAACTTGTATGCTCACCTTTACATTTTATGTATTGACTTTATTTTAACGTATGTGACAGGTGTTTAGGTTGCTTATATACTTCTCGGGCTGTGATGAAATTGAAGCTAGGAATTGGAGTCCTAGAAACCAACGAATAAATTGTTATGTCTAAATCTGAGTTGTCGGAACAGAATATTTGTTTAGTTTTTGTCTGTAATAACTTGTTTGCTATTTGAAGACATGGTATGGGACATGTTATCTTAATTTGAATGGTAATGATAGTTGTTATGGAAACTTCTGGACAATCTGTTTCGCTCAGTGCTGCGCCCCGATGATTCCGCCATCGGTTGGGGTGTGACACTTAGACTTAGAGGTTGCCGGTAAAAATCGATTTTGCCAATTAAATGAATTAGACGAATTAAGGAATTATGCATACTCTAACTCCTAAATTTATAAGGAAAGAATGAAAAATTTGCATGATAAACATATTAAACCTAATGAATTTCGGGTAGGAGATCAAGTTCTATTGTTTAATTCACGACTTCGATTGTTTCCTGGTAAATTAAAGTCTAGGTTGTCAGGACCTTTTTCCGTCACCCATATTTTCCCACCCGGTGCAGTCGAAATTAAATCTCGGAAAGGAATTCCATTCAAAGTCAATGGCCAACGGTTAAAGCCTTATCAAGGATTTATTGAGGATGAAGAGGAAGAAATCTCACTTCAAACGGTCGAAGACTAAAAGCATCAACATCATACCTGGTAAGTTACGAACAATCGGGAAAACATCTGAATCTGTAAGATCTCTAAAACCAAGTTTTGGGATACAGGGCACTCACACGAGCACAAAAAAAAAAACAAAAAAAATAATATTTTGCCCGCCCACGGGGCCGTGTCCGCGCAATTGTCGGGATAAAACCCCTTTTCCAAACAGTTTATTCATTCCACACGCCTCGTTTCCCCAAAAACTCTCTGGTTCTGGCGATTTTTCTGCAGATTTCGACGTTTCCCCTCCTTCTAACAACGTCATGGTATGATTCTACCCTTATAACTAGTTAGATTAAGTTCATGCATGTAGTTTAACATCAAGATTTGGGGAAAAATCTAGGGTTCTTCAACTTGAACCGGATCGAACCTCAAATTTTTGCATAAATCTGTTAGCATTAGTTTAGATACATGTTATAGGAAGTAAATCAACTTGTATTGTTTGTAGATTTGCCCAATTTCTCACAAAAACACCAAACCCTTGTTTTTGAACCGAAAAAAGATAAAATTGAAGGGGTAAACAGTTTGTTTTGGGAAAAACGGCACATGGGGTTTCATTTTCGGGGAAAACCGCCCCTACTGGACCAAAAATTTTCAAGTTTTCAGGACCGGTTCGAAAAATGGGATTTTTGGGAAACAGACGTCTGGACACGGGGTCGTGCTCGCTGAGCACGTGGTCATGCTCGCTGAGCACGGGGGCGTGTCCAGTCGAATTCGGGTAAACTCAGTGCGTGTCCGCTGAACACGGGGGCGTGTTCAGCCGACTGTTTTCAGTTTTCTTCAAAAATTTCACTGTTTCGTACTAATTGTTTGGTGTGTTTTCTTTTAGATGGCCAAGAAATTCACCAGGTTCAACGCAATCGAGTTGGTGGCTCAAGCTCATTACGATGTGTTAAGGACTAGGCCCGAGGAGAACCCCAGACAAGTGTGCATGGACATTCTTGAGACAGTGAACCAAATAAACTGATTCAACACCATTGTCACCGACCCACTACGAGCTGCCCTTGGCACTCGGCTTCACTCCGTGAATGAATACAGTATGGAATTCTACAGCACATTCATCTTCAAAAACAGAGCTGGTCTGTTTGATAATGAAGGGTAGAGTTCCGTTGTGGAGGAACCACGTACAGGATCTCACTCGCTCAATTTGGGGCTCTGGTGGGGTTGTACTCGGAAGAGGATGCGGGGGATGAAGAGAACACCGGCGGTCTCCATGAAATCCAAGAGAATCAACGCCAAGCTGCTTGGGCTTAAATCGGGGAAGGCAACTACAACCCGAGCCGAACTAAGAGCACCCAGTTGAGAGACCCTCTTTGTCACACCCCGACCACATAGAACATACAAAACGTGGCGGAAACATCGGGGAGTGTTGTAACAGAATTAATGTTTCACAACCATGGAAATTAAAGTTTCGTTTTATTGATTAAAAGTGTTACAATGCCTTAACAAACAAAGAAATACAACATAATTAACTAGTCTTGCATCTTTTATTGTCACTAAAGCCCAAGTCTGTCTATGTGTATCTTGATCATCTTATGCAACAGCTCCTGAAAAACACATGTGAAAATAGGTACGTCAGCATAAAAATGCCTGTGAGATACATAGGTTTTGTGAAAATAAGATTCATGACTTATGTTTGAGAAAATGTTTAGTCATGAACCTTGTTATTTGCTTTGTCTTTTAAATCATTTGAAAAACGATAAGATCAGATGATAAGTATAAATAAATGCAAGGTTAAATGAATAACCAAGTAAAATATGTTTGCATAAGATAAGTTGTTTATAAATCAATGTCTTGTGAAAAGTATGTTATTTGTATGAAATGTTCTATGTCTCAAACTGAAATGATTCAAATAACGTTACGACATGTAATACCATACAAACACTTATATATAGGAAGTACCAGCGGCGTATCCACCATGCTTGTATCATATTACACACGCATCGTTACTTAATCACTTAATCAAACCAAACCAAACAATGTAAAATGTTCATGTCAAGATGTAAATCATGTCAAAATGTCTATGTCAAATATCCATGTCAAATGTCTATGTCAAATATCCATGTCAAATGTCTATGTCAAATATCCATGTCAAATGTCTATGTCAAATATCCATGTCAAATGTCTATGTCAAAATGTCATGTATGGCAAGTGAAATGTCTCAACTAAACCATATGCACAAAAACAAAGTATTGAAGTAAAACTTGGTTTAAATCAAAGCTATGTTTCGTGTAAATGCATGCAAATATTTAATATGAACATTTATGCGGTATTGTGAAAATGCATACATCCAAGCCTTGTGACTGAGGTGATAAACCCTTTAAACAAATTAAAGGTCTATCTGTCTTATATCATCGAATTCGGTCATTCCTTTCATCCCCTTTCCCTGGGACGTCCGGAACGGGAGTTGTCAATTCCTATGGTACCACTACCTACTAACGAACGGCATGATCGGTGTTAATGAATGTATTGTCCCATGTAAACAAACCAAATGTCATACCAAAATGTAAGCATGTGATGAAAACAATGTACTAAGTATGCACGCAATGGACATACATAGCATAAAATGTAAATGTAAAACGATGTACTAAGTATGAACTAAATGGACATACATAGCATAAAACACAATGAGATCATGTACTATAATGTACTAACGAACATAGCAGGTATATGATGTGAAAACATGTAAAGCATGAAAGTAACAAGTAGGCACATGTGTTCCACCCCAAAACAGTTTGGAAAACAGTAAAAGAGGGGTCTGTGTACTCACTTGAGATTGCTCAGTTGTCTAAAGATAACCACCAAGCAGTGCTAGAGATCTCGGAATCAAACGGCACCTAATATAGGTAACTATGTTAAATAACCGGACCTAAATCGGAAGACTGGGTAGCATTAGGGTTTGTAAACCAAACGAGTGTGGAGACTCGTGTGATATGGTTTAACAAAGCCTACATACTAAATGAAACCTAACATAACTGCCTACGACCCATTACGACCCGTTTAGATAGCTTATGCTACTTTAACGCGTCGTTCGCGTGAAACGCGTTCGGATCGCCTAACTAGTCCTATGACAAGTGTTATATGCCTAAACATGTTACATAATCAGTTATGTGACAAAAGTTTAGGTTACATATGCTTAATTACCAATTATACATGAAAAGGGTATTCTGGTAATTTACCTAAGGCATATAAACTACCTATCATACAACTACTTAAACGATGTGACCATAGGGTATAACCTCGGAAGGTTATTCCCTACACTATGGTCACCTAATGTATTTGGTCGGATCCTAATGATCGACCAAACTGGGTCGGGTTCGAAGGTATAAGCGATTTATCAGATCGCTTACCCTACGACCCTAGACAACGTGGTAATCAGTAGGCATAGTCCCAAGGGACTATAACCAACGTGATTACACTCACGTTGCGAAGTTCAAACGAACTTCGCATTGACCATTACTGGTCAACGCTGAAAGTCAAACAAAGTTTGACTTTCTGACTCGAAAAGCAGTAAAAATAAGGAAAAGAACGAAAGAATACTTACGAAGGGTCCCCGAATGCTAATCCCGATTCAAGAATCTCAGGTATGAAACAATGGTTTCAACTTAGAGGTTCTCAAATCAGAATTCTTGTAAGTAATGAGGTTGGGGGTGATGGGGTATTTATAGTTTTCGTTGAACCGTTAAGATCATTTCATGGAAAACGTGCCATGAATCCAACCCGTACACTTGTCGGAACCTTATGGTTGCTAGAAATCCATCCTTATCAGATGACTAGACAATTTAGAATATGTGGTTGTGGTTAAATCTGCTGAAAACAGGCTGTTAAAGACTCTGCACCTGGTCTGAAGACCCCATACGCATCGTAGGGAAAAGAGGGCCTGCGCATCGTATGGGTGTACTTTGGCAGATTTACACTTTTGGTCCCTGTCATGCATTCAGCCCATTTTTGACACGTTTAAGGTCCGTTAACCCCATTTCAAAGCTCTAAAATGAAGTTAAAGTATAGGGAACTTAAAACATGCTCAAAAATATCTCGGATGTCGGTTCGTTTGGCCGTACGATCGCGATGTTCGCTTAATTACGACGGAATGCGCACAAGCGCGAAAAACGATCCAAATGACGCGACGAATGGATTTTTCTTAAGGCGAACACTAAAATATAATATAGTCATGCTCACATAAATTTTTGGATTTCCGGATGTATTCAGAACGTAAGTTATGCGCGAAAATGCAAACTTGTGCACTTTTTGACACTTTTAGTCCCTGAATGACCCAAAAGTTTATTTTAGCACACCGAACCCCTCAAAGCCTATTTCTAAGCTATGTAAAGGATATTTATGGTATGTTTAACTTATGGTCATGTTCTGGAATGTCTGTTACAGTTCAAATTGGCATACTTTCGCAGTTTGTCAAGTTTAGTCCCTGTAAGCGAATTAGCTTGTTTTTGCCATACCAAAGCCTTCAAAACTTATTTCTAAGTTATGTAAAGGTTATTTAAGGTATGTTAAGCCTATGTCACTATTCCGGAGTGTTTGTTGCATTAAACTGGTTATATTTACGCATCGGTGCGCGTATAACCTTCCAGAAAGCGAGTTAGAGTTTGAAATTAAACAGAAATTGATATGTGCAAATGATACACATATTTTTTACAAATCCCAAGTATGAAATACAATATTTCATTGGTTCGGTATTTGTTTGATGGCCGTGGAGGCACAGGTGTTACACTCTTTACCGCTACATCCACAGGGTCCTCACCTACTCTCTTAGCTAGAGGCACGACAGCAGCGGTGTTGTAGGTTTGCGGGATCTGCTAGTCCTCCATTGCATCCACAACCGGGTCAACCTAGATGTTCCATACCTTCTACTCTGAAACATGCACTTGAACCAACTTGCCACTCCCCCAACTCCTATCTTCTTTGGAGGATGGATCTACCGCCTCTTCAAACACTTCGTGAATATGCCGAGGTCCTTCCACAAAGGACCATGGTTGGGGAAAGTGGACATGGTCATATGCCGCTCCATGAACTTGATCTACGAAGCGGAAGATGGGACGGTCAGTTTTCAAAGAGTTCTAGGGCATGCATGGAACCCGCAAGAAGCACTCGTCTTACATGCTCCACACATCCGTCCTCCTCCTCAGTACCACTACCAGCCCCATGGTGATCCGGGTCAATCCTCCTCACAAGGAGGCGGTTTTCCTAACTTTCAAAGCTTACATGATTTATTGCAGGAAAACCTTATGTGCACCAGGAACACCTACAACATGGCCAGCAACACATACGCCCGGGTCAGAGCAATCGAAAGAAACATCTCCGACATGCAGGATGATATTGGGAACATCCGGGAGTATATGGCGGGCCACGGAGGAGGTGATGATGATGAAGACGAGGATATGGACTGAGCCGGAGGAGTAGGAGGTAGCATCCCACGGTTGGAGGTCTCATAGGTTAACCCCCTTATCTCATGAACAATTTCTGGTCTGCGTACCACTTGTTGAACAATTTACTTCTTTTAACACTTTTTATTTTCTGCATTTCTTTTTCTTTTAACTTGTGACGTGAATGATGAACTTTGGTAATTTAGGATGTTGGTTATTGTTTGGTGTGGTATTTATTAGTTAAACAGGTACATACGAGGCTTAGAGCACTAAACATTAGTGCTACTAAAGTCGGGACAGCAAAACCGAAGCCAGAATCCTGTTTTACACTTTTGCAGTTTGTCCACACGGGGTCGTGCTGAGCCAACACGCCCCCATGCCCATCGCCCAGACCTGCTGTTTGTTTAAATTATGCAGACTTTCGCCAGACACGGGGTCGTGTTCACCCAACACGCCCCCGTGTCCACCTTCTGTAAGTTCTCGTTACTGGCAATCTGACCACGGGGCCGTGTTCATCCAACACGGGGCCGTGTCCAGATGCCCAGTAACATAAAATTTTGTTTTTAACACACCTTTTACACATTCAATCAACCTAAAAACTTATTTTTGGGACACATTGAGGACAATGTGTAATTTAAGTGGGGGGGGGGATGCTAAAACCTTGAATTTTGTAAGTCCTAATTACAAGCCTTACACAAAACTCTATTGGAACCGCTAAACACCCCAAATTTTTTCAAAAAAATTTTTCATTTTTTTTACTTGTCTTGGTTAAATTTGGGAATTACAAGTTTTAAAAAGATTATATTTTACAAATTTACAACCGATAGCGTTGTGATAAAAAGAACCAACATAAGAAAATTATGAAACTGCATGACAAATCTAGTTAAAATTTGATTATATATACTTGATCACATAAAAACCCATTCCCACAAAAAGTGAGTTTTGAGCCTTTATTGAGCATACAAATACACATCTTTAAACTAAATGCTCATTTTTCGTTTCTTGTGTGAATAGCCGCTTGGTTTCTTACGACTCTAGAACTTGCCATGACGATACATTCCCGGTCCTTACCAACTTAAACCCAAGTAAGTAAATGATGGAGGCATTAGGACTAACCCTTTTTCTTTCAACACCGTTTTTTTTTTTACCACCTACCCAAAATCCCCCTAGTTAACCCCTTTGAGCCTAAACCTTTTCATTTCTAAACCCACAAAATAAACACCCTTTACCCACCAAAACCCTTTTTCATTTTAAACCCTTTATTATAGTAAAAAGCTTGGTTTTCATATGACGTTCCTTATTAAAAAAAAATATGATGATGAAGTCAACAAACAAGTTCATCAAAAAGAACTTTGTTTGAAGAACTGCTTCATTATAATAAAAAGTTATAAAAATAAAAAGTCTTACGAAAACCGACGCTTTTTACGCCTTTCGCCCTTTTCTACTAACCACTAACCCAACCACCTACCTTTAACCTAAGCCTAACCCTTCTCCAAAGTCCTCTTGATATTTAAAAAGGTGTATAGTTAAAAAGGATGAGGATTGATTGCTTGGCAAGCATATGGTAGAAGTAAGTTCCATGCCGATCTCGAGTGTTTCACAAAAATACATCTTCGCCCGAGTGTTGAGTGATCCCCCGTGAGGTATGTGAAACTGTATATAAATTGAATTTTAAAGAGGCATGTTATGCCCAAATAAGTAATTTCTCTTATGTAATGTTTTAAATAAATCATAACGAATAGGATTGTAAATAAAATAAAAATAAAACCTAATAAAGATCTTGGAATCCCGACACTCAAGACAAGCCCAAAACCTTCTCTTCTACCCATTCCATTTGGGTGTGTAAGCCACAAAATAAAGAGTTTTGCTTGAGCATAAGCAAAGATTCAAGTGTGGGGGTATTTGATGTGTGTAAAATGCAACATATAAATTACATCAAATGAGGCAAAAAACTAACCTTTTTTTAGTACTAATGTTGGAAAAAGTGTGTTTTTGTCTTCCTTTTGTATTTTCAGGGTTAAATGAGCTTAAATGAACAAAAGAAGCAAAAATACAGCTAAATCTAACAATAATACAGGAAAAGGAATAAACGTGGCATGCCCGACCCCTCGACAGCATCTTCCCAAGCAAAAACAAGACATCAGAAGGCTGAACACGCCCCGTGCTCAATGAACACGGGGGGGGGGGGGGGGTGCCCAAGTGTCTGCAGAAAAGATAAAGCTATAGAAGCTTCTATTTCCCAACACGGGGGCGTGCCCAGCGGACACGTGGCCGTGGTCAACACTAAGATTCACAGAATCCAAGCAAAACTTGATAGTACAGATACGCTTCTGCACACGGGGCCATGCCCAGCGGACACGGGGGCGTGGTTAACTAATGTGGACAAACTGCATTTAATGAAGAAAGAGAAGATGGATGGACACGGGGCCGTACCCAATGGACACGGGGCCCTGTCCGGGCTTCTGTGCAGGCTATAAATAGGGGTGCTTGGCTCACTTGCAAATCATCCCTTGGCAAACCACCTCTTTCACACTTCACCCACCCACCACCACCATCACAACCCACATCCACTAATGTACTGTAAAGTACATATGTTTATAGTGTATATTTTGGTCAGTTTTTCAGTTGTTTTGAGTCTAGTTTAGGTTAGAATTGTGATACTGCTGACGTTAAGCTTTGATTTCAGGTCCCGTAGCTTAAAGTGATGAAAAATGAGTAAAAACGAGCAGTTCAGAAGAAAACCGGGATTCGTACGCGCGTCGAAGAAGCTGGAAATTGAATAAAATAAAAAAATCTGACAATGGAGGCGCCGCGCGACGCGACACCCCCTTAGCGTCGCGCGAGGGGTCTTAATTCGATTAATCATTGTTTTCCAGCTAGGGTTTGATGAATTATTCCCAAGAAAAACTAATTGAAACCCTAATTACGAATTTAGAGTTCTTGGGAGCAATCTTGGAGCATTCTTGGCGAGCAATTGGAGATTTCAAGGCTTGGGAATCATTGGTACGAGTCGAAGGCGAAGAATCAAAGAATATATCGGGTTTTCTAATCCCTTGTTTTGTCGATTACTTTCTTGGAACTTTGTTACAATGAATTCATGTTTAGACATCTTTGTTTTGTTTTCATTTACTGAGATGCTTGGCTAATTTCATAAACCACCTAGACTTGATGAATGGATTAATATAAGTTTTTACCGGTTTTTGTTATTTGCATGATTGTTATGGGTGATTGTGTTTAGTAAGCGGTTTGATTTAATGGTTTGATGTGTATGCGTACTTTGAATTGGTTTATTGTTATTATTTGCTTCATATGATTCTTAGTGACGGTCTATATCACAACATAGAGTCATATTAGGGTTTAGGGTTTCGGTGAGTGTCTATATCACGTTAGAAAACCTTCACTCTTTAGGGAGAATCGGCCGATAACCTCTAGAAGTAAGTGGTAATAATTTGCTAAGTCTTAGGGTTCTACTAGTCCTAATACCTGGAAAGTGAGGGGCTATTGGTAGGTCTTACCCGGCGAATTGCTTTAGATAGTCCTTGGAAAAGGTCATGTCTTGGTTTACCTGTCGGTTTTATTAGTCTATCAAGTCAAATTAATTGCTTTAAACTACCCTAGATCTAGGATTGGAAAAGAATAGGTCAATATTAGGGTACTTACACAATAATTAGACAATTGGAAAAGCGTCTAATAACCGGTAGGATTAACGGCCTAGGTAGCTCCACAGGTTTCTCCTTGAGAAGGGTCGAGGGGCCTCGTTGGTTCTTAATAGGTTTAGTACTTTAAGATCCCGGTTCCATAACTCGTGCATTTAACTTAATCGGTAATCTCTTAAAAACGATCCAGGATTCTTGTCTAGGTGGTCTCGTTCTCATATAAGAAAAGTCCACAGTCATCATTCGTTCTTTAGTCTAGCTCTAGTTTAATTTAGTAGTTTAATATAGATTTCCTTAGTTTTCCGTAACCCCCCCCCCCCAAAAAAAACAATTAAACAAGTTAAGTCGTGTCTGTCAGTGTCTATTAGAGTCTAGTCTACGTAATACATAGAGTCCTGTGGTTCGATATCCGGACTTCCTAGGGTATACTACATTGATCGGTACACTTGCCGATTGTGTGGTTTTAGGTCGAGTCTAGAATTAAAGCTTTGTAGTGTGTAGTTTAGAGAGTCTAATATAGTTAATTTTTATAGTCTGTTTAGCACACATCATCCACCACCATCACCCATCATCCATCATAGAGTGTGTGTAGTAGTCTCGGGATCTAAGATTGATGGTAAGAGTTCTTGACAATCAAAGGCCATGTTTGCCTAAGTCTCTTACATCACTTGGTGAAGACAAGCATTTAGTGTAATACTTTTTATCTTTAATCTTTTCGCACTTTTTATTTGGTTATGTATTAATGACTTTAATAACTAGTTTCTTATGTTGAAGGTGAAACTTCCTTATCATTTGTCCGTGGTGTCTTGGCGTTATTTTACTGTCTATATAAAATAAAAGATTTACACCATTCATATCTCCACGGTCTATATGGAGATATGTTGGCTACCTGGTCGGGGGTTAAGGGAATGGTTTGGTAAGCGTCTTGCCTTGTTCAGTGTATAGATCCTGCAAGGACCTGGGTCAAGCTTAGTAGGACCTCCTTCAATACCCACTGGTATTGGATGGCGGGGGTTTGAATTTCTTGACCCCCTCATATGTAACTACTATTAATACTTTAACCCGGCTACTTAGGATTGTATCCCTGCTGACTCAAACTACTTAGCCGAGGGTAACGTCACCTTCAAAAGAGGGGCCTACCACATTATGCATTAATAACTTAATTAATTATCTTTCAATAATCCAACCCTTTAGGATTGTATCCTTGCTGACTCAAACTACTGGGTTGAGGGTAACGTCACCTTCAAAAGAGGGGCCTACTACTATAACTAAGATAATCTCTTAAAAAGTGCAAAAGTGCGGAAATAATCAAAGGTTACACTATGGCGAGTCGGATCCAAGTGATTCATCTTGTCTATCTGTTTTATTTTTATTTTTATTTTCAGTATTTTCTAGTTTTTGTTTCCATGTTTAAACATTTTTCTAAATTCTTTATTTGATTAGACGTTGAGGATAAACCGGTACTAAAAGCTCTTGTGTCCTTCGACGACCTCGATATCTTACCAACGCTATACTACGCTCACGATGGGTGCACTTGCCCATATGTGTGTTTAGTGTTAGTAAAATATCGTGTTTTATAAATTTAAAACTTGACTAAAGTGTTAAAAAGGGCTTAAAATATGCTTACATATATATCAGACCTAACGCACATCAGTCGTACGCGGGAGTTTCGTGATAAAGTCCATGGCTATGCTTTCCCATTTCCACATCGGGATCTCGGGTTGTACAAGCAAGCCAGAGGGTCTTTGTTGTTCGGCCTTGACTTTTAAGCAAGTCAGGCACTTCGAAACGTAGATTCTGATATCCTTCTTCATTCCAGGCCACCAGTATCGCTGACGAAGGTCATGATACATCTTGTCGGCACCGGGATGAATGGAATATCGAGACTTGTGGGCTTCATCCAACAGGATTTTCCGCAAGTTAGTACGTTTGGGAATCCAGATTTGGTCCAAGTAATGGAGTATCCCATTCGATTTATTTACTAACTGCTCACCATTATGATAAATCCTTTCCTTCTTCAAAGTGCGTTTGGTGAAACAGGCATGCTGAGCGTCACGGATGAGGGTTTCGAGATGATGCTGGGCGTGGACATTACGGACACTATGCAAATAGCTTCGTCTGCTGAGGGCGTCGGCAACGACATTTGCTTTACCAGGATGATAACGAATCTCACAGTCGTAATCGTTGAGAAGTTCTACCCATCGGCGTTGACGCATATTCAGTTCTTTCTGGCTGAAGATGTGTTGTACGCTCCTATGGTCGGTGAAGACCGTACACTTGGTACCATAAAGGTAGTGTCGCCAAATCTTCAACGCAAAAACAACTGTGCCTAGCTCGAGGTTATGGGTTGTATAGTTCTTCTCGTGGATCTTGAGCTGACGAGATGCGTAAGCGATGACCTTGTCTCGTTGCATGAGAACACAACCAAGACCAAGGTTCGAGGCATCACAGTAGACAATGAAGTCATCATTTCCGTTGGGTAAAGCAAGAACGGGAGCATTGCAGAGCATATGCTTGAGAGTTTGAAAGGCAGTCTCTTGTTCGGTTCCCCAAACAAAAGGCTTGTCTTTATGCGTTAAGGAAGTAAGCGGGACAGCGATTTTCGAGAAGTCAACAATGAATCGACGGTAATAGCCCGCCAATCCGAGGAACGAGCGTACATCGGATGGTGATTTTGAAGTAACCCAACTCTTAATAGCTTCGATCTTCGCGGGGTGGAAGTGAATACCTTGACTATTGACGATGTGACCGAGGAACTGAACCTCCTCCAGCCAAAATTCACACTTGGAGAACTTGGCATAGAGTCGATTCCCCTGGAGTAACTCGAGAACCAGACGTAGATGTTGCGCGTGTTCGGTTTTCGACTTCGAATAGATAAGGATATCATCGATGAACACGATGACGAAGCGGTCAAGAAATGGTTTGCACACACGGTTCATCAAATCCATGAAAACCGCAGGTGCATTGGTTAAACCAAAGGGCATTACGACGAATTCATAATGGCCATAGCGGGTTTGAAAAGCGGTTTTCGGAATATCTTCCTCCTGAATGCGTAACTGGTGATAACCTGAGCGTAAATCGATCTTCAAAAAAGGACTGGTGCGCCCCAAGGAGTGGTGGTAGGGCGAATGAAGCTTTATCAAGCAATTCCTGGAGTTGACTCGAGAGTTGGCGCATTTCGGACGGAGCGAGGCGATAAGGTGATTTAGCAACAGGGTTGGCTCCAGGAATGAGGTCGATACGAAAATCAATATCACGGCTCGGGGGTAAACCAGGTAAATCATCAGGAAACACAAGAGGAAAATCACGAACTACAGGCACCTTATCGATCGCCTTAACTTCCTTTTTCTCCGCTACTACAACGTGAGCCAAGAAAGCTTGATATTCCTTGCGGAGATACTTGCTAGCTTGAACACACGACATGAGTTGGAGTTTCTTCGACGCGACTTCACCGTAGACATACAATAGATCACCATTAGCGAGCGAGAAACGAATCATCTTATCGAAACAAACAACTTCAGCATGATTCTCATGAAGAAAATCCATGCCTACTATGACGTCGAAACTACCGAGCTGCATCGGAATAAGGTCGATAGGAAAGATGTAATCGTTGAGTTCGATAGTACAATCACGAAGAACAAAATTGACAGCGACGGTTCTTCCGGTGGCAACTTCAACATTGAATGATGAGGGGAGATGGGCGCGCTTACGATTAAGGAGCTTTTCGAATTCTAACGACACAAAACAGTTATCGGCTCCAGTATCAAATAAACACGAAGCATATATACCATTCACAAGGAACGTACCATTGACCACATTGTTGTCGATTTGAGCTTGACGGACGTTGATGTTGAAAGTACGTCCGCGGGCCGCTTGTTGTTGTTGCTGCTGCTGTTGCTGAGGCTGCTGCTGTTGTGGCTCTTGCTTCACCACTCGATTCGGGCATATGTTTGCGAAGTGGTTGCGATCACCACACGCAAAGCAAGCTCTAGCGTGGATCACGGGTGCAGGAGCCGCTTGTTGGCCTTGAGGAGCGGGAAGTAGAGCTTGTTGAGCAGGAGCTTGACCTTGACCTTGAGCTGGAGCTTGACGTGGACCTTTACGGCAGTTGGCGGTGAAATAGTCGTACATGTTGCAATGCACACTGTATCTACAAGCGATTCCCACTGGGTGGTGATAGGTACAAGTAGGGCAAGCCGGGTGAGGACCAGTGTATGCACGCTTAGCCAGCGGTGCATGGGTAACCGGCGCCGCTACTTGGCGGTGTTGAGGCTGCTGTTGGGCAGGAACGGCTTGAAGCGGAGCGGCAGCGGTGACAGTGCAATTCTTGCTACTATTGTTGTTGTTCTTCCCCTTGCGACGAGAGGACTTTGACGACTGCGGAGTGGCGGCGGTTTCAGCAGTTGCAGCAGTGGTGACTTGATGCAGATTCTTAGAGGCTTTTTCCCAATAACCAGCCTTGACTCGCTTGTCGTTGATCTCAGCAGCGAGTAAGAAGGTTTCCTTAATCGTTGACGTCTTCGCAGCTTGAACGAAATCAGCCATGCAATCCGGAAGAGCACATATATACTTTTTAATGGTGATTTCGGGTGTAGAGACTTGACCTGGACAGATTATACTCAACTACTTAAAGTGAGCAGTCAAACCAGCGTTGTCGCCATCCTTCTGCTTAAGATGCCAGAACTCGTCCTCCAACTTTTGGAGCTCGTGGGGAGGGCATAATTCTTTCATCATCAAGTCCTTCAACTCGTCCCACATCAATCCATAAGCTGCATCATTTCCTCATTTGTTTCTCTCGGCCGTACACCAATCTAAAGCGCGGGATTGGAAGATGCTGGTGGCGTTAATAGTTCGGAGATTATCAGGATAGTTGCTCTGACGCAGGGTGACTTCAATCAAATCGAACCATTGAAACATGGTCGTAGGACCATCTTCTCTGGTAAATTCTTTCGGACCGCAAGATTTGAACTGCTTGAAGCTAAAAGCAGACTTAGGCGAATCAGTCCTGGACTATTCTGAAGATTTGCTAGTGTTTTCATTCAGCTCACTAACAATCTGGGGGATAACTTTCGCAATCTGCTTAGCGGCCAACGAGGCGATGCGTTTGTCATCGTGATTGCGGTGAGCTGATCGGGAATTAAACGATCCAAATGACGACATTGTCTGCAACAGACATCGCCACAGGACTCAAATACAATTTCAATTAACCCTAGTATAGACTCTCGCTCAGCTCTAAACTACTTCATATAAAGCTCAAGAACACGATCACGTAACACATAAACACATAATCACAGAAGCACGTAAGCATGTAAGGCACAGAAGCACATAAGGCAGTTAGAACACAGAAACCATACTATATTTTGCACGTATTCACATGTCATTCAAGGTCCGCGAGAGTTCGAGAATAGCGATTGCGATTAGTGAGTACACAGCGAGTAGTATAGCATAAGCGAGTAACATAGCTGTAACATCTGTGCTTGTAATCTTTGTGAACAGTTCAGTTATCAATAAAACAATGTTATTTGATCCCAATGTTTGTTTGGTTGTGTTTTACATTTTTCATGTTGTGACTTTTATTCAATTTCAAACTCTATATCGCTTTCTGGAGAGTTATACGCAAACTGATGCGTAAACGTAATCATTTTAATGCGAAAAATACTCCGGAACATCAACATATACTTAACATACCTTAAATAACCTTTACATAACTTAGAAATAAGTTTTGAAGGCTTTGGTATGGCAAAAACAAGTTAATTCGCTTACAGGGACTAAACTTGACAAACTGCGAAAGTATGCCAATTTGAACAGTAACGAACATTCCGAAACATGACCATAAGTTAAACACACCTTAAATATCCTTTACATAGCTTAGAAATAGGCTTTGAGGGGTTCGGTGTGCTAAAATAAACTTTTGGGTCATTCAGGGACTAAAAGTGTCAAAAAGTGCACAAGTTTGCATTTTCGCGCATAACTTACGTTCTGAATACATCCGGACATCCAAAAATTTATGTAAGCACTAAAATATTTTATTTTAGTGTTTAGTCTTGAGAAAAATCCATTCGTCGCGTCATTTGGATCGTTTTTCGCGCTTATGTGCATTCCGTCGTAATTAAGCGAACATCGAGATCGTACGGCCAAACGAACCGACATCTGAGATATTTTTGAGCACATTTTAAGTTCCCTATACTTTAACTTCATTTTAGAGCTTTGAAATGGGGTTAACGGGGCTTAAACGTGTCAAAAAAACGCATCGAAAACCAAGTTTTGAGGTTGCAGGGACTGAAACTGTAAATCTGCCAAACTAGGTCCGTAAGCAGGGGCCAGATGCAGCAAAACGTTTTTTTCAGCTGTTAACAGCCCTTAACACTCTCCAAAGGCCAAGTGCCAAGTGTCAAACTCTTATGGTGGATGGCAAATGAGTTACCACAACTTTCCAACAAGTGTACGGCTTAGATCGTGCCCCCTTTTCCAAGAAATGATCCTAACGGTGAACCGAAAACTATAAATACCCACCTCCACCCTTCACTTTTCCTCACAAGAATCTGATCTAATGTGCACTAAGTTGAAACCTTTGTTTCATACCTGAGCTATTTTGATCTAGGTTAGCATTCGGGGACCCTTCGTAAGTGTTCCTTCGTTCTTTTATTTCTTTTCGAGTCCGAAAGTCAAACTTTGTTTGACTTTCTGCATTGACCAGTTTATGGTCAATGCGAAGTTCGTTTGAACTTCGCAACGTGATTGTAATCACGATGGTTATAGTCCCTTGTGACTATGCCTACTGATTACCACGTTGTCTAGGGTCGTAAGGGTAAGCGATCTGATAAATCGCTTATACCTTCGAACCCGACCCATTTGGTCGATCATTAGGATCCGACCAAACACATTAGGTGACCATAGTATATAGGGAATAACCTTCCGAGGTTATACCTTATGGTCGCTTCGTTTAAGTAGTTGTATGATAGGTAGTTTATATGCCTTAGGTAAATTACCAAAATGCCCTTTTGACGCCAAAATTCATTTTAAGCATATGTAACATAAATTTTGGTATCTAAACTATTTTGGTAACAATATTAGATATGTTAAGGCATATTTTACTTGTCATAGGACTAGTTAGGCAGTCCGAAAGCGTTTCACGCGAGCGACACGTTAAAGTAGCATAAGCTACCTAAACGGGTCGTAATGGGTCGTAAGCACTTATGTTAGGTTTCATTTAGTATGTAGGCTTTATTAAACCATATTACACGAGTCTCCATACTCGTTTGGTTTACGAACCCGCATTCTATCCGATCTTCCGATTTAGGTCCGGTATATTAACATAGTTACCTATATTAGGTGCCGTTTGATTCCGTGATCTCTAGCATTGCTTGGTGGTTATCTTAGGACTTCTGAGCAATCTCAAGTGAGTACATAAACCCCTATTTTACTGTTTTCCAAACTGTTTTGGGGTGGAACACATGTGCCTACTTGTTACTTTCATGCTTTCCATGTTTTCACATCATATACCTGCTATGTTCGTTAGTACATTATAGTACATTATTTTACATTACATTTCATGCTATGTATGCCCATTGTGTGCGTACTTAGTACATTGCTTTACATTACATTTCATGCTATGTATGCCCATTGTGTGTGTACTTAGTACATTGCTTTACATTACATTTTATGCTATGTATGCCCATTGTGTGCGTACTTACTACATTGTTTCACATTACATTTCATGCTATGTATGCCCATTGTGTGCATACTTAGTACATTTGTTTCACGTCACATGCTATGTATGTCCATTTGTTACATACTTAGTACAGTTGTTTTCATCACATGCTTACATTTTGGTATGACATTTGGTTTGTTTCAATGGAACAATACATTCATTAACATTAGCTACGCCGTTCGTTAGTAGGTAGTGGTACCATAGGAATTGACAACTCCCGTTCCTGAAATCCTGGGTTTGTTTGGATTGGAAGGAATGACCGAATTCGATATACATAACTTAGATAAACCTTTAATTTGTTTAAGGGTTTATCGCCACAGTCTCAAGGCTTGGATGTATGCATTTTCACAATACCACATAGATGTTTGTATCAGTATAGCATGCATTTGTTCCACAAAACATAACTTTGATTTAAACCATGTTTTACTTCAATACCTTGTTTTTTGTGCATTTTACATATGGTTTAGTTGATATATTTCACTTATCATACATGATATATTTGGGTACACATTACATGATCTACATTAAACATAAACATTTTGACATTGATATACACATTGAGTGGTTTACATTGGACATAGACATTTCGATATGGTTTACACATTAACACATGACAATTCATTTATACATAAACAATTTACATTGGTGGTTAGTTTGAGTAAGTGATTTGAGTAACGAGGCGTGTGTAATATGATACAAGCATGGTGGATACGCCTCTGGTACTTTCTATATATAAGTGTTTGTATGACATTACATGTTGTAGCGTTACTTAAATCATTTCAATATTGGACATATTACGTTTTACATAAACAACTCATTTTCACAAGACATTGATTTACAAAACAATTTATCTTATACAAGCTCATTTTACTTGGTTATTCATTTAACCTTACAATATTCTCTTATTAATACATATCATCGCTTTCTAAATGATTTACAAAACAAAACAATTTACAAGGTTCATGACTGACTGTTACTAAACAACTTTTCCTTAAACTTAAGTCATGAATCCTCTTTTCACAAATCCTATGTATCTCACAGGCATTTTTATGCTGACGTACCTATTTTCACATGTGTTTTCAGGAGCTTTTCCATAGGATGATGATCGTGACACTAGGGCGGACCTGTGCCTTAGAGACATAAAACGAAGATAGACTAGTTTAAATATGTTATGAACTCTATGTTTCCTGTTTAAGACAATATAACACTCTTGTTTAATAAATAAAATATAACTTTGTATGCCATGGTTGTGAAACAATAATTCTGTTACAACACTCCCCGACGTTTCCGCCACGGTTTGTATGTTCTACGTGGTCGGGGTGTGACAGAAGAGTTGGTATCAGAGCCAATGGTTATAGGGAATTAGGTTATTAGTAATGCTTTGACCTAGACTATAACCTTTCTAGGACCCTAACACAAATTATCTTGTGTTTAGATCTTAAAACATACAGATCACCTATCCTTAGGTGATTAACAAAACAAGAACCCAATTTTCCGAAACGATTTCTGAAAAACAACCTTCTGTGTTTGAATGATTTATTACAAGGTTTTGAACCCTCTGTTATATGGTTTTGAACCCTTCCAGTTTGGTTTTCGGCCTTGTGCATTCAAATTTTCAAAATCTCATCAAGGTTTTGGGTTTTAAATAATGTGAACACGTGCAAACTGGAAGAGTGAATGCCTGTATTCTGGGTTTTTCTGTCTAGGCAAGCACTTCGTATATATCTCATCAGACGCGAGACCAGTTGTGCTTACCTGGGAATTCTTGGGATGGGTGTTCACTTATAGGCGAGCATGTCTTCGCGATACATTATTTTTGATCCATTTACTTTGATTAGTCACTGTGTGTTGTTTGTTTGCTTGGTAATGTGGACAAATGACCACCATCTTTTCTTTTGTTAATTTTGTCTCATCTCATTCTTTTCATCCAATCATCTCACTCGTTTCCTTTCATGTTTTCCTCTTTTAGAATGCCTCCTCGACGCGAAAACCAGATAGCGACTGCCGAACTGGCAGAAATCATTGCGCAGCAGATGGCTGCTCAATTTCCAAACCTCTTTGCTCAATGGAACCAAGCCAACAACAACAACAATGCTCCATGCAAATACAAGGATTTTAACTCGGCTAAACCACTCAAGTTTAGTGGTTCTGAAGGAGCGACTGGGCTTCTTCAATGGTTCAAGAGCATTGAGAATACTTTTCGCCACGTGCAGTGTCCTGACAATCGCAAGGTCGAGTTTTCTTCGAGTGTGTTTCAGAAGAGGGCTCTCACATGGTGGAACGGGGTTATGAGAGACCGTGGTGCAGAAGTTGCTCTAGCACAGACATGGGCTGAACTTAGAGCTCTTATGATGAGGGAATTTTGTCCTCGTCATGAACAGCGAGCTTTGGAGAGAGAGTTCGATGATTTGAAGCAAGATAGTGGTGAGCACAGGGCGTATACTGATAGATTTGAGGAGTTGAGTCTGCTTTGCCCGACTATGGTTACCCCACTCGACAAGGCTATCGAAAGGTACATCGACGGCCTACCTGACTCGGTACAAGACATCATTACTGGTAGTAACCCTACCACACTCCGTCAGGCTATCGAGTTAGCAGCGACATTGACTGAGTCGCAGATTTGGAAGAATAAGTTACACAGGAAGGGTGACAAGGGCAAGAAACAGTCGGCTGACAAGGAAGATAGCAAGAAAGGTCAAAACAAGAATGAAAAGAATACTGGTTCTTCGAGAGGGTCAAGGAAGCGTAAGGCTTCCCAAAACTATGCTGTCACTGCCCAAGCTAACCAGGCAGCTCCCAACCAACCCGCACAGCCTCCAGCGAAGAAACCCTATTCAGGGAATGCACATTTGTGCAATAGATTCAACAGTCACCATCAGCCGCAACATCAGTGCCGTTTCTGTACTAACTGTGGGAAGTCAGGTCACCTTGCCGATGTTTGTCGATTTGCTCAGAATCGGGCAATTCAGAACCCGGCTCAACAAGTTGCTCAGCCTCCTGCTCAACAACAGGGCCAAGCTGCACGACCACACTACCCACCGGGTGCTTGTTATAACTGTGGGGATCTGACCCACTACCGTAACCAGTGCCCAAGATTGGTGAATGCAAACCAGAATCAAGCTCAGGCTCGAGGGCGAGCTTTTAACTTGAATGCCCAAGAGGCGCAGGCGGACGATAATGTGGTGAACGATACGTTCTTTATTAATAATCAGCCTGCATCTGTTCTTTTTTATATGGGTGCCGATAAGAGTTTTGTGTCATTGTCTTTTGAGCCAATGCTTCGCGTGTCTAGAACGAAACTAGGAAAACCCTTGACAGTAGAAGTTGCTAGTGGTGAACCCATTGTTCTTGATTCTGTTCTTCACAACTGCCAGTTGAACCTTAACGACCATCTTTTTCCTATTGACCTCACGCCAATGCAACTTGGAAGCTTCGACGTTATAGTGGGTATGGATTGGTTATCTAAGCATCACGCAGAGATAGTTTGTTCTGAGAAGATTGTTCATGTGCCGCTTTCGACGGGCGAGATCCTACAGGTTCGTGGTGAGAAGCCTGCCGGTGGTCTCAAACTCATGTCTTGTTTTAAAGCTCGGAAATATCTGCGAAAGAACTATGTAGCCTTCTTAGCACATGTTACAGCAGATAAAGGCAAGGGTAAGTCTATTTCAGATATTCCAGTCGTTCGGGATTATTCTGAAGTTTTCCCTGAAGAGTTACCTGGTCTACCTCCAGCACGCCAAGTCGAATTCCGCATTGATCTCGTACCTGGTGCAAATCCCATTGCCAGAGCTCCATACCGTCTTGCACCGTCTGAGATGCAAGAGTTGTCTAAGCAGCTTCAGGAACTCTCTGACAAAGGTTTTATCCGTCCTAGCTTTTCACCCTGGGGTGCTCCCGTTCTTTTTGTCAAGAAGAAGGATGGATCTTTTAGGATGTGTATCGATTATCGTGAGCTTAACAAGCTTACCATCAAGAATCGATATCCCCTACCGCGCATAGACGATCTCTTTGATCAGTTACAGGGCGCTTCTTATTTTTCGAAGATTGATCTGCGTTCCGGGTATCATCAACTTCGTGTGCATGAAGAAGATATTCCCAAGACAGCTTTCTGCACTCGTTATGGGCATTATGAGTTCACAGTCATGCCATTCGGTTTGACTAATGCTCCTGCTGTTTTCATGGACTTAATGAATAGGGTCTGCAAACCTTATTTGGATCAGTTCGTCATTGTTTTTATTGACGACATCTTGATTTATTCTAAAACGCGAGCTGATCACGAGCAACATCTTCGTCTTACTTTGGAACTCCTAAAGAAAGAGCAACTTTTCGCCAAATTCTCCAAGTGTGAATTTTGGCTTAAAGAAGTTCAATTTTTAGGACATATTGTCAACGAACGAGGTATTCATGTAGATCCCTCCAAGATCAGTGCGATTAAGGATTGGGATACGCCTACTACTCCTACTGAAGTTCGTTCTTTTCTTGGTCTAGCGGGTTATTACCGCCGCTTCATATAAAACTTCTCTAAGATTGCAGTTCCTCTAACTGCTCTAACTCAGAAGAACAAGCCCTTTGAGTGGGGATTCAAGCAAGAGGAAGCTTTTCAACACTTGAAGCAGAAACTTTGTGACGCACCTGTTCTAACTTTGCCTGAGGGCAATGATGATTTCGTCGTTTATTGCGATGCATCTAAATTGGGTCTTGGCTGTGTTCTGATGCAAAGGAACAAAGTCATAGCATACGCATCGAGGCAGTTGAAGATACATGAGAAGAACTACACCACTCATGATCTTGAGTTGGGTGCAGTTGTTTTCGCTCTAAAGATCTAGAGACACTATTTGTACGGTACAAAATGTGTGGTTTTCACAGACCACAAAAGTCTTCAGCATATCTTCAATCAGAAAGAACTCAACATGAGGCAACGACGTTGGGTTGAGCTTTTAAACGACTATGACTGCGAAATTCGCTACCATCCTGGTAAGGCGAATGTCGTGGCCGATGCATTGAGTCGTAAGGAACATACTAAGCTTCATTGTGTTCGTGTTCAATCTGTTATTCAAACACGATCCGATATCCAAGCCCGCATTTCTCAGGCTCAACAATCTTGTGTTTCACAAGGTTTGATGGATAAGGAATTTCCCTATCACATAACACCTGATCTGGAACTGAAGGACAATGGATCATATTACTTCATGGACCATTTGTGGGTCCCAAGCCAGGATGATCTTCATACCTTTCTTATGGATGAAGCCCATAAGTCTCGTTATTCTATTCATCCGGGCTCAGATAAGTTGTATAAGGATCTTCGTATTCAGTATTGGTGGCCTGGTATGAAGAAAGACATTGCCTTATACGTATCAAAATGCCTTACTTGTCTTAAGGTTAAGGCTGAACATCAACGTCCTTCGGGTTTATTGGTGCAACCAGAGATCCCAGTTTGGAAATGGGAAAACATTACTATGGATCTTGTTACCAAACTTCCACGCACAAAGAAAGGTCATGATGCCATCTGGGTAGTTGTTGATCGTCTTACTAAGTCAGCACATTTCTTGCCAATCCGTGAGGATTTTCCTGCTGACAGACTTGCAAAAATCTATGTGGATGAAATTGTAGCTCGACATGGTGTTCCTTTGAACATCATTTCTGACAGAGATGCTCGTTTCACTTCTCATTTTTGGAGAACCATGCAATCTGCTATGGGGACCCAACTTAATCTGAGCACAGCTTATCATCCGCAAACGGATGGTCAATCTGAAAGAACAATCCAGACTCTGGAGGATATGCTTAGAGCTTGTGTGATCGACTTTGGTGGTAGTTGGGATTCACATCTTCCATTAATTGAATTCTCCTACAACAACAGTTATCACACCAACATCAAAATGGCTCCTTTCGAAGCCCTCTATGGTCGAAAATGTCATTCACCAGTCTGCTGGAATGAGATCGGCGAGGCTCAACTTACTGGACCTGCCCTCATTTTAGAGACAACAGATAAGGTTAAGAGAGTTCGTGATAACCTTCAGACAGCTAGAAGCCGTCAAAAGAGTTACGCGGACCCAAAACGCAAACCCTTGGAATTTCAAGTCGGTGATCGAGTATTACTTAAGGTCTCACCTTGGAAAGGTGTGATCAGATTTGGAAAGAAAGGAAAACTTGCACCTAGATACGTTGGACCATTCAAGATCGTCGAAAGAATCGGAAAGGTAGCCTACAGACTTGAGTTACCTCCTGAACTTGGAAATGTTCATCCAACTTTTCACGTGTCCAATCTCAAGAGGTGTTTAGCTGATGAGAACCTCCACATACCACTTGACGAAATTCGTGTTGATAAAACACTGAAATTTGTCGAGAAACCTGTGGAAATCATGGAACGTGAAGTCAAGTGGCTTAAACGCAAGCGCATTCCTTTGGTCAAAGTTCGCTGGGAAGCTAAACGTGGACCCGAGTTTACTTGGGAACGCGAAGATCAAATGAAGGCGAAATATCCGCATCTTTTCCCACGAGTTTCCTCTAAATAAATTTCGGGACGAAATTTCCACAAGTAGGGGAGACTGTAACATCTGTGCTTGTAATCTTTGTGAACAGTTCAGTTATCAATAAAACAATGTTATTTGATCCCAATGTTTGTTTGGTTGTGTTTTACATTTTTCATGTTGTGACTTTTATTCAATTTCAAACTCTATATCGCTTTCTGGAGAGTTATACGCAAACTGATGCGTAAACGTAATCAGTTTAATGCGAAAAATACCCTGGAACATCAACATATACTTAACATACCTTAAATAACCTTTACATAACTTAGAAATAAGTTTTGAAGGCTTTGGTATGGCAAAAACAAGTTAATTCGCTTACAGGGACTAAACTTGACAAACTGCGAAAGTATGCCAATTTGAACAGTAACGAACATTCCGGAACATGACCATAAGTTAAACACACCTTAAATATCCTTTACATAGCTTAGAAATAGGCTTTGAGGGGTTCGGTGTGCTAAAATAAACTTTTGGGTCATTCAGGGACTAAAAGTGTCAAAAAGTGCACAAGTTTGTATTTTCGCGCATAACTTACGTTCTGAATACATCCGGACATCCAAAAATTTATGTAAGCACTAAAATATTTTATTTTAGTGTTTAGGCCTGAGAAAAATCCATTCGTCGCGTCATTTGGATCGTTTTTCGCGCTTATGCGCATTCCGTCGTAATTAAGCGAACATCGCGATCGTACGGCCAAACGAACCGACATCTGAGATATTTTTGAGCACATTTTAAGTTCCCTATACTTTAAATTCATTTTAGAGCTTTGAAATGGGGTTAACGGGGCTTAAACGTGTCAAAAAAACGCATCGAAAACCAAGTTTTGAGGTTGCAGGGACTGAAACTGTAAATCTGCCAAACTAGGTCCGTAAGCAGGGGCCAGATGCAGCAAAACGTTTTTTTTCAGCTATTAACAGCCCTTAACACTCTCCAAAGGCCAAGTGCCAAGTGTCAAACTCTTATGGTGGATGGCAAATGAGTTACCACAACTTTCCAACAAGTGTACGGCTTAGATCGTGCCCCCTTTTCCAAGAAATGATCCTAACGGTGAACCGAAAACTATAAATACCCACCTCCACCTCCACCCTTCACTTTTCCTCACAATAATCTGATCTAATGTGCTCTAAGTTGAAACCTTTGTTTCATACCTGAGCTATTTTGATCTAGATTAGCATTCGGGGACCCTTTGTAAGTGTTCCTTCGTTCTTTTATTTCTTTTCGAGTCCGAAAGTCAAACTTTGTTTGACTTTCTGCATTGACCAGTTTATGGTCAATGTGAAGTTCGTTTGAACTTCGCAACGTGATTGTAATCACGATGGTTATAGTCCCTTGTGACTATGCCTACTGATTACCACGTTGTCTAGGGTCGTAAGGGTAAGCGATCTGATAAATCGCTTATACCTTCGAACCCGACCCATTTGGTCGATCATTAGGATCCGACCAAACACATTAGGTGACCATATTATATAGGGAATAACCTTCCGAGGTTATACCTTATGGTCGCTTCGTTTAAGTAGTTTATGATAGGTAGTTTATATGTCTTAGGTAAATTACCAAAATGCCCTTTTGACGCCAAAATTCATTTTAAGCATATGTAACATAAATTTTGGTATCTAAACTGTTTTGGTAACAATATTAGATATGTTAAGGCATATTTTACTTGTCATAGGACTAGTTAGGCGGTCCGAACGCGTTTCACGCGAGCGACACGTTAAAGTAGCATAAGCTACCTAAACGGGTCGTAATGGGTCGTAAGCACTTATGTTAGGTTTCATTTAGTATGTAGGCTTTGTTAAACCATATTACACGAGTCTCCATACTCGTTTGGTTTACGAACCCGCATTCTATCCGATCTTCCGATTTAGGTCCGGTATATTAACATAGTTACCTATATTAGGTGCCGTTTGATTCCGTGATCTCTAGCATTACTTGGTGGTTATCTTAGGACTTCTGAGCAATCTCAAGTGAGTACATAAACCCCTATTTTACTGTTTTCCAAACTGTTTTGGGGTGGAACACATGTGCCTACTTGTTACTTTCATGCTTTCCATGTTTTCACATCATATACCTGCTATGTTCGTTAGTACATTATAGTACATTATTTTACATTACATTTCATGCTATGTATGCCCATTGTGTGCGTACTTAGTACATTGCTTTACATTACATTTCATGCTATGTATGCCCATTGTGTGTGTACTTAGTACATTGCTTTACATTACATTTTATGCTATGTATGCCCATTGTGTGCGTACTTACTACATTGTTTCACATTACATTTCATGCTATGTATGCCCATTGTGTGCATACTTAGTACATTTGTTTCACGTCACATGCTATGTATGTCCATTTGTTACATACTTAGTACAGTTGTTTTCATCACATGCTTACATTTTGGTATGACATTTGGTTTGTTTCAATGGAACAATACATTCATTAACATTAGCTACGCCGTTCGTTAGTAGGTAGTGGTACCATAGGAATTAACAACTCCCGTTCCTGAAATCCTGGGTTTGTTTGGATTGGAAGGAATGACCGAATTCGATATACATAACTTAGATAAACCTTTAATTTGTTTAAGGGTTTATCGCCACAGTCTCAAGGCTTGGATGTATGCATTTTCACAATACCACATAGATGTTTGTATCAGTATAGCATGCATTTGTTCCACAAAACATAACTTTGATTTAAACCATGTTTTACTTCAATACCTTGTTTTTTGTGCATTTTACATATGGTTTAGTTGATATATTTCACTTACCATACATGATATATTTGGGTACACATTACATGATCTACATTAAACATAAACATTTTGACATTGATATACACATTGAGTGGTTTACATTGGACATAGACATTTCGATATGGTTTACACATTAACACATGACAATTCATTTATACATAAACAATTTACATTGGTGGTTAGTTTGAGTAAGTGATTTGAGTAACGAGGCGTGTGTAATATGATACAAGCATGGTGGATACGCCGCTGGTACTTTCTATATATAAGTGTTTGTATGACATTACATGTTGTAGCGTTACTTAAATCATTTCAATATTGGACATATTACGTTTTACATAAACAACTCATTTTCACAAGACATTGATTTACAAAACAACTTATCTTATACAAGCTCATTTTACTTGGTTATTCATTTAACCTTACAATATTCTCTTATTAATACATATCATCGCTTTCTAAATGATTTACAAAACAAAACAATTTACAAGGTTCATGACTGACTGTTACTAAACAACTTTTCCTTAAACTTAAGTCATGAATCCTCTTTTCACAAATCCTATGTATCTCACAGGCATTTTTATGCTGACGTACCTATTTTCACATGTGTTTTCAGGAGCTTTTCCATAGGATGATGATCGTGACACTAGGGCGGACCTGTGCCTTAGAGACATAAAACGAAGATAGACTAGTTTAAATATGTTATGAACTCTATGTTTCCTGTTTAAGACAATATAACACTCTTGTTTAATAAATAAAATATAACTTTGTATGCCATGGTTGTGAAACAATAATTCTGTTACAACACTCCCCGACGTTTCCGCCACGGTTTATATGTTCTACGTGGTCGGGGTGTGACAATAGCATGCGATCATCCACAAGTAACAACGATTTGTTAGCGTGTTGAGATAGATGTGCAGTGCGATTTGTGCGTGTCGTTCAAAGCGAGTAGCGAAAAGCGTATAATTCACCAAAATGGGAACATATAAACAGGTAAAACCACATAAAACACATAAAATTCCATGTAAAACGACAAATATTAGAGTCAGCAGTTGCGGGCTCAGAATTGAAACACATAAAATTAGCGATTGCGAGCTTGAAATCAAAGATGGATTGTCTAAGGCTTGATAGACATTGATTACCAAAGTGATTCGACTATGCTTAATGACCACAAGTATACGTTTTTGACTAATAGACTGTGCTCTATCACTGGCATACGGTAAATGGCACGCATCCTTTCGGTTATTTACGCAGCTCGAGTCGTTGGAATTCATCGAGACTTTGGTGAGAGTTTTATAAACTCAAAATGGAGAGTGGAACGTGTCAACAAGGTTCGGGTTTCACCCCTAACTTAGTGACTACATTCCTGGTTATGTGATGGAATCACGAGATCGAGAGAAGAATCTGCGTCGAAGTACGGATTTCACTCCTGATTCAATGCAAATTCTAGTGTTTATAGTAAAAATGTGGGTCGAACAAACGATTTAATCGAGAGTTTGCAGTTTTCACACCTAGTCTCGATCTAATCACTCGTTCATTTATGAAAATAGTGCAGTACGACAACCTTAGGAAAGGTAGTGTGATAGTATAGCGTGATTGCGAGTCGATCGAGAAATAGCAATAAGCCCGTACGGAATCCCTAACGGGTTCGCATAAGGCGGTCTGTTGGTACTTAGACTATAGACTAGGTTGTTTCTAAGACATCGACCCGGACTAGGTCGAGTCTTGCCTAATTCCCTATAGTTATGGATCTGATACCAATCTGTCACACCCCAACCGATGACGGAAACATCGGGGCATGGCACTGAGCGAAACATATTGTCCAAGAGAAATTTTCATAACAACTACTTTACCGAATAGTTAATATTATGTCCCATACCATAACCTATCAAGCAAGTAAATTATTACAGACAGCGATATCTCAAAGACGAATAACGTGTTCCGACAACTCAGATTTAAATAAAATAAATTGTCTTTGTTTCTAGACTCTCAATCCTACTTGATTCCATGAAAAGCAAGCAAGCATCCTATCATCTTAAGCACCTGTCACATACGTTAAAATAGAGGTCAATACATATAGTGTAAAGGTGAGCATACAAGTTTGATATAGTATAGTAGAGTTCAAAATCGTTTACGCATAACCAGCAGGTAACATGTACAAAGTGAAGGCAAGTAGGTTATCGACAGAGAAATATGCACAGACGTGACTGCGAGTTGTAGAATGCACAACACATATCCCCACTGGGACACGTGAAGTAAAGCCCTTAACAACCCCTGTCCACGACAGGTGCTGAGTCCAAACTATAGTACTATCGTTGCTAAGGTGTCAGGCAACAATCACTGTGTTAACATAACATACAAGCATTCATCGAATAACACATAACATGCAATAACGGTCAGCGTATAAATAGTGTTTGCGTTGTGTATCAATTGTGATTTAGAATAAGTAACGTATGTAACACCCAAAAGTGCGTAAAGCAAAAATGGATCGAGTATACTCACATATATCGTTTAAGTTGATAAACTTTGTCTTGGATTGAAGGGAGCGCTAAGAGATTAGCCTGAATAGTTAACGATAGCATAAGCGATGAACGACGTGTATAACGGTGGAAAGTGACTAAGTGTCGAGTGGCAATCCGATCGGATGGCTATTCGATCGGTTGGCCATTCTATCGGATGTCAATCCGTTCGGATGGTCATCCGATCGGATGGCCATTCGATTGGATTGACATTCGTTTGGTAAGGATGTGTTTGTGTATGATGGCTTTGAAGTTTTCGTTGTAGCATTTTGAAAACAGAGAAGTATCTCTACCCTCCAGGTCGATTGATCGAACGGTCGTTTGATCGGATAGCGATCTGATTGGCAGGACACTTAGTGAGAACAAGTTCACAGCAGAATAGTCACTCGATCGGATAGCAATCCGATCGATTGGCAATCCGTTAGCTACTGATGATCTTTGAAAATTATAAAAATAGTTAAGTGTCGAAGTTCCAAATGTCACATGGTCAGGTGGTCGTTCGATCGGATGGCTATCCGATCGGGCGGCAATCCGTTCGACGTTCAGATACTTTGAAAGTTGAGTAAAAGTTTAAGTGTTGAGACCAAGTGTAATCTGATCGGACGGCTGTTCAATCGGATGGCAATCCGATCGGACGACAATCCGTCCCAACGACCTGATCGTCTTGGTACTTGATTATTTTGAAAGTTTTGCAGTTTGCTCGAGACGACATGACGACGTACTAAACAACGGAACCTCGTCAAGTCCCAAGTCGTTTGATCAAACAGGGATCACCCTAATCCAGTCAGTTGACTGTTCCTTGATGGTTGTTCATGTTTATCCCGAAATCGGTTGTTTCTTTGATAGAAACCAGATCTTGAACCAACACATCACTAAGAAAGAGTAGAAGGTCTGTACAAGCTCCGATTCTATCGGTTTTGAGTGCATTGAGTGTAAAAGAGTTGAAAGAAAGTTGGAAAACTATCTTTCAATCCTTTTAACCATGAATATGTGTAGATCTATGCGAAAACATTGTTTAATCATGTGGAAATCCTTTAGATCTGAGTTGTTCTTGGTGGAATGAGGCCAAAACTTGAAGTTCATAAGAACTCCATGATAACATCATCCTAGAACACCTCAAATCTACCGATTTCACGGTTAGAAGTTAAGATTCAAAGGTGAAAATGATGAAGAAGTGTGTGTAGATCATAGAAGTACAAGATTTAGGTTGAAAATTTACAAGAATCGCGAGAAATCGAGGGAAAGAAGGTCTTGAGTGCGGCTGGTCGAGTGAGAGAGCTGTCACATCACAAGGAGGGTATTTATAGGGTTTCCAAAAGAGGAAAGTGCACAAGGGTCGGATTGGCCACTGATCGGATGGCGCCGATCGGATGGCAATCCGATCGGATGGCGCCGATCGGATGGCAATCCGATTGGATGGCACCTCGATCAGATGGCCACTCGATCGGTTGGCCATTCGATCCAAGTGTCCGGCGTGTTGAGTTTTGTCGTTTCGATTTGCGTGTTGAGCGTTGCGATGCGATAGAATTACCCATTAGTTACACAGATAACCTAACTACTATATCTAACATATAATCACTATAAATAACTTGCGTTTAGCGTTTGCGATTCGATTGCGATAGAGTTACGATTGCGTTTTGATTGATCACCACAAACATAAAGTAAACATGCGCAAGTAACACATAAGTAGCACACACACATAAAACAATATTCAGAATCTATAAATCAAGGCGCGAATGCGATTGCGATGCGATAAGCGAATAAGCGATAAAACATGCGACAATCATCGATTAAACCTGAATTATTAATAGATACTCCACATAATACAACTAAAGCGATTAAAGCAAAAGATTCGATTACAAGTCAAAGAAGTCAAAACAGTAGTTGAGCAAGGAGTGACAGATCGCAATTAGCAATCTTTTCTTCCTTTGACTTCAATCTTGACTTTGACTTTTACTTTTACTTTTACTTTCGTAACACGGGGTGTTACATATTTGATGTTTGTGCTTTCTGGCGTTTTATCAGACGAATGGGTTATATTAAATATGGCGTTTGGGGTTTTTGTGTGTGTATTTAATTGAAGGTCTGAGATGTTGTATATATAGGATTTTTTTGGCGGTTTTTAGGTGGGATTTTACTATAATTAAGTTTGGCATTTTATATCTAATGGCGTTTTTACTTAGAATGGTCTGTGATTTTTGTTTTTGGCGTTTTATTTCATGAGATGGCGTTTTGTGTGAAGAAGTCAAAAGACCCTTTTACCCTTAATGAAGCGCGTCCACGTAATAAAATTGATGTTATTTACGAAAACGCCACCGCGCCAATCTAGTCCATAGATTGTTTTGATCGAACGATCGATAAGCGTTCTCACCGTTCTCACACTTTCTACCGTTTTCTCTAAATCCCGACCCAAAAGACACATATTATAGGGTAATTTGGTAAAATGATTTTATAGGGTAATTTAATAATTTTAATCTTATAGGGTAGTTTTGTTATTGTAGGATAATTACGAGTAAAAAGTTACAAAAATATCACCGCACTTTTTTTTTAGATTTCCACTCTATTTGTACCATAAAATACTTTGTATTTGATCTTTTTACATTTAACATAAAATATCTATAATTTAAATTTAAAATATCTATAATAATTTCAAAAGAAATCTACAGTAATAATTTCAAATTGTATGGACATAGTAGAAATCTACAGTATCAAGATGATGGAGTGTCACAATGCTGCAGGTCAAAGTTGACGCTGAAAAGAGAAAACAAGAACAACTACAACTTCTAACAATCAAAACAGATTCATCAAACCCTAAGTGAACCGATCGATCGATCGATTGATTGTCACCCTTGCATCAAAAGCTCCTCCGATTTTGCGCTAATTTAATCGCCAACTCACCGGTTAGTGTTCCTAGATCTACACTATTACTAATTATTGTGTTTTATTCTTTCTATTAATCAGTTGAAGTTTGCAAGAGTTTTGGCTGTTTCTGTTAGGGTTTTGAATGCGAACTGATTGTTTTGTTGATCTGATTGTTAGGTGTTCAGGTGTGATTTGGATTTTATGAGTTTGTAGAAGTGTTGGATAGAGTTTTGGTAATTTGTTGTTATCGGTTGATTTGTGGATGCTGAAGTGTGTGTGTGTGTGGTTTGTTAAGTGATTTGATGATGGAAATAGTTGATGAGTGAGGTGATTCGTGTTCGGTCTTGATCGGTTGTACTGGTTTTAAGCGGTTTTGAAATGATGGAGATAGTTGATAAACCTAGGGTTTTGACTATTTAGACTAGTTGGTAGCGGATCTGCTCTGTGTAAATGATGAGTTTGTTTGTTTATTGGTCCATTAGGCACAGTGGCGAAGCTTGAGATTTCCGACCTGGGGGGTCGAAAACGTATATACCTAAAAAAATTATAAACAGGGGGGTCGAAAACGTATATACCTAAAAAGTTCTATATGAAAACTACATACCGAACACTACTGAGCGAAAAGTTCGAGGGTCGGGCGCCCCCCGGGCCCCTACAAAGCTGCGACTCTGATTAGGCATTGGTCAAGGGAATTGATTCATTTAGAAGTAAGATTGACTAAATTGAAGTATTTTAGTTGACCCCTAAGTGTGCTTGATAAGTTTAAGCTAATTCTAGTACTGTAAAGTGTAAATGTAAATGAATGTGTATGAAAATGTTTTTATTCGTTTGTATTCAGCAAGACCTCAAGAAGGTTACACTTGATCTTTCTTGGTGTGTTAGTTTTGTAAGAGGAGTCAGAGAATACTGGAAGTAATTTGATGTTGTATGACCAGTATGCAATGATACCTAATTTAGCTGGTGCAAAAAATTTGGCCTCTTTTTTTATGCCTTTTTTTTTAAAGTTCGAATCTGATCAGTTGCTTATCTTTTAAAGAAACTAAACACTCTTTGAGGGTTATGTGCTTGAGTTTTATGCACGAAATGATGGTGATTTATTATTCAGTTAGAAACGAGATTGTGTTTTAAATAAACAAGGAGAAAATTATTGTGACCGCTACTTTATGCTTCTTTGCAGGCTGATGTCACTTGGAGTTTGATAATTGATTTTTTGTGGCCATTCCATGTTTTCTCTACTTATTGATTTTGTGGAGCATTTAGATGGCCATTTCTTCATCGGGGCAAAAGCGTAAAATCCAAACAAGCAAGGTGCCACTACTAATGGAATCGGAGCATGTGATTGATATTACAAATAGCAATGAAGCTTCTTCATCTAGGTCAACCATAGCTAGACCAGTTAACGGGTCAAACTCAAGTCAAAATGAAGACCTACCATCAACTAATGCACAAGCTCCTATCTCTTTTTCTACTACTGATGGGCTTAATTCAAGAAACACATCATTTGCTAGAAGAGGGAATGGCAATGGCAGACGTAGGAGCCCGTTAAATTCTGGTTATTGGATATCTGTTGAATTGGTTATAACAGTGAGCCAAATTATAGCAGCCGTTGTCGTTTTGTCTTTGTCAAGGCATGAACATCCTCACGCTCCATTGTTCACATGGGTTATCGGTTATGCTTCTGGATGTGTTGTAACACTCCCTCTTCTCTTTTGGCGTTTCTATAACCGTAATGCTTCAAATCAAGAACTGCAGGCCCGTCAAAGTTCTAGTTCTACCAGTCTGTCGGCTATTGCATCCTCTTTCACATCATCGTCAAATGGAAGGAGTTCAGAAGGGGACACTCACAGCACTAATGGTACATTGACAAGGCGTCTGACAATGGCATCATTGAGTGCAAGGTATGTTGAATATCTGGATCTTTTATGATTTATAATACACAAAATCACCTGCGTGTTTCATAAGACAAGTATCCTATGATAAGAGACCAATAAAAAATATGCATGAACAATAATAGAAATTAGAATCTTTTTTTGCTCTCTTCTAAAAAAATTTATGTGATTCAATGGTTTGTGGTACCGAGTACCGACTAACTCGTATTGCGTATATATTGTCCTTGATGTATTTTTGAGTCTGGAACATATTTTGAAAATTGGATGTGTGCGCACAGAAACATATAATTTTAAATGAATGTTTTGTCGATGAAGAGTTAATAGAGATGATAAGCTTGTTACGTATGTATAATTGTCACCATGCGAGGAATCAAACAAGAATCTGGTAGAACTTAGAAGAAAACACTACTTCCATCTCATAAAAGTTGCACCACTTTCATAATCAGGAAGCCCCGTTAAAATTTATAAACATCCTTTTAAGTAAATGTCCGAGTTAACTATTTTGCCATTATAATCACTGGTACAACTAACAGATGGAGGGAGTATAAATTGTTTTAACAAGTATACTGGTCATTTTCAGTCAAAGTTGAGACTTGAGACGTGACAATATGTGGATCAACAAACAGCGTTGGTAACGATAGAACTATGTTACTAGTGAGAAATGTATTTAACTGAGAGAAAAAAAAAACATGTTTTTGTTTCAGAATGAAGGTACTTGCTGAATACTTGAAAATGGGATTGGATTGCTTCTTTGCAGTCTGGTTCGTGGTTGGAAATGTGTGGATCTTTGGAGGCCATTCTTCGTCTTCTGATGCTCCCAACTTGTACAGGTACCAATCAATACCTGTTCTCCAATTACTCAATTAGAGGTGGCAATATTTCTAGGGACGGTAACACATTAAAACAGGTATGAGTCAACATGTTCAAATTATCGTACAGGTCAGGTTGGGTTGACCAGGAACACTCTTGTCCATGTTTGTCAATATGGTCACAAAATCTGTGATAATCTGATTTTATAAACAAAAAATATAGGAGACGCAATGCATTAATAATACATTTTGGGCAACATTCGACCCGAAAAAAATTGCAAGAATAGACGCAATGCTTTTGGACGTCTCATCTTTTAATTATTTTTTCTTTTTGTATCCCACTAACATTTTGGTTTGAAATTACAGGTTATGTATAGTGTTTCTTACATTTAGTTGTATCGGATATGCAATGCCATTAATCTTGTGCACTACAATCTGCTGTTGCCTACCTTGTATAATTTCGGTTTTGGGCTTTAGAGAAGATCTTGCTCAAAACAGAGGAGCTACTACAGAATCTATTAATTCGCTGCCTACCTACAAATTCAAGAAAAACAAGAATACAAATGATAAAGAAACCAACTCGGATGCTTGTGATGGTGGCGTTGTGGCTGCTGGAACTGAAAAGGAACGTGTCATATCAGGAGAGGATGCGGTTAGTCCATGTTTTCTTTCTTTCTTATCTTTTAGAAATTAAAAACAATTGTTATTTCTAGGTTGTAATAAATGTGTTAACCAGGTGTAAACGGGGTATATAATATGTATTTTTATTTTTTTTTCCTGGTTTTGAAAGGGTTGTAACAGACGTGTTAAACAGGTTGGCTTTGTTTTTCTAATTTAATACAGGATAACTTGAACATGACCTGTTTAATAAATGGGTTAGACATGACAATCCACCAAACCAACCTAAAACCTGATTATTTTCGTGTCGGGTTCGTATCGTGTTGCAGGGCGTGTAACTCTAGTTTGTTTACTGAATAACAGGTGTGCTGCATATGTTTGGCTAAGTATGCAAATGATGATGAAGTGAGGGAGCTGCCTTGCTGGCATATCTTTCACACGGATTGTGTGGACAAGTGGTTAAAGATTAATAATTCATGCCCACTTTGCAAGATTGAAGTGGGTGAGACCATTTTGAGTTCACTAGCAGAGGCAACTGCCAGGCTGCGACCTAGCCCTAGTCCGGGTATGTTAATATGAAAGTCTGTCTGTTTGATAAGTGAATAATGTGTATCCTTATTTGTGTGTTTTTTTGTGGGATGTCCAAGAGGGTTTTTTTGTGTTGTTGAAAGTATCTTATATGGTTTCACATGATTAACCTTCCAAACCCGTTTGTTTTTGACCCTACAATCAGGACTATGACCAGAATCCAGACCACGACACGAGTAGTGGGGTAGCAAAATGGGCAGGTGAGGGGGATTTAGAAACAGGTCCAAACAAGTTCGGGCCAAAATAGATGGTTTGAGATATGGTTTTAAAAAATAAATGTAGGCGTGTAATGCAGTTTGAATCTTTTTTGGGTGGCTTTTGGTCCCCTGGATCCACTCAACCTGTTTTCATATCTCAATCATTTTGTAGATTTTACTCGTTTTGCCCTTTAGAAAGTCTTGGTTATGGCCGGCAGTCACCAGCAGGTGATTGTTGACCCTCGACACTATGCTAAATCACACATGTACAACACTAAGGTGCTGTTTGTTTTTTAAAAGGTAAAATGTTTGCAGTCTGCGGACCACATCTGTAGACATCTGTAGAAGAAGAGGTGGACCAAACCTTTGCAGTCTGCAAGAATGCAGTTTGTTTTTTTAACGTATGTAGACTTCTAAAATAAATTGGTGGTGGTGCTGTTGGATGGTGGTGGTGGACCGTGGTGGTGGGTGGTGGACGTGGACGGTGTGTGGTGGTGGTTGACGTGGACAGTGTGTGGTGGTGGTGGTTGACGGTGGTGGTGGGTGGTAGACGGTGGACGGTGATGGACGTGGTGGGTGGTGAAGGACAGTGGTGGGTGGTGGACAATGGTGGTGGTGGGTGGTGGTGTTTAATCCTCTGCAACCTTAGAAGATTTTAGAAGTGGTTGGGTCAAGTCTGCACCAAAAAGAGCTCGTGCAGACGTTTTTTTTAATGAAACGTCTCTGGGAAAAAAACAGTGTGCAGATGACAATGTTTGCGCGTGATCTGCGCGGCGTAGACAGACTGCGTAGATCTTTTTTAGAAAAACAAACACCACCACCTAAGAGAATACATGTACAGCTCCTAGTGTGTAGATAATTTTGATGGTGTATAAATTACTTCACCACAAACAAACTAGTTAGCTAAATGGCAACTAATTTTATCTCGCTTTTTTAAAATATATATAAACTTGAATCTGGGTTGTATTACATCTTTTGAGTTTAGTTTATGTACAAAGAATCTTAACGTACGAAAGACATGAAAAAAAAAACGCGGTGGCATTTCATAATTATTTGCTCGTAGGGTAATTATCAAAATTTACTTTACAAATGATCTTATAGAGTAATTTTGATATTGTAGGGTAATTTTGTAAAATGATCTTGTAGGGTAATTATCAAAATTATTCTACAAGTTTATTAAACAACATACAATTTAAAATTACTCTACAAGATCATTTATAGAGTAATTATGATACTCAATAAAACTACACTACAGAATCAAAATTATCTTACAAGTTCAAAATTACCATACAAGATCATTTGTAGAGTAATTATGATACTCTACAAGATCAAAATTAGCCTACAAGAATATTTTACAAAATTACCCAATAAGATTAAAACTATCCTACAAGATCATTTGTAGGGTAATTTTGATAATTACTATACGAGTAAATAATTATGAAAATGCCACCGCGTTTTTTACCTTTTCACCTTATTCATACGTTTTGTACAATAAAGGTATTTGTATTTGATCTTCTTTCTACATCTTTAATCAATAAGGTTACTAAATAAAATAGAACTATTAAAGAAGCAGACTATAATCTTCCTTGTCCATGAATCTAAATGTGTTAAAAAAAGAAATTTCAATTATATAAAAAATAGGGGTGTAAACTAGTCGAGCTGAGCCCAAGCTCGTTTGACTTATGAGAGCTTGAGCTTGGGCTCGGCACTTTTATAATTTATTAATTAATTTATATTAAATATATAAATGTTTTGAGTAAAATAAAATTTTCGTTCGTGATGTTTGACTAGTTTTACGACTTTTGTCTAAAGGTTTGTTTTTTTGCATCTTAATCCAAAATGTTTGAAATCTTGCGATTTTCATCCGACTCATTAATTCTATCCATTTTTTCCGTTAAGGCATCGGTATATACGTCTTTTTTGTTAACTTGAGGGTATTTTTGTCTCTTTAGAGTACTTGTACGTTTGTACATTATGCTAATTGCTTGTACACAAAGTGAAAAAGACCAAATTGCCCTTTAAGTTAACAAAAAAGACAAAAATATCCCCGCCTTGATGGAGAAAAAATGGATAGAGTTAACGAGCCAGATGAAAATGACAAGATTTCGAACCTTTGGGATCTAGATGCGAAAAAACAAAATTTTCGACAAAAGTCGCAAACTTGACCAAACCTAGTCATATTTTATTGTTTTATATAACATAGATATGTGCGCGCGTGTATATATTAATTATGTAGTTATCTTTATCATAATTTTATAAGTAATACGCTCGTGAGCTAGCTTGAGTTCAAGCTTGGATTATATTAAATCGATCTCGTGTAGCTCGGCTTGTTTACACTATTAAAAAATCTCTTAAAGATAAGTTTGCAAAAATTGGCTTTTGCACGAGTTATAAAGACAAAGAAACATACATAAACTGAGTTACCAACGGGCATGTGTCTAGCGTGAGACATCAAGAAAGAAGTATACATAAACCGAGTCACCAAAGGACATATGTCTAGCGGTATCATGGAAATGTGTTTCTCCCAAAGTGCCACGTGATGGACATAAATATATATTAGATTTAGAAGTAGATTTAATGGGTGTAAGGGTATCCGGGGCACTCTCCTAAGAGGGGAGTCCCCTCTCTTACGTATAACCAATCCTCGTGTGCCACGTCAACTCCCCTCTTAAACTCCCCTAACACCCCAATTTGATGGCGGCACTCCCCTATTAGGTGACTTGCTTTTTTATTCAAAAAAAAAAAAAAAAAAAAAGAAAACTTTTCATTGGTTGAAAATGAGGCTGGCCCCACATTCTCTCTCCTTCTTCTTCGGTGTCTTCCCCCCGAAATTGGTCCCCGATTTGGCTTCCCGCCTGGATGGCGGCACCTTCCCGCTCGGCAAAATTGGTCCCCGCATGGGGTCACCGAGGGTGCCCCGGACACCCTAAGGTAATCATACAACGCCATGTTAGTCGTAAAAAATAAGTTACTTTATGATGACGTAACAAACTAATTTTGGATCCTGATTTGAAGGCCTAGGGTTATAAACTTGTAATATTATGAATGGGTGTAAAACCTGTCGGACAACGAATTTAATTAAAGTTGATGACTAATATTGCATTTCATTGCCGTTCAAAAAAAAAAAAAAATATATTGCATTTTATTACTTTCCACCACACGATACGTTATGTCATTGATATTTTTTTATGATGCGAGAACTAGTCTATTTGGATGTGATGCTGTACCTATTAGTCTAAAGTTGAGACGAAAGATATAGGTGAGAGGTTAAACATGTAAGATCTGGTGGTATTGTGTGTGTTGAGTGTCGGCCTTTGCCATGTCAGGTGCGCTTGCATGGCAGGTCAAAAGTGTTAATGAAATGGTTGTTTTTTGGTTTTTGGAAGGAGATGGTACGGGGTTGCTAGGCTCTCCTTCAATGTGTGCCCGTGTCTCTCTCTCTCTATCTCTCTCCTTACTTTCTCTTTTCTCTCTCTACTACACACCATAGCCGATCTAGTATCTCAAAAAACGCATGAATATCGTCAGTCAACACATGAATGTATTATTGTATTGCAACTTCCACACCGCAGCGACTGTTAACAGCGATTGATGCTTCTAAATTAATCAAACACCGCAGCACTCTGGAGATCTTACCATGGTTTAAGGTACACTTAACTAACCTCTCAATTAGGGGGTGGGGGTGGTCACTAGTGATAGAATTCTATCACTCACAAGCACCCAATCAAGTTTCGCCATGTCATCAACCATTTTTCCATCACTCACAACCTTTTTTGGTAGCAATGGTCATCACTCACCACCACACCCAATAATTTCCCCACAACCAACAATTACCCTCACAAAAAAAAAAAAAAAAAACAATAACGCCGTGAAGAAAATAACGAAAATTGAATCCGTGGTGCCATCACGCGTTAAATTGAGAGGTGGCGGTGGTCATCACGGAAAACCCACGCGTTATATATGGCCATCACGCGTTGAACTTCCTCCGCCCTGAGTGGCCTTATTTGCATATGATTTCACGCCAAAATTTTATCAACTCATTTATCATATTTCACGTAATAGTCCCTTCAAGTTTCTTTAAACGTATCCTTGAATGATAGATATTGAATATTCGTGTGATGTTGCAAAATATTGAATTATATAATTTTTTTTACTTTATACACGTGTCACGTGTGCGCAGTAAAAAGCTTTTGAAGTGCAACTAACAACTTAAAGTTCACTGGTCTAATCATTTTCTCAATGTAATTTCTAGAATTACATAGAAAAAAAAAAAAAGGTTCATTTGAGAAGAAAATTTAATTAAAAAGAAAAAGAAAAAGAAAAAAAAGATAATTTTATAAAACATTAAATAGTTTTTTCACTTATCTCATATATTATTATTTTTGACTAACTAATTAGTCATAAAAACTATTATCATTCACACTAACTTTTTTTGCCTACACACATCAAAAGTTATCATACATATTTCGAAATTCATCCTACACGTTAAAATTTATCCTACACAACTTATAATTTATCCTACACAACTCGTAATTTATCTTACACTTTAAATTATTATGTTATTACAGGGACTAAAATGGCATTTAACTCTTGTTTTTATATTGGTCAGTAATTTATTATAGTTAGGGTAAATTACAGTTTTCGTCCTTTATGTTTGTATCGATTGCAATGGATAGCCTTTACCTTCAATAATTACAGTCACAATCCTTTATTTGGAAAATTCATTACACCTTTCATCCTTTATGTCACACCCCAACCGATGGCGGAAACATCGGGATGAGACGAAAACGAGATTGCAAGAGACTTGATAACACTATGTGACAATAATAATTAAATTCGAATTTCATTTCAAAACTAGATTGTCATACAAGATTCAAATGAAAAGAACAACATTGTCTTAAAAGTAACATAACATCAAAATAGATAAATTAATCTAGGTGTGTATCTAAGTCCATCTAAATCTTGTTTCATCTTGTAACATCATCTCAACATTCAACCTGCAACATGTATTAAAATATATCAACAAAAGTTGGCGAGTATACAAGTTTTGTTACATAGTATAATATAGAATAAAATAGTTTAAGTGCTCATATCCAACATGAATCATAATAAGCAAGTTTACTAGCATGCCGAAACGGTGTACATATATGTTCAAACCCAAATTTCCAACGCGTTAAAATAGCCTATCCCAAATAGAGTAACAGGAGGTTGACATGTTTAACTTAACAATACCCCAAGTTTCGTGGGCGGTGCGTTAATCCTATAGCGCTATAATTGTTAAGGTAGGCTAGCAAAGTTAATGAAACATATTATCGACACAAATAGTTTACATTAGCATACAAGTCTAAACAAGCATCATATAGTTTCATGTTAAGCATGGATAGAGTTTCAAATAGTTTCATGTGAAGTGTAATTTTTGTAATCATACATGTTGCACCCAAAAGTGATAAAAAGGAAAACGGGATCGAGTATACTCACGGTTTTGCAAGCTTTCCTACTTGAAATCCCGTGAGTGATGTTGATTGATGGATTAGTTTGGAGCACCTTGTCCTTCTACACGAAGAAAACGTAGGTGTGTGAGTTTGAGGAATCGGAAGATTATAGATTCGGAATTTAAATAACATGAAAATAAACATAAGAAAATAATCATCTAACACCTATGACACTTGTTCTTGACACTATGAAACTCCGAAAGAGTTAAATGTTTTTGTAACGCCCGTCTTAAAAATCAAGATTTTAATAATAAGATACACATTTTAATGCTAAAATGTGACTTTACAAAAACTTGTCATACTAACATTCCCATATGTTTACAACATTTCAAAGACATATTTATAAATGTTTACATAACTCACTTTTAGCAAAACAACTCTAGATTTGACGCGGAAGCTTCATTTAACGTGTGTTCGGTTCTTGCTCGCCGCTTGATCTTCATCCGGGACTCTCGACATTCACCTATGATCAAAACCAACTTAGAAGTCAGTTTTGATAGTTAAATAGCAAGTACAACAAGATAATTGGGTCAAATAATCGAAATAAACAAAAAAACAAAATTTTCAGCATTTTAGGCCGTCGCCGCGCGCGACGGCAAAAGTCTCTGGCCGTGGCGCGACGCCACGGTCCTATTTTGACAGAAAGTTGATGCTGGTGCTGCATATTCGCCCAGCTAAGTTTGATTTTACGAAAACGAGCATAACTCTTTCGTTATTGATCCGATTTACACGATTCTTTTTCCTACGTGATCGTAATTTAATTCTCCATCACATGGAGTTAAAATCTGACATCCGGATTAACAAAATTGTAGACTTTTAAGCTTTCGGCTTAAAATAAAATCACTGAATTTTTGACCCGTTCGTGTATTTATTAAACAAATCAGTTTGTTTGACCCTTATTTCTCATGAACCTATTAAATTCATTATTTTCTAACATATTAGGTTCAAATCACGGGTTTATATACCTTCTTAAACCCATTTTCGCTCATATGCTTATTTTGACCCGTTAAGGGTATTTAAGCATATTTTAAGCACGAATTGCTTTCATTAGTTTTTAGATTCATATTTCAACATTTCTTATCAAATGATCTTCCACCACAACTATATTTGTGGTGGATTTAATGTGGTGATCTATATAATCCGAGTCTTACTCTTCGGATTGTTATTTTACGGCAAAGGCTCATATAGAGTCATTTGACCAAAGATTTACATCTTTCGCTTCTTATACTTATTCTAAGAATTCATTTTATCATAAAACTCGTTTCCAAACAACCTTTAAAGGTCGTTAGCTTAATTTAGCTTGTAAGGGCGTTTTGGTCCCTTTTTCCTTTCATTTACGATGAAGTCTTTTGAAAGCATGTTTGACCCATAATCCTTCGTTCTAGTTATGATCTTGTTTGAAAAGTCATTGTGCTTTCCAAAACACGACGACCATCATTTAAAACAATCGGTTTACTCATTAAAGTAACCCATAGTCTATCTTAGACTTCGTTTAACACCCATTGAACCATACGTTCTAATTGAGTGTTTATTCTATTACACATACCTGGCTCGGATCAGTATATTAACCCGTTTAATATCTTGTTTTAATTTCCGCTAAGTCATGGCGATGCTAATATCCATTCGATATTTACTCCTGAAATCATATAACTCGACGATAGTCATTAGTCGATATTGTCAAAAGGTGGTATCTTGACCTTTTGACCCGTTTGGTCTAGGTGACCGATTGTATTGGTGAGATGGCATTTATTACCATCTCGTCTATATGACTCGCTCCGGTTTAAACCGTGTGGTCATTTTACTTATAATTCATTTCTTAACACTTTTGGCCTATTATGGCTTACATCATAAGTGTCTTTTAAAAACTAACGGTTACAGTCAACGTATGACCAAAATTACCGTTTTACCCTTATCGTTTGTTTTGGTTTACCATATAAGGTATCCATCAAGAATTCTATATTTATTAGTCATTGCTTGACTAAGTAACCCTATTAGTCCTTTTTAACCATTAAACATGGTTTATTATCATCTTCGGTTATCTTGTTCCGTACGACTACACGTCAGAACATTATATCACGATTGTTAACTTATCTTATTCGTAGTTAATACGATAAGAGAATATTCTATAATTTATGACTATTGTAAGACATACTTACTTTGCATCCGAATTATGCTTTTCCTTCATTCTTGATTCGTTTGACCCGCTTCCTTCCCCAAGCTTTCACCTAGCTTGCCAAGCGTCAAACTATCATTGTAATTGTAAGATGGTTAGGTTAGTCATAATCATTTACGACTATTCCATCCTACGCTTCTTATGTCGAATTTATCATTCGATCATATACTTGGTCGGTTTGACTTTTTAAAGTCAATCGACTTATCAACTTATTCAATGCACATTTGGTTTATTGAATTTCACTTAGGCATTTCATCCGAGCTCTTAACGAAATCAAATTATACACACTAATTACTAGGTAACATGATTTCAAGCATCAATATCACGATCTTAACATCGATTCTTTTATGTCATATAAAACCCATTTCGTGAGAAGTATGATCTTGTACCCAAATTCATGGTTTAATCAAACACCTTCTATTCGTTATCATGCATGTTGATTCTAAGCATAGTTATATCATCAATTTCATCATAACATTAAAACCCACTTATCTAAGTGTGTTAATTCATCAATTCCTTCAATTCATAGCATGTTATGTATGATTTTCACTTAGGGTTCCGTTCCTAAGCAAGTATACATCACTAATCTAGCCATAGCTTCTCTAATCCATGCTTAATTCGCGATTACGATGATTATCAAATTTTTACAACTTCACCAAACATCAAGATTTTACATACCTTATGATCCCCTAGCTTGGGTGATTATTAATCCATGTTCGGTTGTGAATTTGTGCATCATTTGGACCTTCAATTTGACACATATATGTGGATTAGGGTTTTGGCTCCTTGGGGAGCCCCCTGAGCTCGATCCAGAACACACACTTCAAGTGTGTGTTTTGTTTTGATTTTCTTTTATTAAATAACCTTGTTAAGTTATCCCATTTTAACCCCTCGTGTTTGGTTCGTTAATAAGTAAGCCACAACCTACTTATTTCTAATAATATTCCCATTTATTAACTAGGTTAAACATTCCTAGTTAAATTAGTGGGTTCGGGAAATCTACAACTTAGTTTATTTTAAGTCTCGTTAACTCGGGATTCGATAAACTCTATTTTCCCAAAAGCTTTCGTTCAGCTTTTATTTAATATTAGGCTTATTCATTTAAAAATCCTAATATTCACCGGGTTACTTTTACCCCTAACGGTAATTTACCCGTCTTTTAGTACTAACGTAGTTTAATTACCAAATCTGTTTTCGGGGTGTTACAGTTTTCATGGAACAAGGTTCCATTAGAATCGTGACAAGTTGTCAAGGCCTAAGATGATATAATCTACTAGCTTGACGAATGTCCATTAGTTCATCACCAAGAGTTCGATTATTTGAATGTTACATAAGTATTACATAGTGTATATTATATCATATATGTCAAGTATGAGGTAGAGAGATGAATCCCCCATTTAGGAACCTCTTTAGAATTCATACAAATCATGCATGAGGTAGGAAGAACAAAGCTCCCATTTAGGTACCTCCATTGTTCACCACTACACTTGTTGTCATAAACAACAAGGAGGGTCATGAATTTCAGGTATTAATGAAATAATAACGACTAATCTATGGAAAAACATCAAATAGTGAGTGGATTTCTATGAAGGATAGCCCAAGCTAGTCCAACTATCACACATTCATCAAGCTTCAAGCTTGAACACTACTTGTGGGTAAAACCCTAACTAAAATAGAATGTTTGTGAGGTTTTAACCTCTGATTTAACATGTCTCAGCCTTGTTTTTAAGCCCAACTAACCATTCAATTGATTATGAGCATTAGGACATAGGTTTGAGATGAGATAAACTCAAGGTTAGCTAAGTTTAACAAAGTTTAAGTGAAAACAGAAAGTAACAGTCCACTTTGGAGCCTTTTTGGTGACATTCCAGAGTTTGGTTTTCCATGGCCGTGGAAATGTTCCTAAGGTTGTTCCAAGCAAGTGGAAAAAAGAATGGATGAAAAAGACTAAGTATTGAGTGAGTTATGCTCACTTTAGTGAAGTGTGATGATTCTGCTCGAACTTCTGATTAACAGCAGATTAGGAGCTGATTTTGTAAGTCCCGTAACGAGATCACAACGATATCGCACTAGCTTGAAAGGTGGCGGAATCACACAAACAAGCTATAAAAGAACAAAAGGAGATGACAAGAAAGATTCTTGATTGATGATTGTTCACAACCTTGCATACATATGAAATGTCTAATACAAGATATCCTATGTCACCAACAATCCACCTAATGACATAACCCTACTATTTATAGTAAGTGTTTAGGGAGGAGGCTCCCTAAACCCTAGGCCTAATCTTATCCACTAAGTCCAATTACAACTATAACCCAAAATGCCTATTAATCCACTAAGCTACTTATCCATAAACCTTCAAGGGTCCAACAGATTTGAGAGTGTTGTGGATGCTTTGCAAAGTGTTAAATGTGAGGGTTATGCTTGGGTTTTATAGGGAAGTGTTTAGGGTTGGGTTAGGTGTGACTTAAATGCAAGAAAACATGTTTAAACTTCAAACAAACACCAAAAACCCGCCCAAAACACGAGCTGATTAACTTTCTGCAAACTAGAGTGTTATCGCGGGCCGCGTAAGGGTTGGGCCAAGTGGGTCTCGACCCGTGACTCTCCTCTAGGGTGGTCCAAGTTTGAATTTTGGCAAGAATGGTCCTCATACTTCCATATTTATACGTTTCAAGTATGTTTTAAGGTGTTTTAAGTCCAAGAAACATGTTTAAAGGTACGATGTGTAAATGAGTCATAAAAACATTATAAAATAAGCATAAAAAAGTATATTTGTCGAGATTTAGTGTCGATATTGTGTAAATTTAGCATATAGATCACAAGTTTGCAAGTTTGACGCATTTTGCACAAATTGAGAACAAAGTGTCACATGTTTAGTATTTTTGAACAGATGAACATATACGAAGTGTATATAACATAAGTGTAACGAAAACACGAATTTCATTATGATCCAAGTCTCGGATTTTACATCGATTACAACGAAATAACTATTACAAGAATACAACATTTCCAAAAATAGAATTACAAGCAATGGTTTCCAAATATAGAAAGTACGAAATAGCAGGGCGTTACAGTCTCCCCTCCTTTAGGAAATTTCATCCCGAAATTTTAGGAAGAAGTAACGAAAAGATACGGATACTTGGTCTTCATATCACTCTCGAGTTCCCAAGTAAATTCAGCGCCATGTTTTCCTTCCCATCGAACCTTAATGATAGGAATTTGACCGCGCCTCAGTTTCTTGACACCTCGGTCCATGATTTCGACGGGTTTCTCTGTAGGATCGTGTTATGACCCAAACGAGTCAATCAGAAGAGCTCTCGTCTATTTCAGAGGCTGAAACTAAGAAACAGACTTGGAAAACAGCTTGTTTCACTATTAATCGTCTTGTTTATTGATAATCAAAGCTTTACAGATCAAATGACGCGTCGGCAGCACTTCGGTACCGGAATGATGATAGTTACAACTGATTTCGTATGGGAAGTATTTATAGGGAGTGTAATTTCGTTTGAAGGTGACATGGTGTCCTTAAAACGAAATTAAACATGTCAATTTCGTTTGAAAGTGCCATTTACCAGTTCAAACGAAATTAGCTCAATTCCTCATAAATCCTACCCTATTTTTCGTACAACGCGCCCTGATCTAACAATTCTAGAATAAGACTCGATACAAGACGAGGTCGACAGACGTATGCACTAACAGACTCCCCCTCGGATGTTGACGAGTCTTAAGTGTCGAGTCTTCAACGTCTTCAGTCTTTATCAGTCTTTGGGCTTCCAGAATCTCTATCTGGCCCTTATCACACTCTAATTCTCTTCTTCAGCTTATCTCCCCCTTGGATGATGCTCTATCAATCTCTGGCATCTTCAGGATCAAACTCCTAGCTCTTTCATCTTCAGACTCTCTTTCTCTAACAGACTCCCCCTCAACTTGTGCTGGGATCATAGTCTGACTTTTACTCTGCTCACATGTTCACAGGTTCAGGTATCACAACCTGGCTCACCTGCATATTCTCTACCCAAAACATAAGTTTCATAAAAGATAAGATAAAACAAATTTAGAAACCCTGTTAACCATTTGTAAACATAAACTGAACATATCATTTTCAAATAACAAACATAAAGATTTATCATTTTAATCTCTGATGAACCACTTGTATGTATATCATTTTCTTTCCAAACACTCCCAAACCTGTTCGTCATGTTTAGCACTTGGAATTTTGAAAATCAGCTTTCTAACATCAGTTGTCTAAAATCTTTTTGAGATTTTAAAAATTTATGCTAAAACACACCGAAAATCTTTTTGGATTTTTTATATAACAGAAATGAAATGCAGTAAAGAAATATTTACATACACTATTTTTGTGAGTTTGTGTAAGAGGATCATATCAGTTTATGAGACAAATCACCAACACCGTTAAGCTTTAAACATTTTAAGTTCTAAACAATTCACTTAGATTTTCAGTATACTGATCCACTTAAATTTTCACACAAAGTTCAACTGTTTCGAGATACGAGATTAATGTCTTAAGCACTTAAACTTATTCGCGTGTCCCACCAGTTGAATATACTCCCGTATCCAGATCCCAATATTCAGTCTTACAGGTGAGTATACCTAGATGATATCTCTAAGGGGTTAAATTGCAAAGGCCGTAAGAGCTCAGGTCAGAACTTCCGTTCAGCAGAGAGATGACGGCTTCGACTTTTGGTGGGTCCCCTTTAGAGGATCTTTTTTACAACAGCACATGATTAGCATTTTTCAATGTTTCATCATTTTTTATGCTGAGGGCAGGCTTTTATTTCAAGCAAGCTTAAAGTATTCTCCGGGGACTAGGCCATTGCTTCCGCAAAATCAGAAGTCCTGGGATAATACCCCAGATATCACTAAGCATAAAGACCCAGTATCTCAGAAAGAGGGGTCCTTCAAACAAGATTTCGGGGGTTACCCATATATCCAAGAGATGTTACCCACGATATAAGCAAGTTTGAAATTAGGTTTATATCTCGTCACAATATACTAAATGTGCAAAAACCTACTGGCACATCATCAGTGAGACCGTTTATCACATTTTTACTTTCCAATTCTTTAGCATGCTGTGATCGTCCAGTGATGTACTATCATTTCCTCTTTTATACGACAAAACTCATTTTTGAATTTTATCATGTTTTTGACATTTTCAAATTTTCTAATGTTTTTTGATTTTCTGAAAATTTCTACTCCCCCTAAAATACAAACACATTAAAGGAAATTTGAAAACCAACTGTACAATAAAGTGACAACTGATATCGAAATACTTCACTTCGCCATCCACTTGGCATAAACAATCAGAACTCCCCCTCACAACAAACTATTTTCCCATTGTGATTTCAAAACACTTAAGTTTATTTTAATCAAATAGTTTTTCCGGAAAATTAGTTTTGTTGATATTCAAACCACTTGTAGATTAGGGGATAAACTCATCATTTTGTTCTCCAAAATACCACTTGTAAGTATGGTCCAATCAAGTTCAACTTAATGACCTTGATTAACCATTTGAAGATGAAAACCTTCTTCAATCAATTGCTGGTTCACTCACCAACCATCCCATTTGTAAATAAAAAAAATATAACAATATAAAGCTATCACCTGTAAATTTACCAACCAAACCTTTCAAGAATGATGCCGATTCCTGCTCCACACTTACCAAACTGGGAGCTCCGGCAAGTCAGGATTTCAGTTAGGAAATACTTTCCCCCAAGCCTGACCAGCCTTGGGAGATTCTGGTACACACCTATCCCACCAACATTTTGATTTGTAGAATTCTTTTGCACCCTTCACTTTCCTGTCTACCATCTTACCAAAAATATGTTTAACTTTTCCATTAAAAGCTTTTTTCAGCATCAAATTCTTTTTCTCCAGCAAAGAATTGACCTGAAATCTCAAACCTACCTTTTGATTTTAGATTTTCTTTTGACAATACCGGAAAATTTTCCTCGTTCAACTCTGGAACGGAATTATCAACCTTTTTCTCAACAAATGACTCCTCTGATTTTATGGAATCAGATTCATTGTCAGAACTGCTTTCAGATTTTACAACCCATTTTTGTTTGTTTAAATCAACTCTTCTTTTGTAAAAACGTTTTGAACTTTCACCTTCTTCGGAAGTTGAATTTTCAAACACTTTTGATTTCTCAGATGATTGTTTCTTCTCAAAGACAAGTTTTTCTTTCAGTTTTGAGTTAGAAGTAACTTCCTGTTTTGTGTTGTTGAACTGTTGGCAATTCCAAGCAATATGTCCAACTTTTTGGCACCTAAAGCAAGTTCTTCTGTCAACTCTTTGAGCAAACTTCTTCACATTCCTCTTAACTTCAGCATGAAACTCTTGATTGGACTGTTTCCAGAATGGTTTCTTTTGCTCATCTTCAGAACTTCATCCTGAAACAAATTTTGTTTTTGGTTTATAATTTTTCTCATTTTTATAATTTTCTGAAGAACTAAAACCAAGACCTTGCTTTTTGAAATTACCGTTGTGGTTTGGTTTCTTTCGATAACCAGAACCATAACTGTAACCCTTTTTCTTGTTCAATCTCTGTTGAACTCTTGAAGTGTACTTTTTAGGTTTTTCAGCAAGATTTAAATCTTTTATTTCAGAAATATTAATTTCTGTTAATATGAAAACCTGTTTAATCATCTCAGTTTTGACACTTCTTATTGGAAATTCCTCATCAGAATATAATTTGTCTGAATCATTCAAGGTATAAGCCACTTTGATTGATCCGTCATTCAAATTAGATTTTGATAACAAGAATTCTTTATTGTAAACCCTTTTAACCGGTGAACTCGGACTCTTTTCTGACGAACTCGGACTATCAGACTCAGACTCCGGTTTTGACTCTTCATCCATATCTAACACCTGATCGACCACTTTCTTTAATAACTCGGACTCATGATCAGTGTCAGACGCTGTGAATGTAACATAAATATTATCTGGTAATTCATCAATGATTTCAGACTTTAACTTGATGTTGACTGCCTTTTTTAGACGCTCCTCATTAGGATTCCTGGGAGAATAACTTTCATGGATCGGGGGCGGACATCTGTTATACTTGATGCTTTGTTTCTTACCAGTATCAGTATCTTCAACTTAGTTTATTTTAAGTCTCGTTAACTCGGGATTCGATAAACTCTATTTTCCCAAAAGCTTTCGTTCAGCTTTTATTTAATATTAGGCTTATTCATTTAAAAATCCTAATATTCACCGGGTTACTTTTACCCCTAACGGTAATTTACCCGTCTTTTAGTACTAACGTAGTTTAATTACCAAATCTGTTTTCGGGGTGTTACAGTTTTCATGGAACAAGGTTCCATTAGAATCGTGACAAGTTGTCAAGGCCTAAGATGATATAATCTACTAGCTTGACGAATGTCCATTAGTTCATCACCAAGAGTTCGATTATTTGAATGTTACATAAGTATTACATAGTGTATATTATATCATATATGTCAAGTATGAGGTAGAGAGATGAATCCCCCATTTAGGAACCTCTTTAGAATTCATACAAATCATGCATGAGGTAGGAAGAACAAAGCTCCCATTTAGGTACCTCCATTGTTCACCACTACACTTGTTGTCATAAACAACAAGGAGGGTCATGAATTTCAGGTATTAATGAAATAATAACGACTAATCTATGGAAAAACATCAAATAGTGAGTGGATTTCTATGAAGGATAGCCCAAGCTAGTCCAACTATCACACATTCATCAAGCTTCAAGCTTGAACACTACTTGTGGGTAAAACCCTAACTAAAATAGAATGTTTGTGAGGTTTTAACCTCTGATTTAACATGTCTCAGCCTTGTTTTTAAGCCCAACTAACCATTCAATTGATTATGAGCATTAGGACATAGGTTTGAGATGAGATAAACTCAAGGTTAGCTAAGTTTAACAAAGTTTAAGTGAAAACAGAAAGTAACAGTCCACTTTGGAGCCTTTTTGGTGACATTCCAGAGTTTGGTTTTCCATGGCCGTGGAAATGTTCCTAAGGTTGTTCCAAGCAAGTGGAAAAAAGAATGGATGAAAAAGACTAAGTATTGAGTGAGTTATGCTCACTTTAGTGAAGTGTGATGATTCTGCTCGAACTTCTGATTAACAGCAGATTAGGAGCTGATTTTGTAAGTCCCGTAACGAGATCACAACGATATCGCACTAGCTTGAAAGGTGGCGGAATCACACAAACAAGCTATAAAAGAACAAAAGGAGATGACAAGAAAGATTCTTGATTGATGATTGTTCACAACCTTGCATACATATGAAATGTCTAATACAAGATATCCTATGTCACCAACAATCCACCTAATGACATAACCCTACTATTTATAGTAAGTGTTTAGGGAGGAGGCTCCCTAAACCCTAGGCCTAATCTTATCCACTAAGTCCAATTACAACTATAACCCAAAATGCCTATTAATCCACTAAGCTACTTATCCATAAACCTTCAAGGGTCCAACAGATTTGAGAGTGTTGTGGATGCTTTGCAAAGTGTTAAATGTGAGGGTTATGCTTGGGTTTTATAGGGAAGTGTTTAGGGTTGGGTTAGGTGTGACTTAAATGCAAGAAAACATGTTTAAACTTCAAACAAACACCAAAAACCCGCCCAAAACACGAGCTGATTAACTTTCTGCAAACTAGAGTGTTATCGCGGGCCGCGTAAGGGTTGGGCCAAGTGGGTCTCGACCCGTGACTCTCCTCTAGGGTGGTCCAAGTTTGAATTTTGGCAAGAATGGTCCTCATACTTCCATATTTATACGTTTCAAGTATGTTTTAAGGTGTTTTAAGTCCAAGAAACATGTTTAAAGGTACGATGTGTAAATGAGTCATAAAAACATTATAAAATAAGCATAAAAAAGTATATTTGTCGAGATTTAGTGTCGATATTGTGTAAATTTAGCATATAGATCACAAGTTTGCAAGTTTGACGCATTTTGCACAAATTGAGAACAAAGTGTCACATGTTTAGTATTTTTGAACAGATGAACATATACGAAGTGTATATAACATAAGTGTAACGAAAACACGAATTTCATTATGATCCAAGTCTCGGATTTTACATCGATTACAACGAAATAACTATTACAAGAATACAACATTTCCAAAAATAGAATTACAAGCAATGGTTTCCAAATATAGAAAGTACGAAATAGCAGGGCGTTACAGTCTCCCCTCCTTTAGGAAATTTCATCCCGAAATTTTAGGAAGAAGTAACGAAAAGATACGGATACTTGGTCTTCATATCACTCTCGAGTTCCCAAGTAAATTCAGCGCCATGTTTTCCTTCCCATCGAACCTTAATGATAGGAATTTGACCGCGCCTCAGTTTCTTGACACCTCGGTCCATGATTTCGACGGGTTTCTCTGTAGGATCGTGTTATGACCCAAACGAGTCAATCAGAAGAGCTCTCGTCTATTTCAGAGGCTGAAACTAAGAAACAGACTTGGAAAACAGCTTGTTTCACTATTAATCGTCTTGTTTATTGATAATCAAAGCTTTACAGATCAAATGACGCGTCGGCAGCACTTCGGTACCGGAATGATGATAGTTACAACTGATTTCGTATGGGAAGTATTTATAGGGAGTGTAATTTCGTTTGAAGGTGACATGGTGTCCTTAAAACGAAATTAAACATGTCAATTTCGTTTGAAAGTGCCATTTACCAGTTCAAACGAAATTAGCTCAATTCCTCATAAATCCTACCCTATTTTTCGTACAACGCGCCCTGATCTAACAATTCTAGAATAAGACTCGATACAAGACGAGGTCGACAGACGTATGCACTAACAGACTCCCCCTCGGATGTTGACGAGTCTTAAGTGTCGAGTCTTCAACGTCTTCAGTCTTTATCAGTCTTTGGGCTTCCAGAATCTCTATCTGGCCCTTATCACACTCTAATTCTCTTCTTCAGCTTATCTCCCCCTTGGATGATGCTCTATCAATCTCTGGCATCTTCAGGATCAAACTCCTAGCTCTTTCATCTTCAGACTCTCTTTCTCTAACAGACTCCCCCTCAACTTGTGCTGGGATCATAGTCTGACTTTTACTCTGCTCACATGTTCACAGGTTCAGGTATCACAACCTGGCTCACCTGCATATTCTCTACCCAAAACATAAGTTTCATAAAAGATAAGATAAAACAAATTTAGAAACCCTGTTAACCATTTGTAAACATAAACTGAACATATCATTTTCAAATAACAAACATAAAGATTTATCATTTTAATCTCTGATGAACCACTTGTATGTATATCATTTTCTTTCCAAACACTCCCAAACCTGTTCGTCATGTTTAGCACTTGGAATTTTGAAAATCAGCTTTCTAACATCAGTTGTCTAAAATCTTTTTGAGATTTTAAAAATTTATGCTAAAACACACCGAAAATCTTTTTGGATTTTTTATATAACAGAAATGAAATGCAGTAAAGAAATATTTACATACACTATTTTTGTGAGTTTGTGTAAGAGGATCATATCAGTTTATGAGACAAATCACCAACACCGTTAAGCTTTAAACATTTTAAGTTCTAAACAATTCACTTAGATTTTCAGTATACTGATCCACTTAAATTTTCACACAAAGTTCAACTGTTTCGAGATACGAGATTAATGTCTTAAGCACTTAAACTTATTCGCGTGTCCCACCAGTTGAATATACTCCCGTATCCAGATCCCAATATTCAGTCTTACAGGTGAGTATACCTAGATGATATCTCTAAGGGGTTAAATTGCAAAGGCCGTAAGAGCTCAGGTCAGAACTTCCGTTCAGCAGAGAGATGACGGCTTCGACTTTTGGTGGGTCCCCTTTAGAGGATCTTTTTTACAACAGCACATGATTAGCATTTTTCAATGTTTCATCATTTTTTATGCTGAGGGCAGGCTTTTATTTCAAGCAAGCTTAAAGTATTCTCCGGGGACTAGGCCATTGCTTCCGCAAAATCAGAAGTCCTGGGATAATACCCCAGATATCACTAAGCATAAAGACCCAGTATCTCAGAAAGAGGGGTCCTTCAAACAAGATTTCGGGGGTTACCCATATATCCAAGAGATGTTACCCACGATATAAGCAAGTTTGAAATTAGGTTTATATCTCGTCACAATATACTAAATGTGCAAAAACCTACTGGCACATCATCAGTGAGACCGTTTATCACATTTTTACTTTCCAATTCTTTAGCATGCTGTGATCGTCCAGTGATGTACTATCATTTCCTCTTTTATACGACAAAACTCATTTTTGAATTTTATCATGTTTTTGACATTTTCAAATTTTCTAATGTTTTTTGATTTTCTGAAAATTTCTACTCCCCCTAAAATACAAACACATTAAAGGAAATTTGAAAACCAACTGTACAATAAAGTGACAACTGATATCGAAATACTTCACTTCGCCATCCACTTGGCATAAACAATCAGAACTCCCCCTCACAACAAACTATTTTCCCATTGTGATTTCAAAACACTTAAGTTTATTTTAATCAAATAGTTTTTCCGGAAAATTAGTTTTGTTGATATTCAAACCACTTGTAGATTAGGGGATAAACTCATCATTTTGTTCTCCAAAATACCACTTGTAAGTATGGTCCAATCAAGTTCAACTTAATGACCTTGATTAACCATTTGAAGATGAAAACCTTCTTCAATCAATTGCTGGTTCACTCACCAACCATCCCATTTGTAAATAAAAAAAATATAACAATATAAAGCTATCACCTGTAAATTTACCAACCAAACCTTTCAAGAATGATGCCGATTCCTGCTCCACACTTACCAAACTGGGAGCTCCGGCAAGTCAGGATTTCAGTTAGGAAATACTTTCCCCCAAGCCTGACCAGCCTTGGGAGATTCTGGTACACACCTATCCCACCAACATTTTGATTTGTAGAATTCTTTTGCACCCTTCACTTTCCTGTCTACCATCTTACCAAAAATATGTTTAACTTTTCCATTAAAAGCTTTTTTCAGCATCAAATTCTTTTTCTCCAGCAAAGAATTGACCTGAAATCTCAAACCTACCTTTTGATTTTAGATTTTCTTTTGACAATACCGGAAAATTTTCCTCGTTCAACTCTGGAACGGAATTATCAACCTTTTTCTCAACAAATGACTCCTCTGATTTTATGGAATCAGATTCATTGTCAGAACTGCTTTCAGATTTTACAACCCATTTTTGTTTGTTTAAATCAACTCTTCTTTTGTAAAAACGTTTTGAACTTTCACCTTCTTCGGAAGTTGAATTTTCAAACACTTTTGATTTCTCAGATGATTGTTTCTTCTCAAAGACAAGTTTTTCTTTCAGTTTTGAGTTAGAAGTAACTTCCTGTTTTGTGTTGTTGAACTGTTGGCAATTCCAAGCAATATGTCCAACTTTTTGGCACCTAAAGCAAGTTCTTCTGTCAACTCTTTGAGCAAACTTCTTCACATTCCTCTTAACTTCAGCATGAAACTCTTGATTGGACTGTTTCCAGAATGGTTTCTTTTGCTCATCTTCAGAACTTCATCCTGAAACAAATTTTGTTTTTGGTTTATAATTTTTCTCATTTTTATAATTTTCTGAAGAACTAAAACCAAGACCTTGCTTTTTGAAATTACCGTTGTGGTTTGGTTTCTTTCGATAACCAGAACCATAACTGTAACCCTTTTTCTTGTTCAATCTCTGTTGAACTCTTGAAGTGTACTTTTTAGGTTTTTCAGCAAGATTTAAATCTTTTATTTCAGAAATATTAATTTCTGTTAATATGAAAACCTGTTTAATCATCTCAGTTTTGACACTTCTTATTGGAAATTCCTCATCAGAATATAATTTGTCTGAATCATTCAAGGTATAAGCCACTTTGATTGATCCGTCATTCAAATTAGATTTTGATAACAAGAATTCTTTATTGTAAACCCTTTTAACCGGTGAACTCGGACTCTTTTCTGACGAACTCGGACTATCAGACTCAGACTCCGGTTTTGACTCTTCATCCATATCTAACACCTGATCGACCACTTTCTTTAATAACTCGGACTCATGATCAGTGTCAGACGCTGTGAATGTAACATAAATATTATCTGGTAATTCATCAATGATTTCAGACTTTAACTTGATGTTGACTGCCTTTTTTAGACGCTCCTCATTAGGATTCCTGGGAGAATAACTTTCATGGATCGGGGGCGGACATCTGTTATACTTGATGCTTTGTTTCTTACCAGTATCAGTATCTTCAGTCTTTTTCTCCATGAATGCTTCAAGACCTGCAACAGTAGGATAAACACTATCAATCAAATAATCACATGTTGTATAACTCAACAACAATCGTTTAATCCTTTCACTCTCAATCTTCTCAAGTTCTAACTCCTGTTTCAGCTTAGCACAGTCTTCGATATACTCATTGATGACGCTCTGCTTTGTCATTAATGTTGAGCTCATTTTTTCCATTGCATTTTTGATTTCTGAATTTGTCTTTTTCAGACTATTAACTGTTCTATTCAGAACATCATACGACTCCTTCACATACTTCACATCAGACAATAAATCTTCCTTAATCTTCTCCAAATCATCAATCTTTTTATCTTTCTCCTCACAAATTTTGCAAGATTCTAAACACTTCAAACATGGTTTTTCAACTTCAACCATTTTTTCAACTATCTTTTCAACCTCGACAATCTTTTCAACTTCAACGAGTTTCTCAACTTCAAGAAATTTTTCTACCTCGACGATTTTCTCTACTTCGAAAATTTTCTCAAATTCTACTAATTTTTCAACTTCAACTATTTTCTCCACCACTTTCTCCACTTCAACAATTTTCTCAACTATTTTCTCAGTCACTGGTTCAACATTTGCTTCTCCAGCTTCTGTTTTTGCCTTTTCATCAGCCAGCATTTTTGCTGCTTCCAACTCTCTCTTCAATCTGGCAATCTTCTTCTGATTCAGCATCTCAACTTTATCTTCGAAAAAGAAATTAAAACTGTCAGGATCTATACTTTTTTCTAGTTTTATTTAAATATTCTTCTTCATCATCTGTATCAACATCACTTCTTAAGTCTGGAAAAATCGGTATTCTTTTCGAACTAGATTTGTCTTTTTCTTCTTCCAGAACTCGGGCAACAAGAGCTGAACAAGGTATGTATTTGTCCCAACTAAAACCCTCTGCAACTTTTTCATTATCTTGATGAATGATTAAAGCTTTCTTCTTTCCATTGTCAATGGCATGAGACGAGGATGGTTGTTGCTCAATCTGATGAAAAATTGATTTCTGATAATAATTGTTCTTTTCTTGACTCCCGGTTGCTTCTTGATTTTTACATTCCCGTTTAAAGTGACCCTTTCCTTTGCAACGGAAACAAGTAACTTTTGACTTGTCAAATCCTAACGGAGAAGTAGCCATTCCTCGAAACTCATCTCTACCAGTAATTTGCTGAAATTTTTCAGCTCTTCTAACAGAACTGGCCATGCACCATTTGATATCCATCAACTCAAGTTCATCTGCATCAATTTGGTCATAATCTTCTTTTGTAAGCATCGGATTTCCAATCTTTCCAGCAATCAAACTTTCGTATGATTCCAACATAGCAACGAGTGATGCCATGTGTTGCTTAGCAATTTCTGGAGACAAGTTGTGACCATTTTGAATGTTTAAAGTAACATTGCATTGAAGATTTGTAGAACTTTGTTGTTGAGGACTTGATGTTTTGCTGTTTGGATCAAAACTTGAAAATGATGAAGAATATCCACCACTTTGAGTAGTAGTGCTAACATTCGGACTAGACGATCCATCAGCACTAAAAGCAGTACTAATCTTTGGACTTGGAGTGGTTTCAAATTTGTTTCCTCGGTAATACAGACTGACATCTTGTTTAGCATTTGGATTTGTCATGATAGCCGTTTTCTGGATATCCAACATATACTCTTCAATCTTTTGAATAAACTGTGCCAAGTTCTTATTTTCAAACTTTCTTGTGTGTTTTAAAATCAACAAATACGTTCCCCATTTCTGCTGTGGTAATGCATAAGCAAGTTTATCAACCCACTCCTCATCATCTTTCTTTATATCCAATCTTCCCATTTCCAAAACAAGATGACAATATCTGTCGATGGTCGTTTTTGTTGATTCACCTTCGAAAGCTATAAACGTATCAAATGATTTCTTTAACAAAGCTTTGTTGTTTTTAATCATATCAGTGCTTCCTTTGAACTTTTGAATCAGCGCTTCCCAAATTGACCTAGCTGTACCATTATGTTGTAGCAACACAAAAATATCTTCTTTAATCGCTTGTTGAAGAATACTGATCATCATTTTCTCACTTGTAAATTTCAATTTGTCACCATCTGAATAGTCACAAATAGCTTTTTCAATCCCACGTTCATTCTTTGGTTTCTCATAATCTTTCAACAATGAACACCAAGCATCAAACTTATACGCCTGCACCCAGTTCTCAAATCGATTCTGCCATCCTTTAAAATCTTCAATATACATAAGTTTTGGTGGTTTTTGATATAGAAAGTACGAAATAGCAGGGCGTTACAGTCTCCCATCCTTTAGGAAATTTCATCCCGAAATTTTAGGAAGAAGTAATGAAAAGATACGGATACTTGGTCTTTATATCACTCTCGAGTTCCCAAGTAAATTCAGCGCCATGTTTTCCTTCCCATCGAACCTTAATGATAGGAATTTGACTGCGCCTCAGTTTCTTGACACCTCGGTCCATGATTTCGACGGGTTTCTCTGTAGGATCGTGTTATGACCCAAACGAGTCAATCAGAAGAGCTCTCGTCTGTTTCAGAGGCGGAAACTAAGAAACAGACTTGGAAAACAGCTTGTTTCACTATTAAGCGTCTTGTTTATTGATAATCAAAGCTTTACAGATCAAATGACACGTCGGCAGCACTTCGGTACAGGAATGATGATAGTTACAACTGATTTCGTATGGGAAGTATTTATAGGGAGTGTAATTTCGTTTGAAGGTGACATGGTGTCCTTCAAACGAAATTAAACATGTCAATTTCGTTTGAAAGTGCCATTTACCAGTTCAAACGAAATTAGCTCAATTCCTCATAAATCCTACCCTATTTTTCGTACAACGCGCCCTGATCTAACAATTCTAGAATAAGACTCGATACAAGACGAAGTCGACAGACGTATGCACTAACATTCTCCACAATGTGCAAAGTGTCATTGATTTGGAGATCTGCGAGAGGAACTTGAAGTCCTTCTTCAGCGAGACACTTCTTTAGATTCGAGACATGAAATGTTGGATGAATGTTGTTGAGTTCTTGAGGTAAATCGAGTCGATAAGCCACCTTGCCAATCCTTTCGAGTATCTTGAAAGGATCAACATAGCGAGGGGCAAGTTTTCTCTTTTTACCAAAACGAACTACTCCCTTCCAAGGAGATACTTTGAGTAGTACATGATCACCAACATTAAATTCCAACGGTTTGCGTCTTTTGTCATCATAGCTCTTTTGTCGACTTCGAACCTTGAGTAGATTGTCACGGATTTGAAGGATCTTATCCATTGTTTCTTGTATGATCTCAGGACCAGTAAATTGTTTGTCACCAATCTCGTGTGTCACACCCCAACTGCATAAAACAACGAAACCACGGCGGAAACATCGGGGAGGGGAGCGACAAAATTATTGTTTCACAACCATGGATTCAAAAGTTTCGTTTTATTTAGATATTAAACATTAATTATTGTCTTGAAACAGAACAAAAAAGTTAAACATAGTCTATCATCGTTATTAAGTCACTAAGGCCTCGTCCGATCCTAAGTGAGCATCCATCCTAGTAGCAATCAACATCATCAAACATCACCACCTGAAACATATGTGAAAATAAAGTCATCAAAGAAATGCCGGTGAGCACATAGGTTTTGTGAGAGTGTCGGATTCATGGCTCGTATACATGTTGTAATAACTCGTACAAATACATGAGTCGATATTAGAAAACCTTGTTTTGTAAAATGTTTGGGTTGTAATATGAATAACCAACTCAAAAAAAATTGATTATAGTTTATAAAACCTCGATGCCATGAATCTTAACTCAAAACATTTGTTTAAGTAAACCAAATTGTAAATCGTTCTCGTAATAAAAATCGTATGGTTTATATCAATTAGTAAACATCGTTGCGTGTATCTTTTAAAATCGTTCGTCGTCCAAGTGAACTAAATAACGCCACGGAATGTAATATGATAAAAACACTTATATATAAGAAGTACCAGTGGCGTATCTACCATGCTTTTATCACATTACACCTGTCCCATTATCTAATCACATACCAAAAACCAATCGTTCGTTCAATTCATTTAACTTGTTTAAATCGTTTAAATCGTTCAAATCGTTACAATTGTTCAATCGTTCAAATCGTTCGTATTTTAATTGTGAAAACTAACTTTTGGTCGTCTCGCTAATTACATTCAAACCTTCGCAAATCGTCCATCGTTCAACTCGTATTAACAAACCACCAAAGGGTAAGTTAACAATCATCAGGTTCAGTCGTTACCCACATAACCCCCATACATAACCATGGCGGCAGTCCGATAACGGGATTTGTCAGATCCTATGGTACCATAACCTAATACTGGTCGGCTTGATCATTGTTAATGAATGTTATTCGTTATGTAAATACGTCCCAACAAGTTCGTTCACATTATCGAAATCGTTATTGTTTAATATAAACCATAGTATTCGTTTTTGAAATCATCGTTGAAAACATCGAAATCGTTTAACACATATGAATCACCCCAAAACAATCGAAAACAGTAAAATAGGGGAACTATGTACTCACTTTGAATTGCAAAGTATCCTTGATCTAATGAACTTAACAAAGCTTGGGTAAACCATGGAAATCAAGTAATACCTAGTAATCGGATCACTAGTTAATAAATCGACACCTAAATCGGAAGATTGGGTAGAATGAGGTCTCGTAAACCAAATGAGTATTGGAACTCATGTGATATGGTTTAACAAAGCCTACATTCTAAATCGGAACCTATCCTAAGTGCTTACGACCCGTTACGACCCATTAAGGTAGCTTATGCTACTTTAACGCGTTGTTCGCGTAAATGCGCGTTCGAGACACCTAACTAGTCCTATTAAAAGTATTATATGCCATAACATGTTTAAATATGTTGCATAATCAATTTAAGTGACAAAAATTAGGTTACATATGCTTAAATTCAAATTATGCATGAAAAGGGCATTTTGGTCATTTTCCTAAGGCATATAAACTACCTATCATACAACTAATTAAACTAAGTGACCACAATGTATAACCTCAGAAGGTTATTCCCTATACAACTATGGTCACAAAATATGCTTGGTCGGATTCTAACGATCGACCAAATGGGTCGGGTTCGAAAGTCTAAGCGGTTGTCAAGACCGCTTGACTTACGACCCTATACAAGCACTAGACTAAAAGTGACGACTTAAACATGTTAAAACATGTTTAACTAAGTTAGAAAACAAGTTTGATATCAAAACAAAGTGTTTTGATACCCAAAAATAGTTTCATCGCAAAATGCCCATAATCGGCATTTTGACCGAAACTTTGACTCGTTACTTCGACTAATCAACATGGTAATCAGTAGGTGTAGTCACAAGGGACTATAACCATCGTGATTACGCTCACGTTGCAAAGTTCGATTGAACTTTGACTTGACCAAATCATGGTCAAAGCAGAAAGTTAAACACTGTTTGACTTTCATGCTTGAAAAGCATAAATAAGCATGAAAGAAACTTACAAAAGGTCCAAGCTAGGAAGAATTGTTCTAAAACACTCAGGTATGAAGCCTTAGCTTCAACTTAGAGCAGATTAGAATCAATTGTGCAAGGAATGAGAATGAACATGATGGGTATTTATCGGAAGTCTTGAGTTTACAAGATCTTTACAAGTGTTTTTGAGCAAATCAAGACATGATCTAAGCGATACACTTGTGCCCAGAGATTAGAATACAATGGGAGTTCAAAAACCAGTCCATTGTATGCTTAAAACCATGGAAAAATCAAAGAAATCAGCTGCACAAGCCAGATTCATTGTTTCTGACCTGGTAGTCTGTCGCGCCCCTCGTAGGATTGCTTCTCAGCTTATGCGGCCCGCGAGGGCAAGTTTGGAAGATTGTCAAAAATGGTCCCTGCAAGCTAAAAGCGAGGTTTTGATGTTTTTAAGCCCCGTTAACCCCATTTCAAGGCTCCACAATGAAGTTAAAGCATAGGGAACATGAAATATGCTTGAAAACATCTCGGATGTCGGTTTGTTTGGTCGTACGATTGCGTTATTCGGTTAATTACGATGAAAACTCGAACGGATGTGAAAACGATCCAAATTACGCGACGAATGGTATTTTTGCATTCCAATCACTAAAATAAAATATTTTAATGATTAAAATTTTTTTTCGATGTCCGGATGTGTTTAGAACGTAAGATATGCGCGTAAATGCAAACTTATGCACTTTTTGACGCTTTTAGTCCCTGTTGATCAAATAAGTTTAGTTTCGCATACCGAACCCCTCAAAGCCTATTTCTAAGCTATGTAAAGGATATTTAGGGTATGTTTAGCTTATGATCATGTTCCAGAATGTTCGTTACTAAACGAATCGGCATACTTTCACAGTTGTCGCAAATAGTCCCTGCGATCGAATAAACTTGTTTTCGACACACCAAACCCTCCAAAACTTATTTCTAAGTTATGTAAAGGTTATTTAAGGTATGTTAAGCATATGTCACTATTCCAGAGTGTTTTTCGCGTTAAACTGATTACATTTACGCATCAGTTTGCGTATAACTTTCCAGATAACGATTTAAAGCTTGAAATCAAACTTGAATCAAATCGTAAAATCGTCAAACACAAGTACACAAATATTAACACCAAAACACATCGTTTTATTGATAATTGATATTGTTTTACATCGTACATTGTTTACAGATCACAAATGTCACATCGTGCCAGCTAAGAGGAGATCGGCATTTGCGACCATACAATGCCTCGAAAGGAGCCATTTGAATACTGGTGTGGTAGCTATTGTTGTACGAGAATTCGATCAAGGGTAAGTGCACATCCCAACTACCACCAAAGTCGATGACACAAGAACGGAGCATGTCCTCTAGGGTTTGGATAGTACGTTTAGTCTATCCATCTCTTTGAGGATGAAAGGCTGTACTGAGATTCAAATGATAACCCATAGCGGACTGAAAAGTTTGCCAGAGACGTGAAGTGAAACGACCATCATGATCAGAAATGAGGTCGAGAGGAATACCATGACTACATATGATTTCGTTAGTGTAGAGTCGAGCAAGTCGTTCAACCTTGAAATCTTCACGAATAGGAAGGAAATGAGCGGATTTGGTCAAACGATTGATAATCACCCAAGTATTAACACCAAAATACATCGTTTTATTGATAATTGATATTGTTTTACATCGTACATTGTTTACAGATCACAAATGTCACAGTCTCCCCTACTTTAGGAAATTTCGTCCTGAAATTTTAATCAGAGGAAACTTGTGAAAACAATTGTGGATATTTCGCTTTCATTTGGTCCTCACGTTCCCAAGTAAACTCTGGGCCACGTTTGGACTCCCAGCGAACCTTGACTAATCGTATTCGCTTGTTCTTCAATCGCTTGACATCACGGTCCATTATCTCCACAGGTTTCTCGACAAAGTGCATCGTATCATCAACTTGAATTTCATCGAGTGGAATATGAAGATCAGTATCGGCTAAACACTTTCATAAATTGGACACGTGGAATGTTGGGTGAATATTTCCAAGTTCAGGAGGTAGCTCAAGTGGATATGCAACCTTTCCAATTCTTTCAACAATCTTAAATGGTCCAACATATCGTGGTGCAAGTTTTCCTTTCTTTCCAAATCTCACCACTCCCTTCCAAGGGGATACCTTGAGTAGGACACGGTCTCCGACTTGAAATTCCAAGGGCTTGCGTCGCATATCCGCGTAACTCTTTTAATGGCTTCTAGCTATCAGAAGATTATCGCGAATTTTCTTGATTTTATCTGGTGTTTCCAGAATTAGCTCAGGTCCAGTAAGCTGAGCTTCACCGATCTCATTCCAACAGACAGGTGAACGACATTTTCGACCGTATAGAGCTTCGAACGGTGCCATATTGATGCTAGTATGATAACTGTTGTTGTAAGAGAACTCGAGCAACGGTAGATGAGAATCCCAATTACCACCAAAGTCTATCACACATGCTCTAAGCATATCCTCCAAAGTTTGTATCGTTCTCTCGGATTGTCCATATGTTTGGGGATGATAAGCAGTGCTTAGATTTAGTTGGGCTCCCATAGCATATTGCATGGTCTTCCAAAAATGAGATGAAAATCGAGCATCACGATCAGATATGATATCCAAAGGAACACCATGTCGAGATACAATCTCATCAACATAAATCTTGGCAAGTTTATCAGCAGATAGATCCTCGCGAATTGGTATAAAGTGAGCTGACTTCGTTAATCGATCAATGACTACCCAAATAGCATCGTGACCTCTAGATGTGCACGGTAACTTAGTGATGAGATCCATCGCAATGTTCTCCCACTTCCATACCGGTATCTCTGGTTGCTCAAGCAAACCAGATGGTCGTTGATGTTCAGCCTTGACTTTGAGACAAGTTAGGCATTTCGATACATACAAGGCAACATCCTTTTTCATACCAGGCCACTAGTACTGAGTACGAAGATCCTTGTACATTTTGTTTGCACCAGGATGGATAGAATATCGAGACTTGTGAGATTCGTCCATAACTAAAGTGCAAAGATCGTCTTGTTTCGGAATCCACAAAGGATTCTTGAAATAGAATAAACCATCGTCTTTCGTTTCGAGTTTAAGCTCAAGCTGATGTGGTAATTCCTTATCTATCAGGTTTTGTGTAACACAAGTACGTTGAGCTTGAGAGATACGAGTTTGAATATCGGATAGAGTGCGAACAAAATGAAGCTTGGCTCGTTCCTTTCGGCTTAGCGCATCGGCTACGACATTCGCCTTACCAGGATGGTAGCGAACTTCGCAGTCGTAATCGTTTAAGAGTTCAACCCAACGCCGTTGTCTCATGTTCAGCTCCTTCTAATTGAAAATGTGTTGGAGACTTTTGTGGTCTGTGAAAACCACACATTTCGTGCCATAAAGATAGTGTCTCCAGATTTTAAGTGCAAAAACCACAACACCTAATTCGAAATCATGAGTCGTGTAGTTCTTCTCGTGGATTTTCAATTGTCTTAACGCATAAGCTATAACTTTACCTCGTTGCATAAGAACACAACCAAGGCCTAGATTCGACGCATCACAATAGACAACGAAATCATCGTTTCCATCAGGCAAAGATAAAACAGGAGCATCACAGAGTTTTTGTTTCAGCGTTTGGAACGCTTCTTCTTGACTAGGTCCCCACTCAAAAGGCTTATTCTTCTAAGTCAAAGCAGTGAGAGGAACCGCGATCTTTGAGAAGTTCGAAAAAAATCAACGATAGTAACCAGCAAGACCAAGAAAAGAACGAACTTCTGTAGGTGTCGTGGGTGTATTCCAATCCTTAATAGCAGCTATTTTGGAAGGATCCACATGAATACCTTGCTCGTTAACAATATGACCCAAAAATTGGACTTCTTTAAGCCAAAATTCATACTTGGAGAATTTGGTGAAAAGTTATTCCTTCTTCAGGAGTTCTATCGTCAGACGAAGGTGTTGTTCGTGATCGGCTCGAGACTTCGAATAAATGAGAATGTCGTCAATGAACACAATGATGAACTTGTCTAAATAAGGCTTACAAACCCTATTCATTAAGTCCATGAAGATAGCTGGGGCATTCGTCAAACCAAAAGGCATGACAGTGAACTCGTAGTGACCATATCTCGTGCGGAAAGCAGTTTTGGGAATATCTTCTTTGAGTACACAAAGCTGATGATATCCAGAACGTAGATCGATCTTAGAAAAACATGTAGCACCTTGCAGGTGATCGAAAAGATCATCAATTCGTGGTAGGGGATATCGATTCTTGATGGTAAGCTTATTAAGCTCACGATAATCCATACACATTCAGAAAGACCCATCTTTCTTTTTCACAAACAAGACAGGAGCGTCCCATGGTGAATAATTCGGTCGGATGAATCCTTTATCAGATAACTCTTGAAGCTGTTTCGATAACTCTTGCATCTCAGACGGCGCAAGACGATAAGGTGCTTTAGCAATCGGGTTGGCATTGGGTACAAGATCAATATGAAACTCGACTTGACGAACTGGAGGCAAGCCAGGCAGTTCATCAGGAAACACCTCTGGATAATCTCGAACAATCGGAATATCTTGAATACACTTGCTCTTGCCTTTCTCCTCTGTGACATGTGCCAGAAAGGACACATATCCTTTTCGTAAGTAACTTCGGGCTTTGGTACACGACATGAGTTTCAAACCAGCCGATGGTTTCTCGCCACGAACTTCTAGGACATCGCCCGATGAAAGAGGAATACGAACAATCTTATCGAAACAAACCACCTCAGCATGAAATTAAGTTAACCAATCCATCCCTACGATAATATCGAAACTCCCAAGTTGCATCGGTGTGAGGTCAATAGAAAAAAGATGGTAATCGAGGTTCAATTGACAATCGCGAATAATAGAATCAAGTACAAGAGGTTTACCTGTAGCAACTTCAAAAGATAAGGGTTTCCTCAGTTTAGTTCTAGGTATCGCAAGTAAAGGTTCAAATGATAATGAAACAAAACTTCTATCGGCACCAGAATCGAAAAGAACAGATGCAGGTTGATGGTTAACAAGGAACGTACCATTAACAACCTTGTTGTCAGCACGCGCCTCATTTGCATTCAAGTTGTACGCTCGTCCACGAGCAGGGTTTGCATTCGCGTTGGCATTTGGGTTCACAAGCTTCGGACAATTGTTGCGGAAATGACCCATCTCTCCGTAGTTATAACATGAACCAGGTGGGAATCTAGCTGCGTTTCCCTGAGCCTGTGCTGGATTCTGAGTAGCTTGATTCTGACCCAAACGACAAATGTTGGCTATGTGCCCAAGTTTACCACAAGTAGTACACTGTTTACACGCTTGCTGATTCGCATGGTGACCATTGCACCGATTGCAGTGAGGTGCAGTACCAGCATAAGGTTTCTTGGCAGGAGGTTGTGCTGGTGGGTTCTGAGCATTTTGATTGGTAACATCTAAATTCTGGGGAGCCTTTCGCTTCCTCGACCTCCTTGACGACTCGCCTTTTTTCTTAACCTTACCCTTTTCTTATGTGGTATCGGTCGACTGCTTCTTGTCACCCTTGCGGGTCAGTTTACCTTTCCTGACTTGAGACTCAATCAGGGTTGCAGCCAGTTCGATTTCCTGACAAACAGTGGTAGGGTTACTACCAGTAACTATATCTTGCACGGAATCAGGCAGACCATCGATATACCTCTCAATCTCTTTCTCCAACGGGGTAACCATAGTAGGACACAACAAACTCAACTCCTCATAACGATCCATGTAGGCACGGTGTTCTCCCCCATCTTGTTTCAAATCGTCGAACTCTCATTCCAAAGCCCTTATTTCATGACGGGGACATAACTCTTTCATCATGAGAGCCCGAAGCTCTTCCCAAGTTTGTGCCATCTCCACATCGGCACTCCTATCTCGCATCACACCGTTCCACCATATAAGAGCATGTTTCTCGAAGACACTAGACGCAAACTCAACCTTTCGCTCATTCAGACATTGAACATGTCTAAATGTGTTTTCCAAACTCTCGAACCATTGTAGGAGCGCAGTTGCTCCTTGAGACCCATAAAACTTTAATGGTTTAGCCGAAATAAATGTTTTGAAACTACACTGAGCATTGTTGTTATTGTTGTTGTTCGCTTGATTAATCTGAGTTATTAGGTTCGGAATCACAGCAACCATCTGCTGAGCGACAAGGGCTGCGATTTCGGTGTTAGTTTGCGGTTGTGCATCTCGTCGAGGAGGCATATTCTAAAAAGAACAAGGAGACATGAGAAACGAGTGAGATCGACAACTAGATAAACAAAGGAGGTATTGAAAACATCGACAAAATACAGGGAAGGTGATCATTCGTTCGTTACCTCGAACAAACAAACGACACACAGTGACTAATCAAAGTAAATATGTCAATATAATGTATCGCGAAGACATGCTTTAGCCTATAAGTGGACACTCACCCCAAGAGTTTCCAGGTAAGAGTGACTGGTCCGATTATGTGGATTTGTACGAACACTCTAGCCTTAGACAGAAAACTCAGAATACAGGCATCCACCCTTCCAGATTGCACGTGTTCACATAATCTAGACCCAAACTTTGACGAGATTTTGAAAACTTTGAAGGTTCAAGACCTTATAACAAATCATCTAGGAGTAGATAATTGGTTTTCAAATCGGATTTATTATTCGTGTTCTTGTTGTGGTTATCACCCAAAGATAGGTGACGGTATTGTTTTAGAATCTAAACGCAAGTAAACTCGCGTTAGGGTCCTAGAAAGGTTATAGTCTAGGTCAAAGCATTACTAATAACCTAATTCCCTATAACCATGAGCTCTGATACCAACTCTTCTGTCACACGCCGACCGCGTAAAACAACGAAACCGTGGCAGAAACGTCGGGGAGTGGAGTGACAGAATTATTGTTTCACAACCATGAATTCAAAAGTTTCATTTTATTTAGATATTAAACATTAATTATTGTCTTGAAACAGAACAAACAAGTTAAAGATAGTCTATCATCATTATTAAGTCACTAAGGCCTCGTCCGATCCTAAGTGAGCATGCATCCTAGTAGCAATCAACATCATCAAACATCACCACCTGAAACATATGTGAAAATAAAGTCAGCAAAGAAATGCCGGCGAGCACATAGGTTTTGTGAGAGTGTCGGATTCATGGCTCGTATACATGTTGTAATAACTCGTACATATACATGAGTCGATATTAGAAAACCTTGTTTTGTAAAATGTTTGGGTTGTAATATGAATAACCAACTCAAAACAAATTGGTTATAGTTTATAAAACCTCGATGCCATGAATCTTAACTCAAAACATTTGTTTAAGTAAACCAAATTGTAAATCGTTCTCGTAATAAAAATCGTATGGTTTATATCAATTAGTAAACATCGTTGCGTGTATCGTTTAAAATCGTTCGTCGTCCAAGTGAACTAAATAACGCCACGGAATGTAATATGATAAAAACACTTATATATAAGAAGTACCAGTGGCGTATCTACCATGCTTTTATCACATTACACCCGTCCCGTTATCTAATCACATACCAAAAACCAATCGTTCGTTCAATTCGTTTAACTTGTTTAAATCGTTTAAATCGTTTAAATCATTCAAATCGTTCAAATCGTTACAATTGTTCAATCGTTCAAATCGTTCCAATCGTTCAAATCGTTCGTATTTTAATTGAGAAAACTAACTTTTAGTCGTCTCGTTAATTACATTCAAACCTTCGCAACTCGTCCATCGTTCAACTCGTATTAACAAACCACCAAAGGGTAAGTTAACAATCATCAGGTTTAGTCGTTACCCACATAACCCCCATACATTACCATGGCGGCAGTCCGATAACGGGATTTATCAGATCCTATGGTACCATAACCTAATACTGGTCGGCTTGATCATTGTTAATGAATGTTATTCGTTATGTAAATACGTCCCAACAAGTTCGTTCACATTATCGAAATCATTATTGTTTAATATAAACCATAGTATTCGTTTTTGAAATCATCGTTGAAAACATCGAAATCGTTTAACACATATGAATCACCCCAAAACAATCGAAAATAATAAAATAGGGGAACTATGTACTCACTTTGAATTGCAAAGTATCCTTGATTTAATGAACTTAACAAAGCTCGGGCAAACCAAGGAAATCAAGTAGTACCTAGTAATCGGATCGCTAGTTAATAAATCGACACCTAAATTGGAAGATCGGGTAGAATGAGGTCTCGTAAACCAAATGAGTATTGGAACTCATGTGATATGGTTTAACAAAGCCTACATTCTAAATCAGAACCTATCCTAAGTGCTTACGACCCATTATGACCCATTAAGGTAGCTTATGCTACTTTAACGTGTTGTTCGCGTGAATGCGCGTTCGAGACGCCTAACTAGTCCTATGACAAGTATTATATGCCCTAACATGTTTAAATATGTTGCACAATCAATTTAAGTGACAAAAATTAGGTTACAAATGCTTAAATTCAAATAATGCATGAAAAGGGCATTTTGGTCATTTTCCTAAGGCATATAAACTACCTATCATACAACTAATTAAACTAAGTGACCATAAGGTATAACCTCGGAAGGTTATTCCCTATACAACTATGGTCACAAAATATGCTTGGTCGGATTCTAACGATCGACCAAACGGTTCAGGGTCGAAAGTCTAAGCGGTTGTCAAGACCGCTTGACTTACGACCCTATACAAGCACTAGACTAAAAGTGACGAGTTAAACATGTTTAACTAAGTTAGAAAACAAGTTTGATATCAAAACAAAGTGCTTTGATACCCGAAAATAGTTTGGTCGCAAATGCGCATAATCGACATTTTGACCGAAACTTTGACTCGTCACTTCGACTAATCAACGTGGTAATCAGCAGGAATAGTCACAAGGGACTATAACCATCGTGATTACGCTCACGTTGCAAAGTTCGATTGAACTTTGACTTGACCAAATCATGGTCAAAGCAAAAAGTCAAACACTGTTTGACTTTCATGCTTGAAAAGCATAAATAAGCATGAAAGAAGCTTACAAAAGGTCCAAGCTAGGAAGAATTGTTCTAAAACACTCAGGTATGAAGCCTTAGCTTCAACTTAGAGCAGATTAGAATCAATTGTGCAAGGAATGAGAATGAACATGATGGGTATTTATCGAAAGTCTTGAGTTTACAAGATCTTTACAAGTGTTTTTGAGCAAATCAAGACATGATCTAAGCCATACACTTGTGCCCATAGATTAGAATACAATGGGAGTTCAAAAACAAGTCCATTGTATGCTTAAAACCATGGAAAAATCAAAGAAATCAGCTGCACAAGCCATATTCATTATTTCTGACCTGGTAGTCTGTCGCGCCTCTCTTAGGATTGCTTCTCAGCTTACGCGGCCCGCGAGGGCAAGTTTGGCAGATTGTGAAAAATGGTCCCTGCAAGCTAAAAGCGAGATTTTGATGTTTTTAAGCCCCGTTAACCCCATTTCAAGGCTCCACAATGAAGTTAAAGCATAGGGAACATGAAATATGCTTGAAAACATCTCGGATGTCGGTTCGTTTGGTCGTACGGTTGCGTTATTCGGTTAATTACGATGAAAACTCGAACGGACGAGAAAACGATCCAAATTACGCGACGAATGGTATTTTTGCATTCCAATCACTAAAATAAAATATTTTAATGATTAAAATTTTTTTGGATGTCCGGATGTGTTCAGAACGTTAGATATGCACGTAAATGCAAACTTATGCACTTTTTGACGCTTTTAGTCCCTGTTGATCAAATAAGTTTAGTTTCGCATACCGAACCCCTCAAAGCCTATTTCTAAGCTATTTAAAGGATATTTAGGGTATGTTTAGCTTATGATCATGTTCCGGAATGTTCGTTACTATACGAATCGGCATAATTTCACAGTTTGTCGCAAATAGTCCCTACGATCGAATAAACTTGTTTTCGACACACCAAACCCTCCAAAACTTATTTCTAAGTTATGTAAAGGTTATTTAAGGTATGTTAAGCCTATGTCACTATTCTGGAGTGTTTGTCGCGTTAAACTGATTACGTTTACGCATCAGTTTGCGTATAACTTTCCAGATAGCGATTTAAAGCTTGAAATCGAACTTGAATCAAATCGTAAAATCGTTAAACACAAATATATAAATATTAACACCAAAACACATCATTTTATTGATAATTGATATTGTTTTACATCGTACATTGTTTAAAAATCACAAATGTCACATCGTGCCAGCTAAGAGGAGATCGGCATTTGCGACCATACAATGCCTCGAAAGGAGCCATTTGAATACTGGTGTGGTAGCTATTGTTGTACGAGAATTCGATCAAGGGTAAGTGCACATCCCAACTTCCACCAAAATCGATGACACAAGAATGGAGCATGTCCTCTAGGGTTTGGATAGTACGTTTAGTCTGTCCATCCGTTTGAGGATGAAAGGCTGTACTAAGATTCAAATGAGAACCCATAGCGGAGTGAAAACTTTGCCAGAGACGTGAAGTGAAACGACCATCACGATCATAAATGATGTCGAGAGGAATACCATGACGACATATGATTTCGTTAGTGTAGAGTCGAGCAAGTCGTTCAACCTTGAAATCTTCACGAATAGGAAGGAAATGAGCGGATTTGGTCAAACGATTGATAATCACCCAAGTATTAACACCAAAACACATCATTTTAGTGATAATTGATATTGTTTTACATCGTACATTGTTTACAGATCACAAATGTCACAGTCTCCCCTACTTTAGGAAACTTCGTCCCGAAATTTTAACTAGAGGAAACTTGTGAAAACAATTATGGATATTTCGCTTTCATTTGTTCCTCACGTTCCCAAGTAAACTCTGGGCCACGTCTGGACTCCCAGCGAACCTTAACTAATCGTATTCGCTTGTTCTTCAATCATTTGACATCACGGTCCATTATCTCCACAGGTTTCTCGACAAAGTGCATCGTATCATCAACTTGATTTTCGTCGAGTGGAATGTGAAGATCAGTATCGGCTAAACACTTTCGTAAATTGGACACGTGGAATGTTGGTTGAATATTTCCAAGTTCAGGAGGTAGCTCAAGTGGATAGGAACCTTTCAAATTCTTTCAACAATCTTAAATGGTCCAACATATCGTGGTGCAAGTTTTCCTTTCTTTCCAAATCTCACCACTCCCTTCCAAGGGGATACCTTGAGTAGGACACGGTCTCCGACTTGAAATTCCAAGGGCTTGCGTCGCATATCCGCATAACTCTTTTGACGGCTTCTAGCTGTCAGAAGATTATCGCGAATTTTCTTGATTTTATCTGTTGTTTCCAGAATGAGCTCAGGTCCAGTAAGCTGAGCTTTACCGATCTCATTCCAACAGACAGGTGAATGACATTTTCGACCGTATAGAGCTTCGAACGGTGCCATATTGATGCTAGTAAGATAACTGTTGTTGTAAGAGAACTCGATCAACGGTAGATGAGAATCCCAATTACCACCAATGTCTATCACACATGCTCTAAGCATATCCTCCAAAGTTTGTATCGTTCTCTCGGATTGTCCATCTGTTTGGGGATGATAAGCAGTGCTTAGATTTAGTTGGGTTCCCATAGCAGATTGCATGGTCTTCCAAAAATGAGATGAAAATCGAGCATCACGATCAGATATGATATCCAAAGGAACACCATGTCGAGATACAATCTCATCAACATAAATCTTGGCAAGTTTATCAGTAGATAGATCCTCGCGAATCGCTATAAAGTGAGCTGACTTCGTTAATCGATCAATGACTACCCAAATAGCATCTTGACCTCTAGATGTGCACGGTAACTTAGTGATGAGATCCATCGCAATGTTCTCCCACTTCCATACCGTTATCTCTGGTTGCTCAAGCAAACCAGATGGTCGTTGATGTTCAGCCTTGACTTTGAGACAAGTTAGGCATTTCGATACATACAAGGCAACATCCTTTTTCATACCAGGCCACCAGTACTGAGTACGAAGATCCTTGTACATTTTTTCTGCACCAGGATGGATAGAATATCAAGACTTGTGAGCGCTAGGATGAATCGAGTACTTGGAAACATACGTGGCAATGTCTCTCTTCATACCAGGCCACCAATAGGACGTACGTAGATTATGGTACATCTTGTCAGCACTAGGATGAATCGAGTACTTGGAAACTTGCCCCTCGTTCATGATGCGTTCGCAAAGATTATCGCGATCTGGCACCTAGATGCGATCACGACAGTATTGAAGCCCATCAGACTTGGTCACCAGTTGGTCTTCAGTTGCACCACGCACTTCAATGAATAAGGTTCCTTCGTTGGCTGACGAATATTGAGCTTTACGAATGCATGTGTGAAGATCGCTAGAGATGTGAAAACAACGAATGCTACTAACATGAGTCTTACGACTAAGTGCATCGGCTATGACATTCGCTTTACCAGGGTGCTAGCGAATCTCGCAGTCATAGTCGTTAAGTTTTTCCACTCAACGTCGCTGACTCATATTAAGATCTTTTTGGTTAAAGATATGTTGTAGGCTCTTATGGTCAGTGAAAACCACACACTTTGTACCATATTGGTAGTGTCGCCAAATCTTTAACGCAAAAACTACTGCGCCAAGCTCGAGTTCATGGGTATTATAGTTTTTCTCATTATTTTGAGTTGACGAGAGGCGTAAGCGATGACCTTGTCTCGTTGCATGAGAACACAACCAAGACCACGATTCGAGGCATCGCAATACACCACGAAATCATCATTCCCATCAGGGAGAGCGAGAATAGGAGCGTTACAAAGCAAATTCTCAAGAGTTTGAAAATATTCCTCTTGCTCAGGACCCCAAGCAAAAGGTTTCTCTTTTTGAGTCAACAAAGTGAGAGGAACGGCGATTTTTGAGCAGTTCGAGATGAATCGACGGTAATAACCCGCCAATCCTAAGAAAGAACGAATTTCGGAAGGAGTTTTAGGCACGGTCAAATTCTTCACTGCATAGATTTTGGAGGATCAACGTGGATTCCTTTTTCACTAACAACGTGTCCAAGGAATTGGACTTCTTTGATCCAGAACTCGCATTTGGAAATTTTGCGTAAAGACGTTCGACACGTAAAAGCTTGAGTATAAGGCGTAGGTGACGTTCGTGATCTGCTTGAGATTTAGAATAAATGAGGATATCATCAATGAAGACGATTACGAAATGATCCAAGTAAGTCTTACAAACATGATTCATAAAATCCATGAACACAGCGGGTGCATTTGTCAAACCAAAAGGCATAACCACGAACTCGTAGTGTCCATAGCGAGTGCGAAAAGCAGTTTTGGGAATGTCCTCTACGAGAACACGAAGCTGGTGATAACCAGATCGAAGATCGATCTTGGAGAAGCAAGTAACACCTTGAAGTTGGTCAAAGAGATCATCGATGCGCGGAAGCGGATAACGATTCTTGATGGTGAGTTTATTAATCTCACGATAGTCGATGCACATGCGGAACAAGCCATCCTTCTTGATGACGAAGAGTACAGGAGCACCCCAAGGTGAGGTACTTGGACGAATGAAGCCCTTATCGAGAAGTTCTTGAAGTTGCGTAGATAACTCTTGCATCTCAGAAGGTGCAAGGCGATAAGGTGCTTTTGCAACAGGAGTCGATCCAGGTACGAGGTCAATACGAAAGTCAACAGATCGAGGTGGAGGAGGACTAGGGAAATCTTCAGGAAAGACGTCAGGGAAGTCGCGCACCACTGGAACATCACTTAGGCTCTGTCCCTTGCCTTTTTCTTCCACAATGTGGGCTAAAAAGGCAAAGTACTGTTTGCGTAAATATTTGTTTACTTGTGTGCAGGACATCAACTTCAGTCCTTTTAAAGGGCGGTCTCCATAAACGTGTATGACATCACCAGATGAAAGGGGTAAATGAACGTATTTCTCATGGCAAGCGATTTCAGCATGGTTCTTTTGAAGCCAATCCATGCCTATGATGACGTCGAAACTACCTAATTGCATGGGTATAAGGTCGATTGTGAAGACGTGCTCGCTAAGAGTAAGAAGACAATCAAAAGGAACAGAATCGACAAGGATAGATTTGCCATTGGCAAATTCAATGGAAAACGACTTAGGTAGCTTAGAGCGTGTACAACTTAACAAAGATTCAAATTCTAAGGACACAAAGCTTTTTTCTGCACCAGTATCAAATAGTATCGAAGCATAAAGGTGGCTAACAAGAAATGCACCATTAATGACGTCATTGTTGTTGCGTGCCTGATTTGCGTTTAGGTTGAAAGCTCGTCCTCGAGGTGGTTGTTGTTCCTGATTGAGTTGAGGGTACTGAGGACGAAGGTGAGTTGTGTCACCACATTTGTAGCAGGCTCGTGCTGGTCTGGTGTTTTGTTGAGCTGGTTGAGTTTGCTGAGCGGGGTTGTTCTTACAATATGCGATGTTATGGCCAAAACGGTTGCAATTGGTACAGTGGCGACAATTGACATTGGTAGGGTGGTGAAAATTGCAAGTAGTACACTTGGGATGAATCCCAGTGTATGGCTTTCATTCGTTTGCAGGCGTAGCACGGTTATATTGTAAGGCTTGAGGGTTTGGCGGAGTAATAACCGCATAATTCTGGCTAGAAGCCTTCCGCTTCTTGTTCTGGTTCTTTTTGGCTGATGCGGAGGGTTCAACAGTGGCTTGGTGCACGTTCTTCGAGGAAGCCTTTTCAGAATTCCTGTGAAGGACGATGTTGCTGTTAAGACGAGCAGCCAAACGATCGGTTTCCTCTATGGTTGCTGGAAGAGCAGCTTCCATAAGGTTCATGAAGGAGTCAGGGCAGTAGTGGATGTATTTGTTGATTTGCTTTTCAGGCGTATCGACCTGGCTAGGACAGAGAATGCTAAGTTGCTTGAAATGGGTGGTTAAGCCATCATTATCATCGCCGACTTGTTTCAGGAACCAAAACTCATGCTCCAGCTTTCTGAGTTTGTGCGGAGGGCAGAATTCTTCCCTCATGATCTTCTTTAGCTCAGCCCATGGTAAGGCGTGGGCGGCACCTTCTCCTCTTATGCCTCGCTCAGAGGTCCACCAGTCTAGGCCCCTTGAGCGATACACCCTAGTACCGTTTTGGGTGCGTAATTCATCAGGACAACCACTTTGACGAAACACGATTTCCATGGCATCAAACCAAGTGAGCATTGCGGTGGCACCATCCTTGCCTGCAAATTCTAGGGGTTTACAAGCCATGAATTGCTTGAAGAGGAATGGTGCTTTAGGTTGCTCGACCTTGGATTCGACAGAACCCTGCTCGATGGAGGGTTGAATCTTACTCACGATTGTAACAACCCAACTTTTCAAGTCAAAATCAAAGTACAAGTCAAAGTCAAAGTCAAAGTCAGGTCGTAACTCAGATCTGTCTTTTCTTGCTTAATTACCTTGTACTCTCGAGACTCGATAAATAGTTTCACCCATTATCGATATATGTTAACTATTTTGAACTACGATTTACTACTAAGTGAAGTAACAATACGATAAACGCAGAAATCACAACGAAACATTTTTTTACTAAATGCTATCACATCGCAAACTCGAAACGCAACTACTGGTATTGTTTTATGTGTGTGTTATTGTGTGCCTTACTTGTGTGTGCCTTATATATATTTTGGGAATGTTATTCGCAAACGCAATCGCACCTCTATCATAGCACAATCTCATCGCAAACCTGAAACGCAGATTTACTTTTAAGCTTTTTATGTGTTATGTTATTTGTGTAACTACTTGTTAATGCTATTGCATCGCTTACTCGCAACTCGCTTAAACGCAACGCAACGCTCAATGCATGAAACGAAAGTTGAAAAACCAACTCGCACAAGCTGTCGGATCAAATGACCAACTAATCGAATGATCATCCGACCGGATGACCATCTGATCGGATGGCCATCCCATCGACTGGCCATCCGACCCTCGCACTTGCACCGCCTTACTCACCTCTCACCCTATAAATACTCACCTGTCACATCATCAGTCACTGATGTGACAGGTTTATCCGACCCAGCTCATTCCAGCTCATTCTAAGGCACTTTTCTCTCGATTCCACGCAATTCCGTAAGTATTTCACCCTAAATCTTGTACTTCCATCATCAGCAAACTTTCTCATCATCCTCTCCACTGAAATCACTACTTTTCACCATGAAATCACCAGATTTGGATTGCTTTAGGGTGACGTCACCTCGGGTTCTTAAGAACACTGAAGTGTGACCTCATCTCATCAAGAACGGTTCAGATCTAAAGGATTTCTACACATTTTCAACTGATTCAAACTTTTCTTCAACATTTCTTCACTTTTTCACTCAAAACCGATGGAACCTAGACTCGTTCAGGCTCTCTACTCATTCTCTAGTGGAGAACCAGTCTGAGAATAGTTTTCCACCAAAGAGACAACCGATTCACGAGTTGAATATGAAACCCCGTCAAGAATAGTTAGACTGATCGAATGGGGTGATTCCCATCTGATCGACTGAGTTGGACCTGGTGTGGTTTCTGTTGTTTGACACGTCATCGCGCCGTCTCTGTTAAACTTTAAAACTTTTAACTTAGAAAATTTTATGAAGATCTTCAAAACATTTAATTCGTTGATTGAATAGCCATCCGATCGGATGACCATGAGTGAAATCCGTATCTCAACGAAAAGTTTCCATTTTCTATTTCGTGGTTATACCGCACTTTCAGGAACAGGGTTGTTAAGTTAAGGGTGAAACCCGCACCTTAATGACTTGTTCCGCTCTCTGTTTGGTTTTTCAAAACTCTCACCAAAGTCTCGATGGGTTCCAACGACTTAATTTACACGTTAAGCAAAAGGATGTGTGTCGTTCACCCGGATTGAGGCGAGAGCACAGTCTAGAAGGCCAAAGCGTGTACTCGAGTTCCCTGTGAATAGTCGAATCACTTTGGGTAGTCGATGTCACACACCCAAGACAATCTATTTTCGATTCTAAGCAGCAGTAGCTGATTTTATGCTCTACCGCTTTTATGTGATTTATGTGTTCAATTTTGGAGAATTATTCGCTTTTCACTCACCGCTTTACTAAACGCGCACGACTCGCACTGCACATTTATCTCAAAACACTAACAAATCAATGACAACCTATGAACTCACGCACGCTACGCTACTCGCTATCGCTACCCGCACTCGCAACTCTCGAACGCGCTTCGCGAAACTTGAATGATAGGTGAATACGTGCAAAATATGTAGGTGAATACGTGCAAAATATAGTTAAATATGTGCTTACTTTCAATTGAATAGCCATCCGATCGAATGGCCATCCGTTCGGATGACCATCCGATCGAATGACTTAACTTATGCTACAACGAAAACTTCAAAAGTTCAAACATTTTACAAACACACTCCTCCAATCGAATGGCCAGCCGACCGAATGGTCATCCATCCGGATGACCAATCACCCAGATGATCATCCGATCGACTCATCATCCGATCGCTCATCTCACCTAACGCACCGTTTACAAGCTGTTCAACACTTACACTATCGTTCTATGCTCAGGCTAATCTCTCACGCGCTCCCTTCAATCCAAGACTGTGTTTATTTGCTAAACACATATAGTGAGTATACTCGAACCGTTTTTGCATTTACATACGTTACCTATATCAAATCACATCACATCAACACACAATGCAAACACTTTTATACGCTAACCGCTCTAGCATGTTATACGTGTCTCGATGAATGCTTGTATGTTATGTTTGCACAGTGATTGTTGCCTGACACCTTAGCAACGATAGTACTATAGTTTGGACTCAGCACCTGTCGTGGACAGGGGTTGTTAAGGGTTTTACTTCACATGGTCATAGTGGTGATAATGTGTTGCGCATTCTACACTCGCAGTTATATCGGTTTCATATATCATTGCCAATAGCTTACTTGCTTCACATTTCTACGTGTTACATTCTGGTTATGCGTAAACGCTTTCGCTATACTATATGCTATTAAACATGTGTACTCACCTTTACACTCTGTGTATTGCCTTTATTTTAACGTATGTGACAGGTGTCTAGGATGCTATGTTTGCTAATCTTTTGTGGAATCAAGATAAGCAGTCTAGAAACTACATCAATTAGAAAAATCTAGGTTATCGGACTTGCTTTGTTTGAGAGAAACTCGTTATCTGTAATAATTATTAGTTGAATATTTGTTGATTGGTATGGGACAATTGACCTTAAAAATATTGGTAACACTTAGTTGTTATGGATCTCTTGAGCAATCTGGTTCGCCTAGTGCCACGCCCTAATGTTTCCGCCATCGGTCAGGGTGTGATAGATTGGTATCAGAGCCATACCTATAGGAAATTAGGAATGACACGACCTAGTCCGGGTTGATGTCTTAGAATTGACCTAGTCGATAGTTTAACTACCAACATACCGCCTTGTGAGAACCCAATAGGGGTTCTGCACGAGCCTATTTCTGTTACTCTCTCGAACTTGCTGAAAAACTACACCTTTGTGCGAACACCGCTTACTACAGATTCGTGCAAAGCCAGGTTTTCCTAAAACTGGAATACTACTGCCGCCTTAGGAAGGCTGCCCTGACACAACACACACGTTTTAAAAAATACTCGCATAATACACCCGAGTGACTAAGGTCGAGATTAGGCGTGAAAACCGTAAACTCTCAATAAAATCGCTCGCTCGACGCGCATTTTAATTTTTGAGAATTATTCGCTTTTCACTCACCGCTTTACTGAACGCGCACGACTCGCACTGTACATTTATCTCAAAAGACTAACAAACCGCAGACAACCTATGAACTCACGCACGCTACGCTACTCGCTATCGCTACCTGTAACAACCCTCGGTAAAACCAACACCCTTATAATATTTCTGACACTCTAATATATTATAAAATGTCCCAATATGTTTTATATTACACCCCGTATGTGAAAACTGAGCCCTAGTTATGTTATAATTATAAAATAAATCAAAAACATGAAATATAGGGCTGAGGCGGGCCGCGTAGAGCCACCTTAACCACTTACGCGGGTGGTATAACGGCTAGAACTAACTTCGTTGATTCCATTAGTTGAAGCGGGCCGCGTAAGACTTAGATTACACTAACGCGGGCCGCGAGAAACCTATACACGCGAAGACACCAGAAGCCGACACGTGTCGACATCGTGTCAAGTCTACTTGGTGACCGGACTAAGCTATTCTGTTGACCAGGTTTGACGCGGGCTGCGTAAACCTTGTCTATGTTTTACGTGGGCCGCGACAGGACTAGAATCAGACCATATAAATAGATTGCATCAGATTACAATTTCCGTCGCTCACATTTCAATCTCAAATCACAATTTCTGTAGGAAAGTTATAATACACGGGTATTATACCCCTAATTAGCGAGGTTCTGCTCCGTTGTAAGTATTATAACCCCAGTTTCATAATAGTTACGCTGCCCGATTGATTTAGGGTTCCGTAACAACTGTCGTGGTTTTGCCCGACGTAGTTGTTGGAATGCCGTCTCGGGGAGGGTATCATTAATATTTTCAAAGGGTTATGATACTAACCAGTGTACATTTGTATAAATTATAGATTATATCCAGAAAACCCTTACGAAAAGCCTAAGACAGCAATGTGAGTTTATCCTCTTTTTGTTAAACTTTTTGGAATGTTTTACAAAACCTTAATTATTTTACAATGTGATTAAGCGGTGATTGAGTCTTTGTAGTTCTTCAATTACTTCCGGTATTATGGGGTTTTGTATACAAAATTTACTACGAGTAGTAGTAAGTCTAAATGACAGTGCATTACCATTGGACGACGAGTTAGCCAATGGGTAATTTGACCATAGCCATAGATCCGGTCGAGTGGCAAATACTGAATGAGTAATTGTGTAGAAATAAACAATGTGATCGCTCTCAATACTGTTTTAATTGATAAAATGTTTCTTGATTAAACTAGGATTCACTCACAAGTATTTCCGACTGACAAATGTTTTTAAAACGTGTTACAGGTAACACAATGTGAACAGCCAATTAATGAAAGCCAGCTGGAGAGCACTGAAGGCTTGGGAAAATGTGGCTATAAAAGTTACCTAATAAACGATGTTTTAAATTCAATAAATAGGGTCTGTCCCTATAAATGTATTGTAATAAGAAACTTGGGTTTTACCCATGTTATTATTAATATCAAATATGGTGGTTTTACTCTGATAAACATTTCATAACTACGGTCCTGATGTAAATTCCGCTGCAAGATTAAATAAACTTATACCACCGAAACTCTGTGATCGCGTCCGCCCGTTCCTGGGGATCAGGGGTCGGGGGTTGCGACAGAAGGTGGTATCAGAGCCTAGCCACTTGTCTGAGCCAAAGAAGTGTTCTGCTGACACTTAAAATTTTAAATTTTGTGTTAGGAAATAAATTACGGAAATACGTGCATAACTGTATTTATTTGTTATGTGTTATTTGACTATTTGTTAGTTTTCAGTATGAGTGATCAAGAACCATCAGATATGAATCGTCAGTTATCTGATTCACCTAGGAGTGAAGGTGCATCATCACAGCCTGCCCTCTCTGGGTATACTGCTGATCAGGAAGACGGGATATTTGCCTTTAGAGCTCAATCTGAAGAACCATTTCCTAATAAGAAACGAGGATGGTTCAGTAAAGAAGCTTTTGCTCGTAGGAAGAGAATGCGAAAATTGCAACAGCAAAGGGCCTTAGCAGCTATTAAGCGAGAGACAGATGCTCATACGCAAGATATGCTTAATAGAAGCCTAGCTAATTTCCATATCCTAGCTACAACTGCTGCCGACCCAAGTCTGGAACAACTAGTAGCCCCACAACCACTGTCACACCCGCTCGTAGCGGAAACGCAAGGTGTGATCTGTATGGTTTTCATTGCATAAATATCGATGTACATGAACAAACTATATGAATAAACATACTCCATTGCCATTACATAAGTGTTTCAAAAGATCGCAACATAAGTTATGTACATTGTTTACGAACCATCAAATGAAAATAAGTTGTCATTGTTTCATACATCAAATGTAAGTCTAAAAATGTCAAGGCTTTGACCACTATATCACCGCAAAGAGGCGGTATATAATAGGTAAACCCTTCAATAGTTGGCATGGAGTATTGATACTTGTTTTCTTTGAACTGAAATCTTTGCATTGGTCCACTAATTCCCTGAAATACATGTAAGTTTGAAAACATCAACAAAAGTTGAGCGAGTTCATGCAGTTTAGCTGTACAAGATGTATCTGTATCAAAACAGTATGTAATATGTATTTGTCTCAATTGTCATTGTATCCAAACTGGATATAAGATGTATCTGTAAAATATGAGATGTATTTGTATTTGTATCAATTGTAGTATGAAAAGCGTCAATGAAATCGTGATCATTAATGTTTTGCAAGGACATTAATATGTGTGACGAAATAGGAAGCAAACCAACCCTAGACGATTTTATGCCGATTCCTATCGACTGGGACACAAACGCACTCTTCCGTAGGGGTCCATGACCAAGAGTGGGGCTCGCCAAAACCCATTAGATCTAACCTTTGTTCCTTGGTCCAAACTGGATTAATGGTGCTTATAGTATGGCCCTAATTTCTCACATGATCTTGGTGTTTCATTCCTTGACTTATCATACTATTGTACATGTATTTTCCCCGATAGTTGTAAAACTTGAAAAGCATTTAAAATGAATAGGGGAACATGAACTCACTGAATTGCATCCGTAAACTGTATGTAATTGTAACCTCACTTGCATTGTCCTTGAATTGTATCACGACCTACAAAGGTCCTAGAATTGTTAGACACTACGGTCTTTGTATTGACTCATGTACAAGTCTTTTGTCTTGAGTATGTGTAAGACTTGTATGTCTTTACTGTTCGTTAACTGTGTATTCGATGTATGAGTTGTTCAAATGTTCGTCAACTGTGTATTCGATGAATGAGTTGTTCAAATGTTCGTTAACTGTGTATTCGATGAATGAGTTGTTCAAATGTTCGTCAACTGTGTATTCGATGAATGAGTTGTTCAAATGTTCGTTAACTGTGTATTCGATGAATGAGTTGTATAGTCGGATCTAGTCCGCTGAACCTCGTGTCTTATATGTATCACTTGTATAGTTGTGTTTCCAACAATAGTATCATTGGGCCGAGCCCATGTTTTCAAGTTATTGGGCTTAAATAGTGCTGGGCCTTAAATAGTGTTGGGCCTCAAATAGTGTTGGGCCTCAATAGTGTTGGGCCTCAATAGTGTTGGGCCTCAAATAGTGTTGGGCCTCAATAGTGTTGGGCTTCAATAGTGTTGGGCTTCAATAGTGTTGGGCTTCAATAGTGTTGGGCTTTGGCCCATATGTTTGGTGTTTTGGGCTTAGCCCATGAATTTATGTTAAGCCCATGATGAAGATAAGCCCATTAAGAAAACTAAGCCCATTTGTAGAAAAATAGCCCATTAAATAAATAACCCACTAATTAAAATAAGCCCATTTACAAAAATAGTCCATTAAGTATAATAAGCCCATTAGTAAAAGTAAGCCTTTCATTTTTATAAAAATCTTTTTATAAAAATTTACTAAGTATACTTTTTGGTAAATAAAAACATACTAGTTTTTATAAGTTTATAAATATCCGAAATTTGTTATCGATAGCTTATTTATATTTCGTGTCGTAAAATCGTCTAAACATCGTAGTAACTCTTCGGATTGGCGATTCACTTATGTATTCGTCCGCCGTTCGTTTTGACCATAAGTTGTGTCCGAAAGTTCGGAATGTCCGTAAGTTGTTTTCAAGTGTGTATATATGTATTCTTGTAAGTCTTTACTTGTAAATGTGTCTTGTATTTATTTGTATCTTTGTTATCAAATACCTAATTTTTGTACATAACTAATACAAATAATAAACACATAGTAAATAACTTGTTAAGATCACTAATATATATTTTCCCAAAAATATATATTTATATCTATTTTTGTTTTTAGAAAGACCACTTTCTAATCTTGTAAAGACTTGGCTAAAAATAATAATTTTTCTAACATATGATTTCTAAGAAAAATTGACCATATAACCTTTGTATTAGGTACTTTGCCATGTTTAGATAAACATATCATTTTCTTTTCAAATTCATCACCAATTTACCCATCATCTTAACTAAACATATGAGACTTTTATAAAATAAAATTTACCAAGATGATTTCCAAATCATGTAGGGTTTTAAACATGATCATAACATATACTAACTAGTTCAAAAACCAAGTTTAATTCTAGTTTTAACAACTTTTATAAAAATCTCTAGTTGTATGTTACTTTTCATAATCTTGTGAAAGTCTTGTTTTTAAATAAAAACTCTTAATACTTTCACAAGAACAATAGTTATGATCATCCATTTAATCCTTTATGTTAAAAACCCTTTAACATAAACATGTATAATTTTTAGATCATAACTTAAAACATACTCTAACCATTTATTTATCTCATAATCATCATAGCAAGATCAAATAAACATATCACAAGTCTTAAATCACAATATAATCAACATAAATATATCATGATTTTTATCTTTGCTTCTTTGTATTTTTCTCATGTTCATTATGTATGATTATATAGTTATTATTACTTATAATAACAATCATAAACATAATATGTATATAAAAAAATATAGAAGCTTACTTCTAGCACTAGGCTAGGGATGATCTTTAGAGATTTAAAGAACTAAGAAGATGATGATCTTTGATGTTGGAACACTTTTGTATGAATAAAAATCCTTCTTTTCACTTCCAAGAGCCTTAGATCACCTCATGTTACTTGGAAATCCATGTTGTTCATAAGAAATAATGAAGAAGTGAAGTGATTTTTCTATGGTGTTCTTGGTAATATGATGAAGATGATGAGAGCTTTTCTTATGTGTGTGTAGGATATAGTGTAAAATGGTGATAAGTGCTAGTAACTTAATGGGTAAGTATTGAAATTAATCATCCATTCTAATCCACTTGAAACTAATGAAAATATCTAGTTATTAACACTTAAACAAGTTGAAAGAAAAGTGGGGCCCACAAAGGGTCTTATAACCGTGAATGAGGGGGGGGGGGGGTCTCATGTGGTAAAAATGTGTTAGAATTATTTAAGGTTTCACTCATGGAAAAAATGTAGTAAATGTTTAAGTATTTTAAGAACTTTGACATTTTATATAAAAATATCTACAAGGTTTTAAGCCTTCATATTTTAAAGTAGTGTGACACTAAGTAAAACTAGTTCACCGAAATTTTTAGTGTGTAAATCGGGTGAAAAAGTCGGTTCAGGTCCTGTACCGGCTTAAATACTGACACCGTGTTTTATTTAGATAAAAACATAACAAAAATTATTTTTGTACTTGTGTTATTATCCAAATATTTAATCCAACTTTTTGGACTAAAACTTTTATTATTTTTGACACGGTTCCGGTACCGGCTTTGCTGACTGGCAGTTTTCGGGCAGTTTTTGGTGCTACCGAACATTGGTAATATATTAAATCAAACCCTTGTATTCCCATATAGGGTTTAATATATAATTGATGTTGGACTCTCATCCGAGTCCTTAAGATGTCAGTTTAGATGTTTTCTGCGGATTCGGAGTTTTTGTCAGCACTCTAGTTCACTAGGCACTACTCTAGTTGTTTTGGTGAATTGTTTACACTATTCCAAATGTAACCAATAAAAATGAATAATGTGCATCATAAATGAATATTCCTTGAGTGCTCTAAGATGTATATCATGTAATCATACAGTTCGAGTGTTCGAAACACATACTTGTATAATGTAATTCATTGCTTTAAATGTACTTAAATTACCAGAAAGTGGCAGTTGTCACATTCTCCCCCTGTTATTGAGAATTTCGTCCCGAAATTCAAGCTGAGTCATCCTATACAGGAGACTACTCGAACAGGTGAGAGTATTTGGCTTTGATTTAATGTTCACGTTCCCACGTATATTCGGGTCCGTGTCGAGAGTTCCAACGAATTTTTACTAATATGTTATGACTCCTTTGTATTTTCTAGACCTTCCGGTCCATGACCTTAACAGGTGCTTTGTGAATTGGAGTTTGTCATCAATATGAACCTCATCCTCCGGGATGAAAACTGTTTCTTGCGTTGGACTCTTTTCAAGATGCGACACATTAAACGTGTCGTGCACACTGCTAAGTTCATCTGGTAACTTCAACTTGTAGGCAACAGTGCCTATCTTTTCTAAGATTTCAAATGGTCCAATGTAACGCGGGTTAAGCTTTCCACGTTTACCGAACCTTGCTACGCCCTTCCAAGTCGAGACTTTCAATAAGACTTTGTCTCCGACCTCGAAAGATAATGGTTTATGTCTCTTGTCTGCGTAGCTCTTTTGTCAATCGCGAGCCGTCTTGATACGGTCTCGGGTCTGAAAAAATTTTATCCGTAGTCTCTTGGACTAGTTTCGGACCAATTAATTGACTATCGCCAGTTTCTGCCCAAAATAGCAGAGAGCGACACTTTCGACCATAAAGAGCTTCAAACGGTGCAGCTTGTATACTAGTATGGTAGCTGTTATTGTAGGAAAACTCAACTAAAAGTAGATGAGTATCCCAATTACCGCCTAAATCCATAACACATGCGCGAAGCATATCTTCGAGTGTTTGGATTGTCCGTTTGCTCTGGCCGTCAGTTTGTGGATGAAAGGCCGTACTTAAATTCAAATGAGATCCAAAGGCCTGTTGAAATGATTTCCAAATTCTAGAAATAAAATGACCGTCTTGGTCTGAAATGATTGAAATAGGCACTCCATGACGAGCCACTATTTCTTTGAGATAGAGTTCCGCTAGTTTCTCAGTACTATCCTTCTCCCGAATCGGTAAGAAGTGTGCGGACTTTGTTAGTCTATCGATGATTACACATATCATGTAGTGACCTCTTGAGGTCCTGAGTAACTTCGTAATGAAGTACATCAATATTTGTTCCCATTACCAAACGGGAATCTCGGGTTGTTGTAACAAGTCCGAGGGATTTTGCTACTCGACTTTGACTTTCGCGCAAGTCAAGCATTCTCCGATATAAGTCGCGATATTACTTTTGAGGTTAGGCCACCAATAGTATTCTTTTAATACTTAGGCCTATGTGCTTCCTCAAAATATCATATCAAAGGTCGCCAAAGAATGGAACCCAATTTCGACCCATAAGGTATAAAGTTCCATCTTCTTTCGGCACTAATTGTTCCTGTATGCCTCGAAGTGTTTCTGCTTGAATATGCTCTTCCTTGAGCGCTTGTGAATCATCTTCTCTAATGCTTGAACTCTTAGGGTTCTAACTTGCTCCTTGCGGCTCAAGGCGTCAGCTACAGCATTCGCCTTGCCCCAATGGTACTTTATTTCATAATCATAGTCGTTCAACAATTCAACCCTACGTCGTTGACGTATGTTTAATTCTTTTTGGTCGAATTATGTGTTGAAGGCTTTTATGATCCGTGAGAATAGTGCATTGAGTACCATATAAATAATGTCGCCATAATTTTTAAAGCGAATACCACCGTACCTAACTCAAGGTCGAGAGTGGTATAGTTCTTCTCGTGAACTTTTTAATTGGCGTGACGTGTACACGATAACTTTTTCACGTTGCACGAGTACACAACCCAATCCTTGATGCGAAGCATCATAGTTTACAACAAAGTAATCAGTATCGTCGGATAATGATAAGATTGTAAAATGCTATGCACCAATCTTAAGAATAAGTTGTAAGGCTATATCTTGTTTTTCGATTTGGGGCGAATTTATTGTCTTTAACAACTCTAAAATGGTTCTCAGATGTTGCTCATGTTCATCAGTCGATCGAGAGTATATCAAAATGTCGTCAATAAACACTATGACGAATTTGTAGAGATACGGCTTGCACACATGATTCATTAAATCCATGAAGACTGCTGGTGCATTTGTTAAACCAAAAGGCATAACGAGAAACTCGTAATGACCGTAACGAGTCTTAAAAGCCGTTTTCGGTATGCTTTCCTCTTGAATTCGTAACTGATGATACTCCGATCGTAAGTCTATCTTAGAGTAGAAGCTAGAACCTTTCATAAACCATTTGAGTTAGTTGGAAACTCATTTGTAACATGGTTTAGAAATTTGAATTTTCGTTCATCGAAATGTTGTGCATTTTTGCAAAACTTGCATGTCTTTCCACCCCCAAAACCTTTATAAAGATGTATAGTGGTAAAGAGTGGGAGTTATGAACTCACCACATCCTTATTCGGTCAACTACAAGGTTCAGAAGGTGCTAATCGACATGGAGATTCAGCTATGGGTGCGGTTCCCGGTACCAAGTCGATGTGAAGCTCGACTTGTTGATATGGTGGTAGTCCTGGCAAGTCTTCAAGAAAGACTTCAGGAAATTATTTTACCACAGGATTATCTGTCAGTTGTGGCCCAACGGCCTTCTTGTCGACAACATGTGCCAGAAAGGTAACACAACCTTTCTGTAAGCGCTTTTTGTGGCTTCATGCAATTTATGGTCCGCAATGATATGTTGCGCTTCTCTCCATGGATAACAAGTGTCTCTTCGTTCGGTAGTGGTAAGCGAATGATCTTCTCATGACAGAAGACTTCGGCTCGATTATTGGATAGCCAATCCATGCCAACCACTACGTCTAAAATACCCAACTCAATGGGTACAAGATCGATATGAATTTCAGCTTTAGACTCGACTAGTTTACTTTTTGCCAATTCTATAGAATGAGGAGACGTCGTACATTTTAAATTCTGTGTGGCGAGGACTTCACTGTATAGTTTTAGGAACCCTATGTTTAAATGTATGATAACCCAATCCTTATGTTTAGATGTAGGATAACCCGATCCATATGTTTAGATGTTGGATAACCCAACCATATGTTTAGATGTAGGACAACCCAATCCCTAATTGTAGCTAGGACAATCCCGTCCCTAGCCATGAAACTTATGTATGTGAAATGTTGAGATGAAGCTAAAATTGCCAATTGTATAAAATAACATGGATGTGAAATGTTGACGAATAGGATACATACCGGTGGCCCTTAATGAATTTGATATGTCTCAGCTAATTACCCATTAGCTATCTTGATATAGTAATGTGTGTCCAACATGACTCTAATTCGAGTATATGCTTAACATTTAAAAGCAATAGCTAAGCTCAGTGTTGGTATTAAAAGAATTGATACATGATGATCGTAGAGTGTACGCACTCATGACTTCATTGGGATTTTGTGGAGTATTCATAGTTCTAACCATACACACACTTATTCACATTTAGGATTTCGGCAAGTTACCAGCATACATCCCGGTGCCAAAATCATTTATGGCAGCAGTTGCCTTCATTTCTCTCAAGACGAGAGTTATTGTTTGAGTGATTGAGGTAGGGAGGGATGATGCTGTCATGCTTCGGATCTCCGAGGCTAAACCTAAAATGTAACACTCAGTGTGTTTGAATTCGGGTGTTACCCAGTATGGAACAACCCTTGAGATATCGTGAAAGCATCAAGTGTAACCTTCAATATTAGCTCCAGTTATGACCGAATTCTTTTATAAAATCATATAAAAATAGACATGAAAATCAGATGATATAAAAGAATGATGTATGGTTAAATAAATAACCAATAGAATTGTAGTGTATAAATATATCATGTCTTGAAATAGAATATTATGTCTTGTGTAGAGGATGTCGTGTCTTGTGCAAAAATGTCATGTCTTGTCTTTGTCGAAGAGATTTGAATAACACCACGATATGCAATATAATATAAGCACTTATATATAGGAAGTACCAGCGGCGTATCCACCATGCTTTTATCATATTACACACGTCTTATCACTTACAAATGACCACCAAAATGTCTTGTGTATACCAACGTCAAATGACATGTATAACAATGTCTTGCGTAACAATGTCATGTATAAAACATGTCTTGTGTAAAAGCAATGGTTTTCAACACATAACTTTTAACTTAAACAGTTGATTCTTTTGGCACCATGATCTTTTTAATACTCAATATTAAAAGAAACTAGACATATATATTTGGATAAATATAGTCTATCATGCGCCCAAGAATGAAGAATGCAGTAGGTCATCGAAACCTTAAGACCGCATGGTTCATATATGTTTGAATAAATGATAATACGAATAACCGAAAATGAATGATAATGTGGATAACCAAAACCAAAAGGTGTAATGCCTCTTGCGTGTATTGGTCATATGTTTAAATGGAAAGAGAAATAATTCATTGAGGAGGGGAAACGAACTAGTGGTCTTCGTCCATATAATATGTGTTCCCTACTCTATGACCTCGATCGTCCGAAGTAGAGAAAATCCTTTGTCTTATTTGTCCATGTGACAATTATGGTAATAGTGCTTGAGTTTCACGAGCTCTAGCAAGATTATTAGAATCTACAAAAATGTCGAATAGAATGCAATGAGGGAGTTGCAGCATGGCTCATGCCATACCATTCATTGGGAAAAGACAAATGTCAAACGACGGAATTTATTGTATCATTTCCAATGAATATGATAAGGTGGAATATGATAACGTAAAGTAAGGTAAAGTATGGTAAAGTGTCATAGACACCATGGAACCAACCCATGTTTAAGAATTTCGAGAATGTTGAGGAAAATCCTCCATGAGTAGCTAACAAGTTTTGTTTGTTTAAATGACTAGTCTCATCTGAATTGTGATATAGATCAAATGTTAGGTGTGAACAAATACGTGTCGTCTTCCTGTATTGTATTGTATTGTATTGTATTGTATTGTATTATATTGTAGGGTGTTATACTAACCACCCCCGTTTCTGTTCTACCAGATAGGAAGAATTGAATCTCAAGTAATAACTTAAGAATTTTGAATGAATAGTGATCATTAGCTTGACCCGCAGAGTCCACCAGAATTTCCATGCACTACAAGTTGTTATTACGTGGGCCCCCGTAATAATAATTTGTCTTGCATGGTCACCCTAGCATTCTCTCGTTCAGAGCAGGCGATCAGTCAGAGAGAGGACACTATTGTTTATATACCTTCAACATAGAAGGAAACTTCGTGATAGTTCACGTGTCAACGTTCGTTGTCATTACTCGCAGAACGGTACGGCGTTAGATGAAAATAGAAATGAAAAGAATCTGTAACAATAACAACTGAAGAGGCACCTTCAAGATGAGTACTTCATCTTCCTTGTAAGGACAAGAGTATATCAACCTTGATTAGTATGAGTCACAGGGATCTCGTCCCACAAATGGAGTTGTTGTCCAAGGTTACCACCTCCGCCTCGTCGTCATTATCATGGTCAGGCATCTCAGCATTCGCGAGAAAGCAACCATATTTTACGGAATTAAGTTTAAGATTTCACTTAGGAATCATGTTCGTCATAAGCTCCGTAATAGACATGAGGTCGATATTTTCATCGTGTGAGTAAAGAATAATAATAGAGTTTGAAGTCGAAGGTATTTTGTTCTTGGCAAAATGTTTCATGCAACATATATATGAACCACCTATATATATAATCATGTAAAATCCTATCAATCCAGGATTTCTATCTTGTATAAGCTGAACTTGTAAACTGTTTATAATGCATAAACTGATAATGTACTGTATTGTAGGCACATAGTCTATTAATGTATTGTGTCTGTTTCTCATAGACTTCACCCATGGAAATGTCCTCGCTTGATTTATGTGAAATGAATTTTTGTTGTAGTGGACCTTGAAAAATGTTTATGCAATGAAAACCTTTTGACTTGTCCAATTTTATTCTGTTCAACATGAACAAGAGGTTTTCGTGAGAGATCCCTAGTGATTGTAGACTTAGACTCGAGAAAGAATCCTGGTTCACTACAATCGATGCTCTGATACCAATCTGTCACACCCGCTCGTAGCGGAAACGCAAGGTGTGATCTGTATGGTTTTCATTGCATAAATATCGATGTACATGAACAAACTATATGAATAAACATACTCCATTGCCATTACATAAGTGTTTCAAAAGATCGCAACATAAGTTATGTACATTGTTTACGAACCATCAAATGAAAATAAGTTGTCATTGTTTCATACATCAAATGTAAGTCTAAAAATGTCAAGGCTTTGACCACTATATCACCGCAAAGAGGCGGTATATAATAGGTAAACCCTTCAATAGTTGGCATGGAGTATTGATACTTGTTTTCTTTGAACTGAAATCTTTGCATTGGTCCACTAATTCCCTGAAATACATGTAAGTTTGAAAACATCAACAAAAGTTGAGCGAGTTCATGCAGTTTAGCTGTACAAGATGTATCTGTATCAAAACAGTATGTAATATGTATTTGTCTCAATTGTCATTGTATCCAAACTGGATATAAGATGTATCTGGAAAATATGAGATGTATTTGTATTTGTATCAATTGTAGTATGAAAAGCGTCAATGAAATCGTGATCATTAATGTTTTGCAAGGACATTAATATGTGTGACGAAATAGGAAGCAAACCAACCCTAGACGATTTTATGCCGATTCCTATCGACTGGGACACAAACGCACTCTTCCGTAGGGGTCCATGACCAAGAGTGGGGCTCGCCAAAACCCATTAGATCTAACCTTTGTTCCTTGGTCCAAACTGGATTAATGGTGCTTATAGTATGGCCCTAATTTCTCACATGATCTTGGTGTTTCATTCCTTGACTTATCATACTATTGTACATGTATTTTCCCCAATAGTTGTAAAACTTGAAAAGCATTTAAAATGAATAGGGGAACATGAACTCACTGAATTGCATCCGTAAACTGTATGTAATTGTAACCTCACTTGCATTGTCCTTGAATTGTATCACGACCTACAAAGGTCCTAGAATTGTTAGACACTACGGTCTTTGTATTGACTCATGTACAAGTCTTTTGTCTTGAGTATGTGTAAGACTTGTATGTCTTTACTGTTCGTTAACTGTGTATTCGATGTATGAGTTGTTCAAATGTTCGTCAACTGTGTATTCGATGAATGAGTTGTTCAAATGTTCGTTAACTGTGTATTCGATGAATGAGTTGTTCAAATGTTCGTCAACTGTGTATTCGATGAATGAGTTGTTCAAATGTTCGTTAACTGTGTATTCGATGAATGAGTTGTATAGTCGGATCTAGTCCGCTGAACCTCGTGTCTTATATGTATCACTTGTATAGTTGTGTTTCCAACAATAGTATCATTGGGCCGAGCCCATGTTTTCAAGTTATTGGGCTTAAATAGTGCTGGGCCTTAAATAGTGTTGGGCCTCAAATAGTGTTGGGCGTCAATAGTGTTGGGCCTCAATAGTGTTGGGCCTCAAATAGTGTTGGGCCTCAATAGTGTTGGGCTTCAATAGTGTTGGGCTTCAATAGTGTTGGGCTTCAATAGTGTTGGGCTTCAATAGTGTTGGGCTTTGGCCCATATGTTTGGTGTTTTGGGCTTAGCCCATGAATTTATGTTAAGCCCATGATGAAGATAAGCCCATTAAGAAAACTAAGCCCATTTGTAGAAAAATAGCCCATTAAATAAATAACCCACTAATTAAAATAAGCCCATTTACAAAAATAGTCCATTAAGTATAATAAGCCCATTAGTAAAAGTAAGCCTTTCATTTTTATAAAAATCTTTTTATAAAAATTTACTAAGTATACTTTTTGGTAAATAAAAACATACTAGTTTTTATAAGTTTATAAATATCCGAAATTTGTTATCGATAGCTTATTTATATTTCGTGTCGTAAAATCGTCTAAACATCGTAGTAACTCTTCGGATTGGCGATTCACTTATGTATTCGTCCGCCGTTCGTTTTGACCATAAGTTGTGTCCGAAAGTTCGGAATGTCCGTAAGTTGTTTTCAAGTGTGTATATATGTATTCTTGTAAGTCTTTACTTGTAAATGTGTCTTGTATTTATTTGTATCTTTGTTATCAAATACCTAATTTTTGTACATAACTAATACAAATAATAAACACATAGTAAATAACTTGTTAAGATCACTAATATATATTTTCCCAAAAATATATATTTATATCTATTTTTGTTTTTAGAAAGACCACTTTCTAATCTTGTAAAGACTTGGCTAAAAATAATAATTTTTCTAACATATGATTTCTAAGAAAAATTGACCATATAACCTTTGTATTAGGTACTTTGCCATGTTTAGATAAACATATCATTTTCTTTTCAAATTCATCACCAATTTACCCATCATCTTAACTAAACATATGAGACTTTTATAAAATAAAATTTACCAAGATGATTTCCAAATCATGTAGGGTTTTAAACATGATCATAACATATACTAACTAGTTCAAAAACCAAGTTTAATTCTAGTTTTAACAACTTTTATAAAAATCTCTAGTTGTATGTTACTTTTCATAATCTTGTGAAAGTCTTGTTTTTAAATAAAAACTCTTAATACTTTCACAAGAACAATAGTTATGATCATCCATTTAATCCTTTATGTTAAAAACCCTTTAACATAAACATGTATAATTTTTAGATCATAACTTAAAACATACTCTAACCATTTATTTATCTCATAATCATCATAGCAAGATCAAATAAACATATCACAAGTCTTAAATCACAATATAATCAACATAAATATATCATGATTTTTATCTTTGCTTCTTTGTATTTTTCTCATGTTCATTATGTATGATTATATAGTTATTATTACTTATAATAACAATCATAAACATAATATGTATATAAAAAAATATAGAAGCTTACTTCTAGCACTAGGCTAGGGATGATCTTTAGAGATTTAAAGAACTAAGAAGATGATGATCTTTGATGTTGGAACACTTTTGTATGAATAAAAATCCTTCTTTTCACTTCCAAGAGCCTTAGATCACCTCATGTTACTTGGAAATCCATGTTGTTCATAAGAAATAATGAAGAAGTGAAGTGATTTTTCTATGGTGTTCTTGGTAATATGATGAAGATGATGAGAGCTTTTCTTATGTGTGTGTAGGATATAGTGTAAAATGGTGATAAGTGCTAGTAACTTAATGGGTAAGTATTGAAATTAATCATCCATTCTAATCCACTTGAAACTAATGAAAATATCTAGTTATTAACACTTAAACAAGTTGAAAGAAAAGTGGGGCCCACAAAGGGTCTTATAACCGTGAATGAGGGGGGGGGGGGTCTCATGTGGTAAAAATGTGTTAGAATTATTTAAGGTTTCACTCATGGAAAAAATGTAGTAAATGTTTAAGTATTTTAAGAACTTTGACATTTTATATAAAAATATCTACAAGGTTTTAAGCCTTCATATTTTAAAGTAGTGTGACACTAAGTAAAACTAGTTCATCGAAATTTTTAGTGTGTAAATCGGGTGAAAAAGTCGGTTCAGGTCCTGTACCGGCTTAAATACTGACACCGTGTTTTATTTAGATAAAAACATAACAAAAATTATTTTTGTACTTGTGTTATTATCCAAATATTTAATCCAACTTTTTGGACTAAAACTTTTATTATTTTTGACACGGTTCCGGTACCGGCTTTGCTGACTGGCAGTTTTCGGGCAGTTTTTGGTGCTACCGAACATTGGTAATATATTAAATCAAACCCTTGTATTCCCATATAGGGTTTAATATATAATTGATGTTGGACTCTCATCCGAGTCCTTAAGATGTCAGTTTAGATGTTTTCTGCGGATTCGGAGTTTTTGTCAGCACTCTAGTTCACTAGGCACTACTCTAGTTGTTTTGGTGAATTGTTTACACTATTCCAAATGTAACCAATAAAAATGAATAATGTGCATCATAAATGAATATTCCTTGAGTGCTCTAAGATGTATATCATGTAATCATACAGTTCGAGTGTTCGAAACACATACTTGTATAATGTAATTCATTGCTTTAAATGTACTTAAATTACCAGAAAGTGGCAGTTGTCACAACCACAAAACCCAGAACAACTCATGGAGATAGAAAACCAGGAAACCCAAGTGGAGATGCATGATTTTAACCCTGACGAAATTCCTAGGGTACCTGCACCAAATCCCCTAGACCCAAATTACGACCCATGGTGGGACGAGAATAGGGACTATGTGCAACGTTACTCTATTCCTGAAGACACACCTATAGGAGCCTATTCAGGTATGGACCCTTTAGATCCCTATTACCATGATAACTACATTAGGGGAATCTTGGAAGATCCTTACCAATTTCAGGCACTTTTACCTCCATATCAGGAACCCGCACCCCAGATTCCAAACCCAGTCTTAGAACCTGCACCCCCAATGAGTGCAGAAAACGTCCAAGAACTTAGGACTTTTGGGGAGGAAATTTTAGAAAGCAGTGAGAGAATGCGTCAGGTGGGAGAGCGTCTCGTATGGAAATACGATGAGCGCAATATTGATTTTTGGATGAATCCATATCCGTGAATGTTAGAATGGAGGAAGCAGTAGTAATAATATAATAAAATAAAATATGTGTGTACGGATGCATATTACTATTTTATTTCTGTTGGTATTGTAATCTTTATTTCTGTACTAGTGTGTAATAGACGCATAAGTATATGAAAAGAGTATAGTAGCAATGATCTACGTTTTTGGTTAGACCGTGTGTTATGTGATTAACTATATTAAAATATTAATTGTGATATTAATATGGGATAAATGTTTAAAATTCAGATGGCCGACGAAGAAAATCAAGGAAATCTGAATAACGATAACCAGAGTAACATTAACGTGGTTAATGATAATCCGAGTATCAATAACAATCGAAACCAAGTGGATAATAGTGCTATCCAACACATAGTAGCACAGGGAATTATAGATGCAATGCGATTTATTCTTCAAACTGTTAAAGATGCTGATAATAAAAGTAAGCATAGCAGTAAGTGACCAAGTAACAGCGTGAACAATGGACCTGTACTTCAAATGCCTATTCCCAAAAGAAGAAGAACCGTGCCTTACGGTTGTTCTTATAAAGAATTCTGGTCTTGTAAACTAATGGAATTCTCAGGCAACGAAGGGGCCATTGCAACTCTACGCTGGATAGAAAAGACTGAGGCAGTCTTAAGGATAAGTAAGTGTGCTGAAGAAGATAAGATACTGTTTGCTTCTAATCTGTTTAAGAATGCAGCACTAGAATGGTGGAATACTATACTCCAAACAAAAGGAAGTGATAGAACCTATAATATGGAATGGGAGGAATTTAAGGACAAGGTAGAAAGGAAATTCTGCCCTCCTAATGAAAAAGAACAGATAGCAAACAAATTCCTAAACCTTAGAATGACTGGTGTGGATAGTAAGGGATATACTAAAATATTCTTTGAATATGCTAGAATAGTGCCAACCCTTGCTTCACCAGAACCAGTGTTAATCTCCCGTTATATTTGGGGATTACTTAGAGAGATTAGACACGTAGTCAAGGCAGCTAGACCTCAAACCATAGAAGAAGCTGTAGAACTAGCCAATACCTTGACTGATGAGTTAGTCCATACCCGAGAAGAGGATCAAAAGAGAAACCTAACCCAGAAATTGACTCAAGAATTTCGTTATGGAAATTCTAACCGTGGGAAAAATATAGGTTCTACCTCTGCGCCCTACTGTAGGTATTGCAAAAGAAAGCATTCAGGGAGATGCTCCATATACTGTACCTTTTGCAAAATGTCGGGACACAAGGAAGAAAACTGCAGGAAGAAAGCTAACAGCAGGGTATGTTACAATTGCGGGGAACAAGGTCATATCAAGCTGAATTGCCCAAAATTTGCTCCAGCTCCAGATAACAAGAATACTAAAAATGCTAGAGCATTTGTTCTGACTGCAGAAGAAGCCAAAATGATTCCAGATGTCATAGCTGGTACGTTTTTAGTTAATGATGTCTTTGCTAAAGTATTATTTCACTCTGGTGCAAACCAAAGTTTTATTAATACATCGTTTTGCAAAATTTTAAATCAGTCATTAACTAAACTACCACATGAATGCTTAGTAGAGACAGCCAATGGAGAAACTGTTAGAATTTCTGAAATCTTGCAGGAAGCAAGCATAGAAATTTTAAATCAGAAATTTATTGCAAACTTATATCCCATGAATCTGGTAGGATTCGATGTTGTTTTAGGAATGGATTGGTTAATAGCCAATAAAGCTAGTATTTTATGTGATCAAAAGTTAATTCAAGTAAGTTCACCAAAAGGTAAAATGATCACAATTAAAGGAGATAAAACCTCTAAGTCCAATAAATTTATCTCTGTGATGAAAACTGCAAGTTGTATGAGAAAAGGTTCTATAGTGTATTTGATTTCTATAATCATTAACACTAAAGGAAAGGATTTAAAAGATATTCCAGTAGTATCTCAGATTTCAGATGTATTTCCAGAAGAATTGCCAGGGCAACCTCCGGACAGAGAAGTTGAATTCAGAATTCACCTGCTACCAGGAACATCACCAATTGCCAAAGCACCTTACCGTTTGGCACCTGCCGAAATGCAAGAATTGAAGAAACAACTAGATGAATTGTTAGAAAAAGGATTTATTCAACCGAGTTCGTCGCCATGGGGAGCGCCGATATTGTTTGTTAAAAAGAAGGACGGATCAATGCGGATGTGTATTGACTACCGTGAATTAAACAAGGTCACGATTAAGAATCGGTATCCATTACCAAGAATCGATGATTTGTTTGATCAACTTCAAGGAGCTCGATTTTTCTCTAAGATCGATTTAAGGTCAGGATATCATCAATTAAAGGTACAGGAAGAGGATATTCCTAAAACTGCATTTAGAATAAGGTATGGTCATTATGAATTTACTGTCATGCCGTTTGGTTTAACCAATGCCCCAGCTGCATTTATGGACATGATGAACCGAATATGTAAGCCATATTTGGATAAATTCATAATTGTATTCATAGATGATATTCTAATTTACTCTAAGAGTAAAGAAGATCATGCAAGACATTTGCACGCACTTTTAAGTTTATTAAGAAAGGAAAAACTTTATGCTAAGTTTTCAAAGTGCGAATTTTGGTTAGAACAGGTACAATTCCTTGGACACCTAGTCAATCATGAAGGAATTCATGTAGATCCAACGAAAATCGAGGCAATTACGAAATGGAAAACCCCTGAGTCACCAACTGAGGTTAGAAGTTTCTTAGGATTAGCTGGTTATTATAAAAGATTTATTAAAGATTTCTCTAGAATAGCCATTCCCTTAACTAAGTTAACTTGTAAATCTGTTAAGTTTGAATGGGGATTAAAACAAGAAGAAGCATTTAGAATCCTTAAGCAAAGATTAACCCATACACCCATACTAGCATTACCAGAAGGAACTGAAGACTTTGTAGTCTATTGTGATGCTTCTAGATTAGGTTATGGATGTGTGTTGATGCAACGCCAAAAGGTTATAGCTTACGCATCTAGGCAACTTAAGAATCATGAAGAGAATTATTCAACCCATGATTTAGAATTAGGAGCTATAATTTTTGCTCTTAAGATTTGGAGACAATACCTTTATGGTAGTAAGTTTACCATATTTACTGATCACAAAAGTTTAAGGTATGTTTTCAGGCAGAAGGAATTGAATATGAGGCAAAGACGCTGGATGGAATTTCTTAGTGACTATGATTGTGATATCCATTATCATGAAGGAAAAGCAAATGTAGTAGCAGATGCTTTAAGCCGAAAATATCACGAAAAGACAAAGAGGGTACGTTCTCTTAAATTAAATCTGCAAGTAGATTTAAATGATCAAATAAGAGAAGCACAAGAATCAGTAATCAAGGATGATTCTGAAAAATTAAAAGGCATGCTAAAAGAATTAGAACAAGGAACAGATGGAATATGGAGATTCCATGGAAAGAGAATGTGGATACCTAAATTAGGAAATCTACGTCATCGTATATTAGAAGAAGCCCATAAGTCTAAGTATACGATGCATCCAGGAAGTGATAAAATGTACCAGGATTTAAGGAAAAATTTCTGGTGGATAGGAATGAAAAAGGACATAGCAGTCTATGTTTCTAAATGTTTGACCTGTTCACAAGTTAAAGCTGAACATCAGAAACCCTCAGGTTTGTTACAACAATTAGAAATGCCCGTTTGGAAATGGGAATTGATAACAATGGATTTTGTCACTAAATTACCCAAAACTAGGAAAGGAAATGATACAATCTGGGTGATTGTAGATAGACTAACTAAGTCAGCTCATTTTCTACCAATGAAAGAAACAATTAGTATGGAACAATTATCTAAATTGTATGTAAATGAAATTGTTTCTTTACATGGTATTCCTTTATCAATTGTTTCTGATAGGGATAGCCGCTTTACATCTCATTTTTGGTCAAGTTTCCAAAAGGCTATGGGAACTAAGTTAAAATTAAGTACGGCTTATCATCCACAAACAGATGGACAAAGTGAAAGGACAATTAAGACAATGGAAGATATGCTTAGAGCTTGTGTAATTGACTTTGGAGGTAATTGGGATGATCACTTACCTTTAATAGAATTTTCTTATAATAATAGTTATCACACAAGTATCAATGTCGCACCATTTGAAGCACTTTATGGACGAAAGTGTCGAACCCCAGTCTGTTGGGCAGAAATTGGGGAAAAGCAACTATCTGGACCTGAGATAGTACAAGAAACAACCGACAAGATTATTCAAGTCAAGGAACGACTGAAAGCAGCACGTGATCGACAAAAGAGTTATGCTAATAACCGACGCAAGCCATTGGAATTTCAGGTAGGAGATAAAGTGTTGTTAAAAGTCTCTCCTTGGAAAGGAGTGGTAAGATTCATCAAACGGGGAAAGCTAAGTCCCAGGTATGTTGGACCTTTTGAGATTATTAGAAGAATAGGACCAGTAGCCTATCAGCTACAACTGCCAGAGGAAATGGCAGGAATACATGATGTGTTTCATGTATCTAATCTTAAAAAGTGCTTAGCTGATGAATCATTAATAGTACCTCTTAAGGATATAGAGGTAAATGAACAACTCAAGTTTGTAGAAAGGCCTCTACAAATTGAAGACAGGAAAGTCAAGAATCTCAAGCATAAGCGACTAGTTCTAGTCAAAGTGAAGTGGGACTCCAAAAGAGGACCTGAGTACACATGGGAGCTCGAGTCAGAAATGAAAAGGAAATATCCGCATTTATTTCAATAGATCTCGAGGACGAGTTCTAAAACAAGGTGGGGAGAATGTAACAACCCTTGGTAAAACCAACACCCTTATAATATTTTCGACACTCTAATATATTATAAAATGTCCCAATATGTTTTATATTACACCCCGTATGTGAAAACTGAGCCCTAGTTATGTTATAATTATAAAATAAATAAAAAACAGGAAATATAGGGCTGAGGCGGGCCGCGTAGAGCCACCTTAACCACTTACGCGGGCGGTATAAGGGCTAGAACTGACTTCGTTGATTCCATTAGTTGAAGCGGGCCGCGTAAGACTTAGATTACACTAACGCGGGCCGCGAGAAACCTATACATGCGAAGAGTCCAGATGCCGACACGTGTCGACATCGTGTCAAGTCTACTTGGTGACCGGACTAAGCTATTCTGTTGACCAGGTTTGACGCGGGCCGCGTAAACCTTGTCTATGTTTTACGCGGGCCGCGACAGGACTAGAATCAGACCATATAAATAGATTGCATCAGATTACAATTTCCGTCGCTCACATTTCAATCTCAAATCACAATTTCTGTAGGAAAGTTATAATACATGGGTATTATACCCCTAATTAGCGAGGTTCTGCTCCGTTGTAAGTATTATAACCCCAGTTTCATAATAGTTACGCTGCCCGATTGATTTAGGGTTCCGTAACAACTGTCGTGGTTTTTCCCGATGTAGTTGTTGGAATGCCGTCTCGGGGAGGGTATCATTAATATTTTCAAAGGGTTATGATACTAACCAATGTACATTTGTATAAATTATAGATTATATCCAGAAAACCCTTACGAAAAGCTTAAGACAGCAATGTGAGTTTATCCTCTTTTTGTTAACCTTTTTGGAATGTTTTAGAAAACCTTAATTATTTTACAATGTGATTAAGCGGTGATTGAGTCTTTGTAGTTCTTCAATTACTTCCGGTATTATGGGGTTTTGTATACAAAATTTACTATGAGTAGTAGTAAGTCTAAATGACAGTGCATTACCATTGGACGACGAGTTAGCCAATGGGTAATTTGACCATAGCCATAGATCCGGTCGAGTGGCAAATACTGAATGAGTAATTGTGTAGAAATAAACAATGTGATTGCTCTCAATACTGTTTTAATTGATAAAATGTTTCTTGATTAAACTGGGATTCACTCACCAGTATTTCCGACTGACAAATGTTTTTAAAACGCGTTATAGGTAACACAATGTGAACAGCCAATTAATGAAAGCCAGCTGGAGAGCACTGAAGGCTTGGGAAAATGTGGCTATAAAAGTTACCTAATAAACGATGTTTTAAATTCAATAAAATAGGGTCTGTCCCTATAAATGTATTGTAATAAGAAACTTGGGTTTTGCCCATGTTATTATTAATATCAAATATGGTGGTTTTACTCTGATAAACATTTCCTAACTACGGTCCTGATGTAAATTCCGCTGCAAAATTAAATAAACCTGATACCACCGAAACTCTGTGATCGTGTCCGCCCGTTCCCGGGGATCAGGGATCGGGGGTTGCGACACTACCCGCACTCACAATTCTCGAACGCGCTTCCCGAAACTTGAATGACAGGTGAATACGTGCAAAATATGTAATTGAATACGTGCAAAATATAGTTGAATATGTTCTTACTTTCAATTGAATAGCCATCCGATCGAATGACTTGACTTAGGCTACAACGAAAACTTCAAAAGTTCAAACATTTTACAAACACATTCCTCCAATCGAATGACCAGCCGACCGAATGGTCATCCGTCCAGATGACCAATCGTCCGGATGATCATCCGATCGACTCATCATCTGATCGCTCATCACACCTAACGCACCGTTAACACGTTGTTCAACACTAACACTATCGTTCTATGCTCAGGCTAATCTCTCACGCGCTCCCTTCAATCCAAGACTGTGTTTATTTACTAAACACATACAGTGAGTATACTCGAACCGTTTTTGCTTAACGCACTTTTGGGTGTTACATACGTTACCTATATCAAATCACATCAACACACAATGCAAACACTTTTATACGCTAATCGCTCTCGCATGTTATACGTGTCTCGATGAATGCTTGTATGTTATGTTTACACAGTGATTGTTGCCTGACACCTTAGCAACGATAGTACTATAGTTTGGACTCAGCACCTGTCGTGGACAGGGGTTGTTAAGGGTTTTACTTCACATGGTCATAGTGGTGATAATGTGTTGCGCATTCTACACTCGCAGTCATGTCGTTTGCATATTTCATTGCCGATAGCTTACTTGCTTCACATTTCTACGTGTTACATGATGGTTATGCGTAAACGCTTTCGCTATACTATATGCTATTAAACATGTGTACTCACCTTTACACTCTGTGTATTGACTTTATTTTAACGTATGTGACAGGTGTCTAGGATGCTATGTTTGCTGATCTTTTATGGAATCAAGATAGGCAGTCTAGAAACTACATCAATTAGAAAAATCTAGGTTGTCGGACTTGCTTTGTCTGAGAGAAACTTGTTATCTGTAATAATTATTAGTTGAATATTTGTTGATTGGTATGGGACAATTGACCTTAAAAATATTGGTAACACTTAGTTGTTATGGATCTCTTGGGCAATCTGGTTCGTCTAGTGCCACGCCCTAATGTTTCCGCCATCGGTCAGGGTGTGACAGATTGGTATCAGAGCCATAACTATAGGAAATTAGGAAAGACATGACCTTGTCCTGGTTGATGTCTTAGAATTGACCTAGTCTATAGTTTAACTACCAACAGACTGCCTTGTGCGAACCCAGTAGGGGTTCTGCATGAGCCTATTTCTGTTACTCTCTCGAACTTGCTGAAAAACTACACCTTTGTGCGAACACCGCATACTACAGATTCGTGCAAAGCCAGGTTTTCCTAAAGCTGGAATACTACTGCCGCCTTAGGAAGTCCGACCTGACACACAACACACACGTTTCAAAAAATACTCGCATAATACACCCGAGTGACTAAGGTCGAGATTTGGTGTGAAAACCGTAAACTCTCGATAAAATCGCTCGCTCGACGCACATTTTTACTATCAACACGAGAATTTTCGTTGAGTCATGAGTGAAATCCGTATCTCAACGAAAAGTTTCCATTTTCTATTTCGTGGTTATACCGCACTTTCAGGAACAGGGTTGTTAAGTTAGGGGTGAAACCCACACCTTAATGACTTATTCCGCTCTCTGTTTGGTTTTTCAAAACTCTCACCAAAGTCTCGATGGGTTCCAACGACTTAATTTACACATTAACCAAAAGGATGGGTGTCGTTCGCCCGGATTGAGGCGAGAGCACAGTCTAGAAGGCCAAAGCGTGTACTCGAGTTTCCTATGAATAGTCGAATCACTTTGGGTAGTCGATGTCTCACACCTAAGACAATCTATTTTCGATTCTAAGCAGCAGTCGCTGATTTTACGCTTTACCGCTTTTATGTGATTTATGTGTTTATACATTTTTATGTGTTCAATTTTGGAGAATTATTCGCTTTTCACTCACCTCTTTACTAAATGCACACGACTCGCACTGCACATTTATCTCAAAACGCTAACAAATCACAGACAACCTATGAACTCACGCACGCTACGCTACTCGCTATCGCTACCCGCACTCGCAACTCTCGAACGCGCTTCACGAAACTTGAATGACAGGTGAATACGTGCAAAATATAGTAGAATATGTGCTTATGTGGACTACGTGCTTATGTGCTTACGTGCTTATGTGCCTATGTGAATTATGTGCTTACGTGATTCTGTGCCTATGTGTTAGACGTGTTCCTGATGCTTTATCTAATGGTAATAAGTATGGTGGTTAGACGCTAAAATTTTCGAATCCCGATATACTCGAATCTCGTCTGAATCCTACGACGATGTTTGCTGCAGACAATGTCTTCCCTTGGCTCTTACACTCGCCGAAATGCTCAGAGAAGCAGAGATGACAAGCGCATCGCTTCTCTAGGTGAGATCGTCATTCAGGTGAAGAGCAGCTCCTCTGTTGAATCCAAGAGCGACTCTCCTAGAGCGCCATTCAGCTTTAAGCAATTCAAGGCCTGTGGCCCCAAAGACTTCACTGGTGAAGACGGGCCCAACGCCATGTTTCATTGGTTTGACTCGATTAAAGTCACTCTTCATCAAAGCGGATGCCCAGACAACCTCCGCACTGTTAACGCAACTGGAGTTTTTCAGTCCAGGGCTCTGGACTGGTGGACTGCGGAGCGGAACAGACGTGGGAACGACGCAGCCTATGGACTCTCTTGGGAGGAACTGAAGGAAGTCATGGTGAAAGAATTATGTCCCCCACATGAACTCCAGAAGCTAGAAAATGAGTTTTGGGGTATCAAGCAAGAAGGTGGCGATAATGCTGGTCTCACTGCTCACTTTAAGAAGCTTAGTATCATCTGCCCTTGCCAAGTGTCAACTCCCGACATCACAATCAAGAAATACATCCGCGCTCTACCCGATTGTGTTGCCGATTTTGTGCAAGCAGCTAAGCCTACCACCATTGAGGAATGCTACCAACTCGCCGCTGAGATCAATGATAAGCGAGTTTTGGCTGGTTATTTTAAGACCACAAGCAAGAATCTCCACCAGGTCACTGCTACTCCCATTACTGAAACAGCATCACCTCAAACCTCGAAGTCATCACGTCAAGGACGCAAATGCAAGGGTAACAACAACAAGAACTGTGCCGCAATCGCCGCTCCTCTCAATGCTGTTCCTATGCAACCCAACCAGAACCTGAACCGCCAAGTAGCAGCACCTGTGACCAATGCACCACCTGCCAAGCGTGCATACACTGCGTCATCCCCTGTGCCCTACTTGTACTTACCATCACCCAGCTGGGATAGCTTGCCGTTTTTGTTTCCACTGCAATATCTACGGACACTTTACCGTGAACTATCGTACTGGTCCTCGTCAGCAAGCTCAAGTTCAAGTTCCTCCTGCACTGCCAGCTCCTCTTCCCGCTCCTCAGGGTAACCAAGCAGCTCCTGCTAACGCACGAGCCTGCTTCGCATGTGGTGACCCTAACCACTTCGCCAATGTCTGCCCAAATCGTGTGGTAAAACAAGAACCGCAGCAGCCACTGCAGCAACAACATCAACAGCCTCAGCCGCAGCAACAACAGCCACAGCAACAAGCAGCCTGCGGAAGAGCATTCAACATCAATGTCTGTCAGGACCAAACTGACAACAATTTTGCCAATGGTACGTTTCTTGTTAACGGTATTTATGCTTCATGTTTATTTGATACTGGAGCCGATAACTGTTTTATGTCGTTTCAATTCGAGAAGCTCCTAAACCGTAAACGCGCTAACCTCCCAACGATGTTCGACGTAGAAATTGCCACCGGAAGAACCATCACCGTTAGTTCTGTTCCCCGTGATTGTACCCTTGAACCCAACAATCATGTTTTTCTGATCGGTCTTATTCCGATGCAGATTGGTTGTTTCAACATCATAGTATGCATGGATTTTCTTTGTGAAAATTGTGCTGAAGTTGTTTGCTTCGAAAAGATGATTCGTTTCTCTCTTGCTAATGGCGACCAACTCTGTGTTTATGGTGAAGTATATTCGAAGGATCTGAAACTCATGTCGTGCATTCAAGCAAGCAAGTATCTCCAAAAGGAATACAAAGCTTTCTTGGCACACATTGTAGTAGCAGAGGAAAAGGAAAAGAAGCCGATGGAAATGGTACTTGTGGTTCGTGATTTTCCTGCTGTATTTCCTGACGATTTACCTGGTCTACCCCCGATTCGTGATATTGATTTTCGTATCGATCTCATTCCTGAATCTAACCCCGTTGCTAAATCCCCTTATCGCCTCGCTCCGTCCGAAATGCGTGAACTTTCGAGTCAACTCCAGGAATTGCTTGATAAAGGCTTTATACACCCTAGCACATCTCCATGGGGCACACCTGTCCTTTTCGTCAAAAAGAAGGATGGATCGTTCCGAATGTGCATCGATTATAGGGAACTCAATAAGCTTACTATCAAGAATCGCTACCCCTTACCCTGAATCGACGACTTATTTGATCAATTGCAAGGCGCTACGTGTTTTTCTAAGATCGATTTACACTCTGGTTATCATCAGCTACGAATTCAGGAAGAAGATATCCCTAAAACCGCTTTTCGCACCTGCTACGACCATTAAGAATTCGTCGTTATGCCCTTTGGACTTACCAACGCACCGGCAGTTTTCATGGATTTGATGAATCGCGTGTGTAAGCCCTTTCTCAACCGCTTCGTCATCGTGTTTATCGATGATATCCTTATCCATTCGAAATCGAAATCCGAACACACGCAACATCTTCGTTTGGTTCTCGAGCTTCTCCAAGGGAATCGCCTCTACACCAAGTTATCCAAGTGTGAATTTTGGCTTGAGGAGGTTCAATTCCTCGGTCACATCGTCAATAGTCAAGGTATTCACGTTGATCCCGCGAAGATTGAAGCAGTTAAGAGTTGGATTACACCGAAAACCCCGTCCGAAGTTCGTTCTTTTCTCGGATTGGCCGGATATTACCGTCGATTTATCGCTGATTTCTCTAAAATCATCGTTCCTCTTACCTCTCTTACGCATAAAGACAAGCCTTTTGTTTGGGCAACTGAGCAAGAGGAAGTCTTTCAAACTCTCAAGCGTATGCTTTGCAACGCTCCCGTACTAGCGCTACCCAATGGAAACGACGACTTTGTATTCTATTGTGATGCCTCTAACCTAGGTCTTGGTTGTGTTCTTATGCAATGGGACAAGGTTATCGCGTACGCCTCTAGTCAGCTCAAAGTCCATGTGAAGAACTACACAACCCACGATCTCGAACTAGGTGCAGTTGTTTTTGCGTTAAAGATTTGGCGACACTACCTATATTGTAACGCCCCAACACTCGAATGTTTACATTTGTCATATGTGTAACGTCCCAAAACTTAAATGTTTATATTTTCCATATGTTTCATATGATAAAACATGAAATAAAACGACTAGGCTATTTAACCTAGTAAAATTACTTAGTCAAAACAAGTAAGGAATGGGTTTGGTGGAAATTGTGAAGGTGTGATAAAGTTGAGGGACTAAATTTGGTATAAAGGAATCAAGTTTGATGAAAACACCTAAGTGTGTGTGGTGTGTGTGTATGTATTCAATCAAAGAGAGGGAGAAGAGAAGAAACCCTCTTCAACTCAAGAATGATACAAATTGATCAAATTACGATGGAGATTGGAGTCAAATCGGATGCATGAGCTTAGATTCTTAATCATCTAGACAAGATGAACATGTGGATAAGCATTTGGTCAAAGTGACACAAGCACGGAAGGCTCACGGGTCAAAAGGACATAAGGAAGCGAACGCGAATACGGGCGCAAATATGTAAGTGATTCCGATTCACTTCTTAGTATGTATATGAATTTTCATGTTTATGAATGTGGAGAAATCATGTAAGGTTGTGTAATGAATGAGAGTATTAAGATAAGTATTGACTTTGTTAGACGAAGGTAGAATTCTAAGATGAAGGTAAATTGTTGGTATTAAACGGGTCGAATAAATGCACATAGGTAATGTAACGATAATGAAATTCGTAAAGATTAAGGACCCGGGGTAAGGATTTTTAGTCAATTATGCAGGGAAATGTTTTACGGACAATTAGAAACAAGTTTCAAGTGAAACGGATGCAAAATGAACAAGTTATGAGAGTTTTAGTATTAATATGGAAAGCTGATCTGGGCACCACCGTAGCTTACGGTGCCCACCGTAGGCTACGGGGGGTGCTGAAGCTTTTCTTTACCGTAGGCCAGTCCCTTCTTGCCGTGGCCACTTTAAGGGCCACCGTAGGCTACGACGCTTACGGTTGAGGTCATATGCAAAATGTAAAGTTTATGCAATTCTTCGTTTTTCTTCGAATTCGGACCCCGTGAACCCATTCCAAGCCCCGTTAAGTGTCTATAATGTACCTTAACCCTACTAAATGGCTTGGTAAGCTACGGGTAAGTATGGAACTCATTTTTAAGATCCGAAATGTACCCGAAAGTCACTTAAAAAGCGTTTATGAAGTGTAAGTAAGAACGGGATGAGTAAGCGAGTATGCGGGGAAATGAATTTAGTATGTGGGCATGTATGTATAGATTTAATTTCATTCCAATAGCTGAAACTTATAAGTAATCATGAATAGGAGTGAGTATGTACATAAGTTGTACGTACATGACTTATTTACATGGAGGTTTGTAATTAGGATACGTCAGGAAATCATATGGAATTATGTAAGTGGTATGTAAGAGCTTGTATATAAGTACCTGGACCTGCGTGCCAGGTATTGGTGGCCTCCGATCTCAACCGCATTTGGATCCCCAGTCGCAATAACCTTCAGGAGATATTGCTGACTGAAGCCCACAAGTCTCGATATTCCATTCATCCCGGTGCCGACAAGATGTACCTGGACGTGCGTGCCAGGTATTGGTGCCCTGGAATGAAGAAAGATATCGCTCTTTATGTTTCAAAACGCCTGACTTATTCCAGGTTCAAGGCTGAACATCAACGACCCTCTGGCTTGCTCGTACAACCCGAGATCCCTATGTGGAAATGGGAGAGTATAATTATGGATTTCATTACGAAACTCCCACGCACGCCATCAGGTCACGATAGCATTTGGGTTATCGTTGATCGTCTTACTAAATCCGCCCACTTTCTGCCGATAGGAGAAGACTATAAAGTTGAACGATTAGCACCAATCTATACCGACTAAGTCATTTGTCGACATGGGACACCTCGTGACATCATCTCTGACCGTGATGGTCGATTTACTTCACGTCTTTGGGAAACGTTTCAATCTGCTCTCGGTACTACTCTTAATCTCAGTACCACTTTCCATCCCCAGACTGACGGTCAGACTGAACGCATGATTCGCACCGTTGGAGACATGCTTCGCTCGTGTGTTATAGATTTTGGTGGTAATTGGGATCCGCATTTACCTTTAGTCGAATTCTCGTACAACAACAGTTATCACTCTAGCATTCAAATGGCACCATTTAAGGCATTATATGGAAGAAAATGTCGATCGCCTATTGAATGGCACGAGATCGGAGATGCACAAATTACCGATCCTGAGTTATTGCAAGAAACGACTGACAAGATCCTCCAGATACGAAATAATCTCTTGAAAGCGCGGAGTCGTCAAAAGAGTTACGCCGATAGACGCCGCAAGCCCCTTGAGTTCGAAGTTGGCGATCACATACTCCTAAAGGTTTCACCTTGGAAGGGGGTGATCCGATTCAGCAAGAAAGGAAAGCTAGCGCCTCGATATGTTGGACCCTTTAAGATTCTGGAAAGAATTGGCAAAGTGGCCTACCGACTCGAATTACCGGAGGAACTCAGCAATGTACACCCGACTTTCCACGTTTCGAACCTCAAAAAGTGTCTAGCCTAAGAGAATCTACATGTTCCTCTTGAGGATTTACAAGTGGACGAAACATTACACTTCATGGAAAAGCCAGTAGAAATAATGGACCGAGAGACCAAGAAACTCAGACGCTCACGCATTCCTATAGTGAAGGTTCGCTGGGAAGGCAAACGCGGCGCTAAGTTCACTTGGGAAATCGAGAGTGATATGAAAGCTAAATATCCACAACTCTTCGTTACGCCTGCGCATTAATTTTGGGACGAAATTCCCTAAAGTAGGGGAGGCTGTAACAACCCAACTTTTCAAGTCGAAGTCAAAGTCAGGTCGTTACCCAGATCTGTCTTTTCTTGCTTAATTACCTTGTACTCTCGAGACTCGATAAATAGTTTCACCCATTATCAATATATGTTAACTATTTTGAACTACGATTTACTACTAAGTGAAGTAACAATGCGATAAACGCAGAAATCACAATGAAACATTATTTTACTAAACGCTATCACATCCCAATCGCATCGCAAACTCGAAACGCAACTACTGGTATTGTTTTATGTGTGTGTTATTGTGTGCCTTACTTGTGTGTGCCTTGTATATATCTTGGGGATGTTATTCGTAAACACAAACACAATCGCAACTCTATCGCAACGTAATCTCATCGCAAACCCAAAACACAGATTTACTTTTTAGCTTTTTATGTGTTAAGTTATTTGTGTAACTACTTCTTAATGCTATCGCATCGCTTACTCACAACTCGCTTAAACGCAACGCAACGCTTAACGCATGAAATGAAAGTCAGAAAACCAACTCGCACAAGTTGTCGGATCGAATGACCAACCGATCGAATGATCATCCGACCGGATGACCATCCGATCGGATGGCCATCCGATCAACTGGCCATCGAACCCTCGCACTTGCACCACCTTACTCACCTCTCACCCTATAAATACTCACCTATCACATCATCAGTCACTGATGTGATAGCTCTATCCGACCTAACTCGTTCCAGCTTGTTCTAAGGCACTTTTCTCTCAATTCCACGCGATTTCGTAAGTATTTCACCCAAAATCTTGTACTTCCATCATCAGCACACTTTCTCATCATCTTCTCCACTGAAATCGCTACTTTTCACCATGAAATCACCGGATTCGGACTGCTTTAGGGTGACGTCACCTCGGGTTCTTATGAACACTGAAGTGTGACCTCATCTCATCAAGAACGGTTCAGATCTAAAAGATTTCTACACATTTTTACACTGATTTAGACAAGAACTAAACATTTTCAACTGATTCAAACTTTTCTTCAACATTTCTTCACTTTTTTCACTCAAAACCGATGGAACCTAGACTCGTTCAGGCTCTCTACTCATTCTCTAGTGGAGAACCGGTCTGAGAACATTTTTCCACCAAAGAGACGACCGATTCACAGGTTGAATATGAAACCCCGTAAAGAACAGTTAGACTGATCGAATGGAGTGATTCCCATCCGATCGACTGAGTTGGACTTGGTGTGGTTTCCGTTGTTTGACACGTCGTCGCGCCATCTCCGTTAAACTTTAAAACTTTTAACTTTGAAAATTTTACGAAGATCTTCAAAACATTCAGTTCTCTGAGCGAATAGCCATCCGATCGGATGACCATCTGATCGAATGACTATTCGACATGTGACTCGCCCTTTTACAACAAGTTCAACACTTAACCAATTTTACAAAACTTCAAAGAATATCACTTTCAATCAAATAGCCATCCGATCGAATGGCCATCCGTCCAGATGACCATCTGATCGAATGAATTGACTTATGCTACAACGAAAACTTCAAAAGTTCAAACATTTTACAAACACACTCCTCCAATCGAATGACTAGCCGACCGAATAGTCATCCGTCAGGATGACCATCCGTCCGGATAATCATCCGATTGACTCATCATCCGAAAGCTCATCTCACCTAACGCACCGTTTACACGCTGTTCAACGCTTACACTATCATTCTATGCTCAGGCTAATCTCTCACGCGCCCCCTGCAATCCAAGACTGTGTTTATTTGCTAAACACAAACAGTGAGTATACTCGAACCCCCTTTTGCTTAACGCACTTTTGGGTGTTATATACGTTACCTATATAAAATCACATCAAGACACAACGCAAACATTTTTATACGCTAACCACTCTCGCATGTTATACGTGTCTTGATGAATGCTTGTATGTTATGTTTACACAGTGATTGTTGCCTGACACCTTAGCAACGATAGTACTATAGTGTGGACTTAGCACCTGTCGTGGACAGGGGTTGTTAAGGGTTTTACTTCACATGGTCACAGTGGTGATAATGTGTTGCGCATTCTACACTCGCAGTCATGTCGGCTGCATATTTCATTGTCGATAGCTTACTTGCTTCACATTTCTACGTGTTACATGTTGGTTATACGTAAACGCTTTCGCTATACTATATGCTATTAAACTTGTGTACTCACCTTTACACTCTATGTATTGACTTTATTTTAACGTATGTGACAGGTTTCTAGGATGCTATGTTTGCTGATCTTTTGTGGAATCAAGATAGGCAGTCTAGAAACTACATCAATTAGAAAAATCTAGGTTGTCGGACTTGCTTTGTTTGAGAGAAACTCATTATCTGTAATAATTATTTTTCAAATATTTGTTGATTGGTATGAGACAATTAACCTTAAAAATATTGGTAACACTTAGTTATTATGGATCTCTTAAGTAATCTGGTTCGCCTAGTGCCACGCCCCGATGTTTCCGCCATCGGTCAGGGTGTGACAACAATGTCAGGAATGACTCGGGCCATTTGGTCAGCCATTTGTTCAGAGATTAAACCCACTAACTCTTGTTTGGATATGGAGTCGGAGTTATTGGAGTTCTTCTTTGAGCCTGATTTAGACTTCTTGGCTTTCTTGGAGGATGCAGGGTTTGGTGAAGACATCTAGAGATTCAAAAGGAATGAATATGTGAGACTTGATCATAATGTTTGTGTTAGAAAAATCGTTTTCACGAAATGATTCACATAGCATAAAGTGTCACATAGCATAAAAGGGTTTCAATTGTTTCACATAGCATGAAATGTTCAAATTGTATCACATAGCATAATCATGGATTCCACATAGCATAACATGAATTTCACATAGCATAACATGAATAATGAAAGCATCGTAAATTTAGTTTGTTCACGAGAGATTATTATTGTTTTTGATTGCGATAAATGTGCGAATTGTGTAACGGTTTTGAAACGAACGAAGTTTCAAGTATAAAATCATATATAAATTGAGATAACATAAAAGAGAGGCTCATAAAACATTGGATTGTTTCGGGTAGAGAAACATCGACTATTCCAAAGTGGGTCGAAAGTCCTTTCGAATTAGAGAAACGTGATTTGGCCTATAGGTAAGATACTCTCGTCGAGAAGCGATTAACGGTATCTTACCTTTCCAGTTACTACACGTCTCTAATCAATTGAAACAATCGGGACTTTGGCGAGATTGAAAATCGAGGAATGGGACTTAATTGACAAGGTGCGAGTTTCACCCCTAACTTGAAGATTTCGTACCCTAATGTGGTTTGGGCAATTTTGTCAGTTTAGTTCAAAGGTTTCATTTTTCTCCTATGGGTCCAAAAAGGTTTCACCGTTGCCATTTTATTCCACTAGGTTAACTTCATCTATTTTTCTGTTAACCAGAAGGGCAATTCAGTCATTTTATATGTAATTTTGTTAACTAGAAAGACAATTCGGCCATATAAAATGACTAAATCGCCCTTCTCGTTAACAGGAATAATGGATGAAGTTAACCCAGTGGGCTAAAATGGCAACAGTGAAATCTTTTTGGACCCACATGCGAAAAATGAAACCATTGGACTAAACTGGCAAAGTGGCCCAAAGCACAGGGACTAAAATGGCATTTAACTCTTGTTTTTATATTGGTCAGTAATTTATTATAGTTAGGGTAAATTACAGTTGTCATCCTTTATGTTTGTATCGAACTGCAATGGATAGCCTTTAACTTCAATAATTACAGTCACACCTTTCGTCCTTTACGTCACACCCCAACCGATGGCGGAAAGATCAGGATGAGACGAAAACGAGATTGCAAGAGACTTGATAACACTATGTGACAATAATAATTAAATTCGAATTTCATTTCAAAACTAGATTGTCATACAAGATTCAAATGAAAAGAACAACATTGTCTCAAAAGCAACATAACATCAAAATAGATTAATTAATCTAGGTGTGTATCTAAGTCCACCTAAATCTTGTTTCATCTTGTAACATCATCTCAACATTCAACCTACAACATGTAATAAAATATATCAACAAAAGTTGGCGAGTATACAAGTTTTGTTACATAGCATAATATAGAATAAAATAGTTTAAGTGCTCATATCCAACATGAATCATAATAAGCAAGTTTACTAGCATGCCGAAACGGTGTACATATATGTTCAATCCCAAGTTTCCAACGCGTTAAAATAGCCTATCCCAAATAGAGTAACGAGAGGTTGACATGTTTAACTTAACAATACCCCAAGTTTCGTGGGCGGTGCGTTAATCCTATAGCGCTATAATTGTTAAGGTAGGCTAACAAAGTTAATGAAACATATAATCGACACAAATAGTTTACATTAGCATACAAGTCTAAACAAGCATCATATAGTTTCATGTTAAGCATGGATAGAGTTTAAAATAGTTTCATGTGAAGTGTAATTTTTGTAATCATACATGTTGCACCCAAAACTGATAAAAAGGAAAACGGGATCAAGTATACTCATGGTTTGCAAGCTTTCCTACTTGAAATCCTGCGAGTGATGTTGGTTGATGGATTAGTTTGGAGCACCTTTTCCTTCTACACGAAGAAAACATAGGTGTGTGTGTAACAACCCGACTTTGAAGTCAAAGTACAAGTCAAAGTGAAAGTCAAAGTCAAGAAATGTCAACATTCAGATCTGTCATTTCTTACTTAATTATTGCTTGTACTCTCGAAGCTCGATAATCGACACTTTAGTTGATGCTATTTTCATTTACGATTTGTAATATGTGAAGTAACAATGTGATAAACGTAACTAAACGCTATTCTACTTAATGCTAACGCATCGCAATCGCAGCGCCACTCGAATCGCAGTTATTGGTTTTGTTCTATGTGTGTGTGCCATTATGTGCTTTACTTGTGCATGTTTATCTATGTTAAAGGTGTTATTCGCAAACGCAGATGCAACTCTATCGCAACGCAATCTAATCGCAAACGCTAAACGCAAGTTTACTTACTTATATGTTGTTGTGTGTTAGTTATGTTATTTGTGTAACTATTGTTTAAAACTATCGCATCGCTTACTCTCAACTCGATTAAACGCAACGCAACGCTCAACGCACAAAACAAAAGTCGGCAACTAACTCGTGAAAGCCCTCCGATCAAACGACCATTTGGTCGAATGGACATCCGACCGGATGACCATCCGATCAAACGGCCGTTCGACCAGAGCATACCACACCTCCTTTCCTCCTCTCACACTATAAATACCCCTCCAGTCACATCACTGTTCATTGATGTGACAGCTCCCTCCGACCCGTGCACTCTCAGCCTCTTTTCTCTTGATTCCTCATGATTCTTGTAAGTTTTCACCCTAAATCTTGTACTTTCACAATCAGCACACACTTTCTCATCATCTTCTCCATCAAATCACAACTTTTCACTGTGAAATCATCTGATTTGGGCTGTTCTAGGGTGACGTTATCATGGAGTTCTTATGAACATTGTAGTGTGACCTCATCTCAGCAAGAACGGTTCGGATCAGATGGATTTCTACACATTTTACACCGATTTCTGCTAAATCTAAACATTTAACAACAATTTCAAACTTTTCTTCAACAATCTTTCACTTTTTACTCAAAACCGTTAGAATCTGGACTCGTTCGGGTTCTCAACTCATTCTCTAGTGGAGAACCGATCTGAGAATGGATTTCTATCAAAGAGACGACCGATCCACGGGTTGAATATGAAACTCCATCAAGAACAGTTGGTTCTGATCGAACGGGGTGATTCCCATCCGTTCGGAAGAGTTGGACCTGATGTGATTTCCATTGTTTAACACGCCGTCATGCCGTCTCCGTCAAACCACAAACTTTCTAAACTTAACTGATTTTAAAAGTTCAAACAAACTGGTCACTCAAACGAATAGCCGTCCGATCGAACGACCATCCGATCGAACGACCATCCGATCGAACGACTATTCGACCAGGTGACTTGATTTTATAAGTTAAACACTTGAAGTTTTCAAAAATTTTCAAAGATCATCAGTTTCAATCGAATAGCCATCCGATCGAATGACTTTATTTATACTACAACGAAAACTTCAAAAGTTCAATATTCCACAAACACACTTTCCTCAGGCGATTGGCCATCCGACCGAACGGTCATCCGTCCGGATGGCCATCCGATCGGACCACCATCCAATTGTTCATCTCGCCGACACGCTGTTTCACGCACTGTTCAATGCTTATACTGTCGTACTGGAATCAGGCTAATCTCTCAAGTGCTCCCTTAATCCAAGCTTGTGTTTATTTACTAAAGACGAACTGTGAGTATACTCGATCCCTTTTTGCTTAACGCACTTTTGGGTGTTACATACGTTACTTATATCAAATCACATCAACACACAACATAAACACTTTTAAACGCTATCCGCTCTGCGTGTTATATGTGCTATTCGATGAATGCTTCTATGTTATGTTTGCACAGTGATTGTTGCCTGACACCTTAGCAACGATAGTACTATAGTTTGGACTCAGCACCTGTCGTGGACATGGGTTGCTAAGGGTATTTCTTCACGTGTCACAGTGGTGATATGTGTTGCGCATTCTACAACTCGCAATCATGTATGTGCATATTTCATTGTCGATAGCTTACTTGCTTCACATTTCTACGTGTTACATGCTGGTTATGCGTAAATCGCTTTCACTACTATATACTATTAAACTGGTATGCTCACCTTTACACTATGTGTATTAACCTATTTTAATGTATGTGACAGGTGTTTAGGATGCTTTTATTTGCTGGATGTCATGGAATCAAGCTTAGGTGGTCTAGAAACCCACGAATAATTTACGAGTTGTCGGAACAATTTTTATCTTTGAGAACAATGTCTGTAATAACTATTTGTGCTTTATCTATTAGTAGTATGGGATATTAACGTTAAGGATTTGGTAATATTATAGTTGTTATGGATACTCCTGGACAATCTGTTTCGCTCAGTGCCTCACCCCGATGTTTCCGCCATCGGTTGGGGTGTGACAGATTGGTATCAGAGCCATAACTATGGGGAATTAGGCGAGACTCGACCTAGTCCGGGTCGATGTCTTAGAAATGACCTAGTCTATAGGCTAAGTGCCAACAGACCGCCTTGTGTGAACCTAGTAGGGGTTCCGCACGAGTCTATTTCCATTGCATTCTCGAATTCATTCTTCCTCAAACACCGCATACTACAGCTTCACACAAAGCCAGTCTTTCCTAAGACTGGAAACGCACTATCGCCTTTCCTAAGGACAGACAACACACACGATTTTTCGAAAACAAACGAGTGATTGGGTCGAGATTAGGTGTGAAAACCGCAAACTCTCGATTAGATCACTCGCCCGACGCGCGTTTTTACTATAAACACGAGAATTTGCGTTGAGTCAGGAGTGAAATCCATATCTCGACAAAATTCTCCCTATCTCTCTTGTGACTCTATCACAGAAACAGGAATGCAGTCGTTAAGTTAGGGGTCAAACCCAAATCTTGATGACCCGTTCCGCTCTCTACTTCAGTTTTACAAAACTCTCACCAAGGTCTCGATGGATTCCAACGACTCAGTTCACGTAGCAGCCGAAAGGATGCGTGTCGTTCACCTTTTGTCGGTAAGAGAGCACAGTCTTTTAGGCCAAAGCGCGTACACGAGGTCCTTGAGAATAGTCGAATCACTTTGGGTAGTCGATGTCTAAACACCCAGACACTCCGTTTTGATTCTGAGCTCGCAACCGCTGACTCTGTGAATTATCGCTTTTATGTGTCATTTTACGTGTTTTATGTGGTTTTATGTGTTTATATGTTTCAATTTTGGAGACTATACGCTTTTCCCGCTTTTCGCTTTGATAAACACGCACCACTCGCACTGCACATTTATCTCAAAATGCTAACAAATCGCATGGTATGCTACTCACTTATGCTATACATTGTGATACTCGCACTCGCTACTCTCGAACGCGCTCGCGAAACTTGAATGATAGGTGAATACGTGCAATATATGTAGGTAAATACGTGCAAAATATAGTTGAATATGTGCTTCTGTGCTCTACGTGCTTATGTGCTTATGTGTTTATGTGCCAATGTGGATTATGTGTTCATTTGATTATGTGCCTATGTGTTGGACGTGTTCCTGATGCTTTACCTAGTAATTATAAGTATGTTGTATGGAGAGATTCGATTATATCATGTCTGAATCCTGTGGCGATGTCTGTTGCAGACAATGTCGTCATTTGGATCACATACCTCTCGCGCTACCCGCCGTAACCACGCTGATAAATGCATCGCCTCGCTAGTCGCCAAGGAAATGGCTAAGGTCATTCAGCAAATCGTCAGCGAAATCAATGAAATCGGTAGCAAGTCCTCTGAGGAATCTAGGACTGACTCGCCTCACACTACCTTTAGCTTCAAGCAGTTTAAGGCCTGTGGCCCCAAAGACTTCACTGGTGAAGACGGGCCCAACGCCATGTTTCAATGGTTCGACTCGATTGAAGTCACTCTTTGCCAAAGCGGATGTCCAGACAACCTCCGCACTGTCAACGCAACTGGCATTTTCCAGTCCAGGGCTTTGGACTGGTGGACTGCCGAACGAAACATGCGAGGAAACGACGCAACCTATGGGCTTTCTTGGGAGGAATTGAAGGAAATCATGATGAAAGAATTTTGTCCCCCACATGAGCTTCAGAGGCTGGAGGACGAGTTTTGCAATATCAAGCAAGAAGGTGGCGACAATGCTGGTCTTACTGATTGCTTTAAGCAGCTTATCATCATTTGTCCTTGCCAAGTCTCAACTCCCGCCATCATAATCAAGAAATATATCCGTACTTTACCTGATTGTGTTGCTGATTTCGTGTAAGCCGCCAAGACGACCACCATCAAAGAGACTTATCAGCTCGCTGTAGAAATCAATGATAAGCGAGTTATGGCTGGTTACTTCAAGAACACCACCAAAAGTCTCCATCAAGTCATCGCAACTCCCACTTCTAAAACCGCCGCACCTCAGGGATCGAAGTCTTCACGCCGCAAGCGCAAGAGCAACAACAACAACAAGAACTGTGTTGTGACCGCCAGTCCTCTCAATGCTGTCCCTGCTCAACCTCAGAACCAGAACCGCCAAGTAGCCGCACCAGTGACCAACGCACCGCCGGCAAAGCGTGCGTATACCGGTCCGCACCCTCTGTGCCCTACTTGTACATACCATCATCCTGTTGGGATCACTTGCCGATTTTGTGTACACTTCAACCTTTACGGACACTTTACTGCGAATTGCCGTACTGGTCCTCGTCAAGCTCAAGTTCAAGCTCCTCCTGCACTGCCAGCTCCTTTTCCCGCTCCTCAGGGACAATAAGCAGCTCCTGCCCCCGCTGCTCACGCAGGAGCCTGCTTCGCATGTGGTGATCCTAACTACTTTGCAAATGTCTGCCCGAACCGAGTGGTGAAGCAAGAGCCACAGCAGCAACCAGCGCAGCAACAACATCAACAGCAGCCTCAGCAGCAGCAACAACAACAGCTAGCAGCCCGCGGATGAGCGCTCAACATCATTGTCCGCCAGGCGCAAACTGACAACAGTATTGTGAATGGTACGTTTCTTGTCAACGGTATTTATGTTTCGTGTTTGTTTGATACTGGAGCCGATAACTGTTTTATATTGTTAGAATTTGAAAAGCTCCTAAACCGTAAATGCGCTAATCTCCCCACGACGTTCGACGTAGAAATTGCCACTAGAAGAACCGTCACTGTTAGTTCTGTTCTCCGTGATTGTACGCTTGAACTCAACAATGACGTCTTCCTAATCGACCTTATTCCGATGCAGCTTGGTAGTTTTGACATCATAGTAGCTATGGATTTTCTTTGCGAAAATCGTGCTGAAGTCGTTTGTTTCGATAAGATGATTCGTTTCTCTCTTACTAATGGTGATGAACTCTGTGTCTATGGCGAAGTCTCATCGAAGTATCTAAAACTCATGTCGTGTATCCAAGCGAGCAATTACCTCCGAAAGAAATACAAGGCTTTCTTGGCACACATCGTACTAGCGGAGGAGAAGGAAAAGAAGGCAATGGAAAAGGTGCCTGTGGTTCGTGATTTTCCTGCTATCTTTCCTGACGATTTACCTGGTTTACTCCCGAGTCGTTATATTGATTTCCGTATCGACCTCATTCCTGGAGCTAATCCTGTTGCTAAAGCTCCCTATCGCCTCGCTCCGTCTGAAATGCGTGAACTCTCGAGTCAACTCCAGGAATTGCTTGATAAAGGCTTCATTCACCCTAGCACATCTCGTTGGGGCGCACACCTTTTCGTCAAAACGAAGGACGGATCGTTCCGGATGTGCATCGTTTATAGGGAACTTAATAAGCTGACTATCAAGAATCACTATCCCCTGCCCCGAATAGACGATTTGTTTGATCAATTTCAAGGCGCAACGTGTTTCTTGAAGATCGATTTACGCTTAGTTTACATCAGTTACGAATTCAGGAGGAAGATATACCTAAAACTGCTTTTCAAACCCGTTACGACAATTATGAATTCGTCGTTATGCCCTTTGGTCTAACCAACGCACCCGCGGTTTTCATGGATTTGATGAATCACGTGTGTAAACCCTTTCTCGACCACTTCGTCATCGTGTTTATCAATGATATCCTTATCTATTCGAAATCGAAAGCCGAACATGCGCAACATCTTCGTTTGGTTCTCGAGTTACTCCAAGGGAATCGACTCTTTGCCAAGTTCTCCAAGTGTGAGTTTTGGCTAGAGGAGGTTCAATTCCTCGGTCACATCATCAATAGTCAAGGTATACATGTCGATCCCGTAAAGATCGAAGCAGTTAAGAGTTAGATTACACCAAAATCACCGTCCGAAGTTCGTTCATTCCTCGGATTGGCAGGCTATTACCGTCAATTCATCGACGATTTCTCCAAAATCGCCGTGCCTCTTACCTTTCTCACGCATAAAGACAAGCCTTTTGTTTGGGGAACCGAACAAGAGCAAGCCTTTCAGACTCTCAAGCATATGCTCTGCAATGCTCCTATCCTCGCTTTACCCGACGGAAACGATGACTTCGTAGTCTAGTGCGATGCTTCTAACCTCGGTCTCAATTGTGTTCTTATGCAACGAGACAAGGTTATCGCGTACGCCTCTCGTCAGCTCAAGATCCACGAGAAGAACTATACAACCCACGATCTCGAGCTTGGTGCAGTTGTTTTTGCATTAAAGATTTGGCAACACTACCTTTACGGTACCAAGTGTACGGTCTTCACCGACCATAAGAGCCTACAACACATCTTGAACCAGAAGGAATTGAATATGCGCCAATGCCGTTGGGTTGAACTTCTCAACGATTACGACTGTGAGATCTGTTACCACCCAGGCAAAGCAAATGTCGTTGTCGATGCTCTAAGCCGACGAAGCTACTTGCATAGCGTTCGTAATACTCAAGCCTAGCACGACCTCGAAGCCCTAATTCGCGACGCTCAGCACGCCTGCTTCATTGAGAACACTTGAAAGAGGAAATGAAGAAGTGTGGTGCTGAAACCCAACTTGTCACCAAATCGAACGGTATCTATTACTATCTCGATTGCATCTGGATTCCAAGTCGCAATAACGTTCGGGAGATATTGTTGACTGAAGCCCACAAGTCTCTATATTCCATTCATCCCGGTGCCGACAAGATGTACCATGACCTTCGTCTTCGGTACTGGTGGCCTGGAATGAAGAAGGATGTCGCCTTTTATGTTTCGAAGTGCCTGACTTGTTCGAAAGTAAAGGCCGAACAACAAAGACCCTCTGGCTTACTCGTACAACCTGAGATCCCTATGTGGAAATGGGAGAGTATAGCTATGGATTTAATAACGAAACTTCCACACACGCCATCAGGTCACGATAGCATTTGGGTTATCGTTGATCGTCTTACTAAAACTGCTCATTTTCTGCCGATACGAGAAGACTTTAAGGTAGAACGATTATCACGAATCTATACCGACGAAGTCATTTGTCGACATGGGACGCCTCGTGACATCATCTCTGACTGACCGCGATGGTTGATTTACCTCGCGTCTTTGGGAAACGTTTCAAACTTCTCTCGGTACTACTCTTAATCTAAGTACCGCTTTCCATCCCCAGACCGACGATCAGACTGAACGCACGATTCACACCTTTGAAGATATGCTTCGCTCGTGTGTTATAGATTTCGGTGGTAATTGGGATTCGCATTTACCTTTAGTCAAATTCTCATACAACAACAGTTATCATTCTAGCATTCAAATGGTACCATTTGAGGCTTATATGGAATAAAATGTCGATCGCCTATTTTATGGCACGAGATCGGAGATGCGCAAATTACCGGTCCTGAGTTATTGCAAGAAATTACCGGTCCTGAGTTATTGCAAGATACGAGACAATTTTTTGAAAGCCCGGAGCCGTCAAAAGAGTTACGCCGATAAACGCCACAAGCCCCTTGAATTTGACGTTGGCGCTCACGTACTCCTAAAGGTTTCACCTTGGAAGGGGGTGATCCGATTCGGCAAGAAAGGAAAGCTCGTGTCTCGATATGTTGGACCCTTTAAGATTCTGGAAAGAATTGGCAAAGTGACCTACCGACTCGAACTACCGGAGGAACTCAGCAACGTCCATCCGACTTTCCATGTTTCGAACCTCAAAAAGTGTCTATCCGAGCAGAATTTACATGTACCTCTTGAGGATCTACAAGTGGACGAAACATTACACTTCATGGAAAATCCAGTCGAGATCATGGACTGAGAGACCAAGAAGCTTCGACGCTCACGCATTCCCATAGAGAAGGTTTGCTGGGAAGGTAAACGCGGCGCTGAGTTCACCTGGGAACTCGAAAGTGATATGAAGGCTAAATATCCACAACTTTTCGTTACGCATGCTCCTTAATTTTGGGACGAAATTCCCTAAAGTTGGGGAGGCTGTAACAACCCGACTTTGAAGTCAAAATACAAGTCAAAGTCAAAGTCAAGAAATGTCAACGTTCAGATCTGTCATTTCTTACTTAGTTATTGCTTGTACTCTCAAACCTCGATAATCGACACTTTAGTTAACGCTATTTTCATTTACGATTTGTAATATATGAAGTAACAATGCGATAAACATAACTAAACAATATTCTACTTAACGCTAACGCATCGCTATCACATCGCAACTCGAATCGCAGTTATTGGTATTGTTCTATGTGTGTGTACCATTATGTGCTTTACTTGTGCATGTTTATCTATGTTAAAGGTGTTATTCACAAACGCAGTTGCAACTCTATCGCAACGCAATCTAATCGCAAACGCTAAATGCAAGTTTACTTACTTGTATGTTGTTGTGTGTTAGTTATGTTATTTGTGTAACTATTGTTTAAAACAATCTCATCGCTTACTCGCTACTCAATTAAACGCAACGCAACGCTCGACGCACGAAACGGAAGTCGGAAAACCAACTCGCGAAAGCCCTCCGATCGAACGACCATTCGGTCGAATGGACATCAGACCGGATGACCATCCCATCGGATGGCCATCCGATCGAACGACCCTCTGACCAGACCACACCACACTGCCTTTCCACCTCTCACACTATAAATACCCCTCTTGTCACATCACTGTTCATTCTTGTAAGTTTTCACCCTAAATCTTGTACTTTCACAATCAGCACACACTTTCTCATCATCTTCTCCATCAAATCACAACTTTTCACTGTGAAATCATCTGATTTGGGCTGTTCTAGGGTGACGTCATCATGTAGTTCTTATGAACATTGAAGTGTGACCTCATCTCATCAAGAACGGTTCGGATCTGATGGATTTCTACACGTTTTACACCGATTTTAGCTAAATCTAAACATTTAACAACAGTTTCTAACTTTTCTTCAACAATCTTTCACTTTTTACTCAAAACCGTTAGAATCTGGACTCGTTCGGGTTCTCTACACATTCTCTAGTGGAGAACCGATCTGAGAATGGATTTTTATTAAAGAGACGACCAATCCACGGGTTGAATATGAAACTCCATCAAGAACAACTGGTTCTGATCGAACGGGGTGATTCCCATCCGTTCGGACAAGTTGGACATGATGTGATTTCCATTGTTTAACACGCCGTCATGCCGTCTCCGTCAAACCGCAAACTTTCTAAACTTAACTGATTTTACAAGTTCAAACAAACTGGTCACTCAAACGAATAGCCGTCCGATCAAACGACCATCCGATCAAACGACTATTCGACCAGGTGACTTGATGTTATAAGTTAAACACTTGAAGTTTTGTAAAATTTTTAAAGATCATCAGTTTCAATTGAATAGCCATCCGATTGAACGGCCATCCGTCCGGATTACCATCTGATCAAATGACTTTATTTATACTACAACGAAAACTTCAAAAGTTCAATATTCCACAAACAGACTTTCCTCAGGCGAATGACCATACGACCGAACGTTCATTCGTCCGGATGGCCATCCGATCGGACCACCATCCGATTGTTCATCTCGCAGACACGCCGTTTCACGCATTGTTCAACGCTTATACTATCGTAGTATGATCAGGCTAATCTCTCAAGCGCTCCCTTCAATCCAAGCTTGTGTTTATTTACTAAACACGAACTTTGAGTATACTTGATCCCTTTTTGCTTAACGCACTTTTGGGTGTTACATACGTTACTTATATCAAATCACATTGACACACAACGCAAACACTTTTAAACGCCAACTGCTCTGCATATTATACGTGTTATTCGATAAATGCTTGTATGTTATATTTACACAGTGATTGTTGCTTGACACCTTAGCAACGATAGAACTATAGTTTGGACTCAGCACATGTCATGGACAGGGGTTGTTAAGGGTATTTCTTCACGTGTCATAGTGGTGATATGTGTTGGGATTGAAACCTATAAAGGAACAAATGATATAAAGCCAAAACTGGTTCAAAATAGTGGATCATCGTAAGCAGTGTTTGTACAAGTCTTTCCCCTTGACAGTGGCTTCAACAACTGATAGACTAGAAGCTCTGCTGTTTTACAAGTGCTGACAAGCCAAGCACTGTTGAAGAATAAAGACTGAAGCTCAATCTACTGATGTGTCTTAAGTACTATTGAAGACCAAAGCTCTGCTCTCCAAAGAACTGATCATCTATTGAAGAAAGCACTGATGCTCAACATCAATGCTTATGCTACAACAGTGGAATGAAGAATCAGTGGTTTATTTATGCAGGGTGTTGGAAGTCGGTTGCCTTTGGACCACATGTTCCAATGGTGTCGAGTGCTGAGGATCCAAAAGTTTTTGAACCTAAGAAAATTGAAAACTATTCTGACCAGGATTTTCAAAAAATTAGGCTAGATGCTAAGGCCTTTAGCATCGTAGCATCAGCACTCCCCAATGAAATTTATGATGGGCTGTTACACTGTAACAGTGCCAAGGAATTGTGGGATGCACTTAAGGAATAGTTTGGTGGTACTGAAGAAGTAATTGAAAACAACAGGGAGGTTTTGAATAAACAGTATGAAACCTTTTGTCACACTAAGGGTGAATCATTAACACAACAATTTGAACGTTTTAGCTGTCTCATAAGTGAACTGAAACTTGTTAATGTTGAATTTGCTAAATCAACTCTAAATAGTAGGTTTCTAAGGTCACTTCCTGACAAATGGGACATAATTGCTTTTGTAACCAGAAATTAAGTTGGGTTCAAAGAACTTACCCTGACCCAGCTTCATGGTAGACTCCTTACCTATGAAAGGGAGTTGAACCAGAAAAAGAAGCTACAAGAGACTGGGAAGGTTGCTGATGATTATACATTTGGCAACACAACTTTTTTGGGCCAGGAAGAATCTGGTGGTAGTATGGATCAGGGTTATGATTATTACATTGACATAACAGCTGGTGGAGCTTTTAACAACTCTGATTCTTACTCATCCAATTATGCTTTTACAGCAAATGGAGAAAACCAGAATTCTGATAATCTGTCCTTTGAACTCAATGATCTCCAGCACTTTGATCCAACTGATCTGGAGGAGATGGATATTTTGCACCAACTTGCACTGCTGAGTGTTAGAACCAGCAAGTTTTATAAGAGAACAGGGAGAAAATTTCCAGGGTTACATGGGAACTTGAAAGTAGGGTTGGATAAATCAAAGATAAAATGCTACAAGTGTAATAGGTTAGGTCATTTTGCTAGAGAGTGTAGGATTCAAAATAATGGACCAATCATCACACATCCTAGTTCAAGACCACAAAATAACCAAACCACTGTGCAGTATTCCCAATATGCCCCTGCTGCTCATGTAAACATTGTTCACTATGCACACCCTGGAACCCCTGTTCCAGTGCACTATGTTCAAACCACTGTTCCTCAGATACAGTATGTCCAAGCCCCAGCTCCTCAGGTTCAGGTGTAACAAGTTGCACCTCAACAAGCTACTCAACCTTCTGTTCAAACAGATCAAGAAAGCTTCTTCACCCAAGGCTTTGTTGATTGGAGTAGCTTGCCTAAAGACTTAGCTGATGAAAACTTTGCTCTATTTGCTGAAAATGATGCTTCTAGTGATGAATTTTGTTTTGTAGCATTATAGTCTATACCAGAAGGGCTGGAAACTGAAGAAGGAGCATCCAGTGCAGAAACAGTGGATACAATTGCTGAAGAAGTGGTTACTGCTGTTGTGAATGTGTAGGTCCCCTGGTTCGTACGGATCGTCACAGAATTGTATATCCAATCTAGAGTGCGGAATCCTCTAGACCAGAATATCACAGAAACGAGTGGAAAACAAAAATTACTATCAACCGGGTTTCTATTGATTATCAAACACAAGTATTGCAATCAATCAAACCCTAATTTCGTCCAAGCTCTATGCTCTCATGAAAATCCTCACCCAAAAACGTTTTTTTTCTGATTTACCTTAACCCTAATGCAAAGCCTTGTTTATATAACACAAGGTTGCAATATGAACTAGGTCAAAACCTCATGGGCTGCGAATTGGTCTAAGCCCAATTCGTCCCATACACCCAATTCGTGTGGGTTTGGTTAGCCCAAACATTACAACTAACTATTACAAAGCTAAACCCGCTAACTGTTTATCGTTTTACAAATTACAAGATATCGAAAGACCAAATCTAAGCTGTTGTCACAAAATATGCACCAACAAACTCCCACTTGACAATAGCTTCATAAAATAACTTTGTCTTCAGTCATCTTGCAATCTTCATGTAATCTTGCATTGTCTTTGGTCTTTGGATAGCTTCAGCTTTAACAACTTCTGACAGCAACAGACTCCCCCTAAGCTGATGCATCCAATCACCAAATCTTCAAAACATTAGCACTTGAGTAAACTCTAGTTTAGCATTTGCAAAGCAATCTTCAAACTCTTCAACTTTGTTTGCAATGTAGAAAGGAGGTTCTACCATGCATCCAATCAAACTCTCATCTTCTCAACACAACAACTTTTCAGCAACATACTGCTTCAATCTGTATACTATAAAACAAACATCTCGAGAAACCATAAGAATTTTTCAACAAAGTTAAATAAATTATAATTATTCAAGAGATTATATCACAAATTAAGCATTCTCAATTTATCACCAACATGCAAAACTTTAGTCCAACACACAAGAACCTGCATGATTTAAAATTTTGGAACTCACTTTCTAACACCGTCTCCCCCTATCAGTAACAATTCCTCCAAGAATAACAGTTTTCCGTACATTAAGAATTTTAAACAGAAAAAGACACTATTTTTGGATTTTTATATTTTCTGAAAGCAAGTAAATAACAAAAGCAATAAACACTCTGTTTTTTTGAGAATCGCTGGTAAGAAGATCATATCAGCACAATCAAACTGTTTTCACACTATTAGATAATTCTTTATGTAATTTTTCGTGAAAAGCAGTCCAAGACGATTACCAGTATGTTTATCCACTTAAACAAAATGCATGAACATTTCAAGTACGATTACCGTATGATACGTTAAGGTAATATTATTACTGAAATACCAGTGTGTCCCACTTCAGGATGTACCCCCACGATCAAGGTATGCACAAAGATTCATCGTAGTAGGTGAGTATATTGAATTCATCCGTTTTGTATTACAACGATAGATAATTGGTGATCAGGTCAGTACTTTCGTACAGCAAAGAGACCAAAATATCTAACGAGGGCTAAGACAAATACCATTTTTGGTACGAATTATGCATTTTGCACATTTGAATGACTCTCTAGGAGAGCTTCTTCATTTTCACGGTTTTGGCATTTTTTGCTCTTTTAAGATATCCTGGGTGTGCCTAGGTCAGCATGTATCTGGATGCAGCAGAAGGACAACCCTGATATCCCCGGATGAAATAACAGTATAAAGACCCAAAACCTCAGATTTTGGCAATCTATCAACACAAGATTTAAGGTCATTAAACCATACACCACTGATGTGTTCCCCATTCATATTCAGTTCGTTTAGGTTTATATCACATTGGTAAGTTGATTATTTCATGCTTTTTGCCTACTGGTACATCATATGATGAAGCTTCTATCACACTTAAGCAATTTGATTCATTTTCAGTGTGACAGTCTAACTTGCTGATGTACTATCATTTCTTCTTTTTCACACAGTGATAACTCATTTTTTATTTTCTATTTTTTTATGTTTTTGATTTTTTAATGTTTTTGTATTTCTATGATTTTTAAGAAAACAGTAAACTATTTACAAAATTCTTATGAAAAACCAGTTATTCAGGATTCCTCATCCCGTTGAGTTCGACTAAGTGTTCAAAGCGAGCTCTATCAAAAGATCTGCCAGGTCATCTAGTGTGTCAACTCGATGAAGTTCAATTAGTTTCTTTTCAGCACTTTGAACTTCATTTTCAGCACTTTGAACTTCATTTTCAGCACCATCATAATTTTCAAACTCTGTCAACAATCTCACATCCCCCGTCATGTGCCTTGAGCATTCACTATCAACATACCATAAGTTGATAATCCCCCTTAGCAGCTCCTGCATACACCAACTAAGAAATTAGTTAGATTGGGGGACCCAAGCCTTAATGGTCTTGGGTCATCCAAATTCACCAACTACTGGAACATCCATCCAATATCCATTACTCCTAACTGGAGTCTTGGATCTTAGACCTGTTAATGAAAATGGGTTTTGATTTCCATAAGGTCTCTGGTCCTGAGGGTTCCTATATGTGTTTGGACTATTTGACCTTTGAAAATTTTGATTTTGATATCTAGAATTTTGATTCCAATGTGACAACTGGCACAAACCGGTAATTTCCGTACACTTTAATCATTAGTTATTGACTGCAATTATGTGCTTAATTGTCAGCAATGTCTAAATACATGATTAAACAAGTGAATTCATGCACGTTGTATACTACAAAATATTGCTTTATGCATAAACGAGAGCGTTGCGTCAAAAATAATAGTAAACTCACCGGTAAGACACACTGTGTCAACAGAAATGCAGAAAGCAGTCAGACATAAAATTGGAGCCTAGGTGTAGGTCCAACAACAAGAATACATTAAAACCCAAGAGTACATACAAGGGATAATATATATACATTACGGAAGCAAAAGTAAGCACTAAAAAGCACCCGAAACGCACTTTGAGGGCAGAAATTTATACAAATTAGCTATAAATTCAGCTTTTAGCTAACTAGTAAAGTTCAAAAACATGGGAAAATAATACTAGACACTTTCCAAAGTGTCGGGAATTTATTGTGTCACTAAAAATAATATTAACGACACTCTAAATACTTACTTAGCACTTTAACGGATTAATATCCAACCGAACGACCGGACTTTACCCGGAACATAAAAATATTGTCCATGACATTATTTTTCCTTTTCGGAGCTAGTTAGGGTACCCGAATACCCTAACACCCGCTATAATACACCACACACTATTACACTAATATAAACTCCTAACTAACTTATCTAGTGCTTAACTAACTAGTTGAAAATAAACCAAATTACCCCCCCCCCCCCCCCATGGCAACCGATCAGTCCTATGAGGGGACACACTCACCCAAATTATTGAATATTTTATTTGAGGATTGTCTAGTATCTTGGTGACAATTTACATATTGGGTAAAAACATATGATGGTTTATAAATTAACCTAAGGATCACTCCACTTACTTCAACATTTCAAACAAACAAAATTTGCAACTCTCTTTTCCCTCTTGCTTGGTGTTCGACCGAGAGCACACCCACACCTCCCATCACTTTCAATTTTCCATCTTACTAAACCACATACACTCAAGTGTGTTAGAGTTCATACAAGGAGACTCGGTGCTTACGGATTGCCAAGGACCTCACCACAACGCTATTAACCACCCATTTTTCGTCTAGTTTCTTCCCTAGCCTTGAGCTAGTTGTAAGTGATTCTAAACACCCTTTTTGATCTTGTTTAAAGTGGTTAATAAGAAATTTAACGGGTAAAAATCATAAACACTAGAGATCAAAGTTTAAAGTCTTGCTAAGAAGATGAACTTGGTGGTTAAAGACTAACTATTAGTGTAAAATTTATGGAAATTGTTTTGTTATGGTTATTTATTATTGTTGGATGCTAGTAGGGGAACGGATCGTCATCTAACCATGCTAGGTCATGTTCATGGAACATGAACTAGCACTATGTTTAGTGTAAAAATAACTAGATGACGAACCCTTTCACTCACAAACATGAACTTGTGTAAAAACGATTTTTCTTATGAAATGGAGTTCTAAACTAGTAGATCTAAAGATCTACAAGTGGTATTTTCGAAGGACCAAGTAAAATATATACAAGTCTTATTTTAAGTCGGATCTTTCATGAACTAGAGATGTTTTTGTGAACAAACAAGTGTGTGGACACTTGTGTAACAAAAGTTTTAACAAAGAAATAATTTTCGTAAAAACCGACTAGAAGTTGTAAAACTTCATGTTCTTTAAAAATAAGATTTCCAAGAAACCGACTTTATATTTAGAGATGGAAAAACCTACTAAATGTGTTGAAGAGTTACTACACATTTTTACACAACTTGCAAGTTCATGTGATTGCGATATATGTTTATGTTGGACTAGTTTGATGATGATTGGGAATTGATTGGTTGAATTTTTAAAAGAAAATGATACGCTAGTAAGCGTGGCCACCTCCAGTTACAGAGGAATCTCTGGCGAAATTTTTCCAGAAAATAACACTTAGAATATTTTTGGTGACAAGTGTTATGAATATATTTTTGACTTGTTTTCCAAACAAACTTCGCCATGATTTTATTACAAAATTTCCAAATACCGGAGTTGGATTTTCATAAATAAAACTTGTTAAATATATATTTAGAATATTTATTTATCGCTTGTATGATTATGTGATTATTTTGTGAACTAGGTATATATATATATTTTTTTTGAGTAAAAATAATATGACTTGGAGATACTCATAACGAGTAAAAATACAAAAATACACATACAACATACAAGATACATAATTCGGGTGCAAAGTGCAAAATACAAAAAGCTTATATTTATTTTTGAGAAAATAATATAAGTAAGACATTTAGTTAAAAATATAAAATATTTTTAACACAAGAAAATATACACAAAAGAGAGTGACTGTACTTGTGCGACGCAAGTCTAGTGACTAACGTTAAGAAAACGCGTATAGGTTACGACGTTAATTAAGCAAATCCGATGAAGTTTACGACGCTAGGAACGCAAAGTTGTGAGTTCATGCTCCCCCTTTTCTTTTAACTGTTTTCAGTTTTATAACTTCGGGGGTGAAATACATGTACAAATATTACTATGTTTATAAATGGTATGAGAACAAGAAGCACACTTGGTGAGGACGAGAACCAAGTGTGACGAGATATAAGAATATAAGAAGCACACTTGGTGAGGACGAGAACCAAGTGTGACAAGATATAAGGATACGAGAAGCGCACTTGGTGAGAACGAGAACCAAGTATGAGGCGTTATGAGAAATGATGCGAGAAATCGTGTCACGAATAGGGTACAGAAGCACCATTAATCAACAATATACCTAGACCGCAGAACAAAAGGTTAGATCTAACAGGTGCCGGGCAGCCACACTCTCGGTGAGGGCGAGAATCGAGTAGTGCTTTTTTGTCTCAGAATATACCAATTAAATGCCTAAGGTTTGGTGACTTCCTATGTCGTGTCACATGTTAATGGCTTTGCAACCCATTAACAATCCTGATACTTACAGGAATACTGTATTTACATAAAATTCATACCATACTAAAACTTGATTAAAACTTGAAGTACGTGGGGTACTCAAGAAAAACTTGATATATAACTTGAAGTACGTGGGGTACTCAAGAAAAACTTGATTTATAACTTGAAGTACGTGGGGTACTCAAGAAAACGGGAATTATACTTGAGTACGTGGGGTACTCAAGAAAAACCTGAATTCTACATAAGTACGTGGAGTACACATGAAAACTTGATTTATACATGACTCAAACTATGTTTTCATACAAAGTATACAAACGTGAAATACAAAAACTGTATGAATTCACACCAACATTATGTTGACGTTTTTCCAAAACTCACATGTATTTCAGGTAACTAGGATGGATGTGCGCGCGGTCTCGCTTATGCTTGTGGATGTCGCTTATGTTTATCTTTAAATAAAGTTGTAAACTGTTTAAGACAATGTTTTATGCGACTTAGCGATGTAAACGCTAAACTTATGTTTTCAAATTATGGTATTTGATGTTTTTACGAGCATATAGCATGTTTACCTTTCGTATGCAATGAGAACCTTTCATGATCACACCTCGTGCTTCCGCCGCAGAAAGGGGTGTGACAGATTGGTATCAGAGCTGCGATTGTAGTGAACCAGGATTCCTTCTCGAGTCTAGTCTACAATCTCTAGGATCCTTTCACGAAAACAATTTTTCAAAGAGTTTTCATTGCATAAAACGTCCCGCGACATCCACTACCTGAAACTGTCTTCATGAGTCTAGAAAAGACACTACGAGACTTAGGGTGCACGAGAGTAGCACTCGTCTGTGATTGAGACTTAATTGCAATTATGTGTGATAATTAGCATATACTAGAAGTAGAAGGTCACAAGTATACGTGACCTTATCCGAAAGCGATGGCCTATCTGAAGGAAGAAATACGAGGATGAAACGAACTGTGCGGACCGTGCAAGGAGTTACGTAATTATGGATGCATACATAATTATAGAATTCAGTGCACAGAAACCACAGCAAGTCTTGTCACGTATAGATTCCCTCAGTGCAAGCCTACAAAGTACTCTGCGAGAGTAATAATTGTTTGATGTCACTTATGTGGTATATACCTGTGAATATATATACTACTACTGTCTAGTATGACGATATCGAACAAATGTCTAACCCTGCTGTGTTATGTTCTGTCAGAACATGGCACCCAGGAAAGCTGTGAATGCTCGCAATGATGATCAACCTCCTCCTCCCCCACTGCCGAGAACTGCTGAAGAGCTAAACGCTCTACTGGAAGAAAGGAACTCCGCTGCTATCGCCCAATACGAGGCAAACTGAACTCAAGACAGTGGAGGACCAAGCAACGCTAGACGTAACGGGCATGGGGATTCGTCTGGAGGCAACGCAGCTCAAGGTAACCTTAAGACGTTTTGCTAAGCGTGGAGAAATTTATGAACGGTCTTTGTTTCATTATTTCTTCGATTGCTCACATGTGAATTGGTTGAATCAATTCCAGGCTGCACTTTCAAGCAGTTCCTCGACTGCAAGCCGGTGAAATATGACGGCACGGGAGGTGCAGTAGCATTTGTACACTGGACGGAGAAGACTGAAGCTACTATCCGCATGAGCAAGTGTACCGCAGATCAACAAGTCACATTTGCTACTGGGTTATTTATCGATGAAGCTCTGACTTGGTGGAACTTGCAGGCCCAAACCCTGGGTGACGATACCGCTTATGGCCTAACTTGGGAGGAACTGAAGGAAAGAATGAGAGAGAAGTATTGCTCTCACGCTGAACTCCAAAGGCTGGAAACGGAGTTCTGGCACTTGACCATGGTAGGTGCTGACATTAATGGTTATACTCGAAGGTTCCACGATCTGTCTAGAGTGCTTCCCTACATGGTGACTCCCGAATTCAAGCGCGTTGAATGCTACATTTGGGGACTGGCCCCAGAATTTCGTGGCATGGTGACGTCGGCCAAACCACAAACAATCACTGAGGCTGTAACTCTGGCTGTCAGCCTAACTGAAGATTGTGTTCATATGAAGAAGTTATCACTGAACCCAACAGAGAAGACCGAGACACATGCTGAGTCGTCCGGTGACAAAAAGAGAAAGCATACAAGTTTGAACCAAGCAACTCGTAACAACAAGGGTTTCAACAAGAAGCGCGACGCTAACCCGTCTCAGGAGGCGAAAACCCATGCAACCAAAGCATACCAAGGCTCCATGCCTAGATGCCAAAAATGTAAGTATCATCACGATGGAGCTTGTCGCATTCCAAGGTGCGACAAATATGGTAAGTTGGGTCATCAAACAGAAGACTGTTGGGGAAAAGGAAAGAATCGGAATGGAAATGGTGCTGTTAACAAGAATGGTAACGGTAAAGGGCGGAACCAAGGATGCTTCAAGTGTGGAAGCAATGATCATTTCATGAAGGACTGCCCAGAGGGAAACAATGCTCAGGCTAGAGCATTTGTGATTGGAGCAAAGAACGCACGCGAGGACCCTAACGTGGTCACCGGTACGTTTCTCATTAACAATCACTTTGCATCCATATTATTTGACACTGGCGCCGATTATAGCTTCATGTCCGTGGAATTTAAACGCATGCTTCGAATAGAATCTAGTAGATTAGAAATTCCTTATTCTATAGAACTAGCCAATGGTAAACTTGTTGAATCGGGCGAAGTTGTCAGAGGCTGCACTTTGGAACTTGGCGAATGAAATTTTAGCATCGACCTCTTACCTATTCAATTGGGTAGCTTCGATGTAGTAGTCGGAATGGACTGGTTGTCCAAGAACAAAGCTGAAGTTATTTGTCATGAGAAAATCATTCGCATCCCTCTGGCGAATGATGAAACTCTCATCGTGCATGGAGAAAAACGAGACGCGCCTCTTCGAATCATCAGTTGCATGAAGGCACAGAAGTGCTTGAGGAAAGGATGTGTCGCTTTCCTAGCACACGTTATAGACAAGAAGGCTGTGGAGCCAAAACTCGAAGACATTCCTGTGGTGAAGGATTTCCTTGATGTTTTTCCCGAAGATCTGCCAGGACTACCACCGCAACGACAAGTCAAATTCCGTATAGACTTGGTTCCAGGAGCTGCTCCTGTAGCCAAGGCACCCTATCGACTTGCACCATCCGAAATGCAAGAATTATCTACACAACTCCAGGAGTTGTTGGATAAAGGATTTATAAGGCCAAACTTCTCACCCTGGGAGCTCCAGTATTGTTCATGAAAAAGAAGGATGGAACACTGCGGATATGTATCGATTACAGGGAACTGAACAAGCTCACTATCAAGAATCGGTACCCGCTACTGAGGATTGATGACTTATTTGATCAACTGCAAGGATCAAGCTACTATTCCTAGATCGACCTTCGATCTGGATACCATCAGCTGAGAATCCAAGAGGAAAGCGTACCAAAGACTGCATTCAGAACACGCTATGGGCACTACGAATTTCTTGTGATGCCATTTGGATTGACGAACGTGCCAGCGGTCTTTATGGATCTGATGAACCGCGTATGCAAACCATATCTCGATAAATTCGTGATTGTATTTATAGATGATATCCTGATTTATTCACGAACGAAAGAAGAGCACGAGCAACATCTCAGAACCATCTTGGAACTACTGAAGAAAGAGAAGCTTTATGCAAAGTTCTCGAAATGCGAATTCTGGATTCGCGAAGTACAATTTCTTGGTCACGTTGTGAATGAGAAGGGCATTCATGTAGACCCGTCCAAGGTAGAAGCAATAAAGAATTGGGAAGCTCCCAAGACCCCAACCGAAGTACGACAATTTTTGGGCTTAGCGGGCTATTACCGACGTTTCATCGAGAACTTCTCAAAGATAGCTCAACCGCTAACGACCCTTACACAGAAAGACAAGAAGTACGACTGGGGTCACAAGCAGGAAGAAGCCTTCCAGTTGCTTAAAAACAAGCTCTGTGATGCACCAATACTATCATTACCCGAAGGCACTAAAGACATCGTGGTATACTGCGACGCCTCACGACAAGGCTTGGGTTGTGTGCTCATGCAACGCCAAAAAGTCATCGCTTACGCTTCGAGACAATTGAAGGTTCATGAAAGAAACTATACCACTCACGACTTGGAACTAGGTGAGGTGGTATTCGCCTTGAAGATCTGGCGACACTATTTATATGGTACTCGATGTACAATTTTCACAGATCACAAAAGCTTACAACACATATTTGATCAGAAGGAATTGAATATGCGCCAGCGGCGATGGGTCGAGCTGCTAAATGATTACGACTGTGAGATCAAGTACCATCCTGGAAAGGCAAACGTTGTAGCGGACGCGTTGAGCCGAAAAGAAAGGGTTAAGACCCTAAGGGTTCGAGCGTTAGAAATGACTATTCGAACGAACCTTACTGCACGCATTCGTGATGCACAACAAGAAGCTCTTAAAGGAGAGAACCATAAAGCTGAATACCTACGGGGTATGCTGAAATACATGGTGCCAAACGAAGAGGGAGCCTTATACTTCAAGAAGCGTATTTGGGTTCCACTCTATGGTGGCATACGAGAAGTCATCCTTGATGAAGCCCACAAATCGAGATATTCGATCCATCCAGGATCGGACAAAATGTATCAAGACTTGAAAGAATATTATTGGTGGCCGAGACTCAAAAGCGACGTTGCTGTCTATGTTGGAAAATGCCTAACCTGTGCTAAGGTTAAGGCCGAATACCAGAAACCGTCCGGCCTACTACAACAACCAGAGATTCCCGTGTGGAAGTGGGAACAAATCTCGATGGACTTCATAACGAAATTACCCAGGACCCCGAGAGGGCACGATATGATATGGGTAATAGTTGATCGGTTAACAAAGTCTGCGCACTTCCTACCGATCCGTGAAAAATACAGCACTGGAAAGCTTGCTGAGATATACTTAAGGGAAATTGTGGCACGTCATGGAGTGCCAATCTCAATCATTTCAGACAGAGATGGACGCTTTGTCTCAAGAATTTGGCAATCATTTCAGGAGGCCTTTGGATCTCAATTAGATCTAAGCACGGCATTCCATCCACAAACAGACGGCCAGAGCGAACGGACTATACAAACGTTAGAAGATATGCTTCGCGCATGTGTCATGGATCTAGGCGGCAGCTGGGATACTCATCTACCTTTAGTTGAGTTCTCCTACAATAACAATTATCATACGAGCATAAAAGCCACGCCGTTCGAAGCTCTGTATGGCCGCAAATGCCGATCGACCTTATGTTGGGCAGACGCTGGAGATAAACGTATGGTTGGTCCTGAACTTGTACAAGAGACAACCGACAAGATTGTGCAGATCCGAGAGCGCATTAAGGCGGCTCGAGATCGACAAAAGAGCTACGCTGATCCGAAAAGAAAATCAGTAGAATTCGAGGTGGGAGACAAAGTGTTGTTAAAAGTCTCACCTTGGAAGGGCGTAGTCAGATTTGGAAAGCGTGGAAAGCTGAATCCACGATTCATCGGACCATTCAGAATATTGAAAAGGATTGGTACCGTGGCATACAAGTTGGAGTTACCGGAAGAACTTAATGGAGTACATGATACGTTTCATGTGTCCAACCTGAAGAAGAATCCAACACAAGAAAACGTGATCATCCCGATGGATGAAGTGCATATTGATGACGCCCTCCGATTTACAGAACAACCCGTTGAGGTTACCGACTGGAAAGTCAACAAGACCAGGAGGAGCAGCGTAAAACTTGTCAAAGTACGTTGGAGCTCTAAGCACGGACCCGAGTACACATGGGAACGTGAAGACCAGTTCAAGGACAAGTATCCCCACCTATTCAAGAAGACTCCAGCGAGAGTTAGTTCAGCCTGAATTTCGGGACGAAATTCTCTTAACCTGGGGAGAGTGTGACAACTGGCACAAACCGGTAATTTCCGTACACTTTAATCATTAGTTATTGACTGCAATTATGTGCTTAATTGTCAGCAATGTCTAAATACATGATTAAACAAGTGAATTCATGCACGTTGTATACTACAAAATATTGCTTTATGCATAAACGAGAGCGTTGTGTCAAAAATAATAGTAAACTCACCGGTAAGACACACTGTGTTAACAGAACTGCAGAAAGAAGTCAGACATAAAATTGGAGCCTAGGTGTAGGTCCAACAACAAGAATACATTAAAACCCAAGAGTACATACAAGGGATAATATATATACATTACGGAAGCAAAAGTAAGCACTAAAAAGCACCCGAAACGCACTTTGAGTGCAGAAATTTATACAAATCAGCTATAAATTCAGCTTTTAGCTAACTAGTAAAGTGCAAAAACATGGGAAAATAATACTAGACATTTTCCAAAGTGTCGGGAATTTATTGTGTCACTAAAAATAATATTAACGACACTCTAAATACTTACTTAGCACTTTAACGGATTAATATCCAACCGAACGACCGGACTTTACCCGGAACATAAAAATATTGTCCATGACATTATTTTTCCTTTTCTGAGCTAGTTAGGGTACCCGAATACCCTAACACCCGCTATAATACACCACACACTATTACACTAATATAAACTCCTAACTAACTTATCTAGTGCTTAACTAACTAGTTGAAAATAAACCAAATTACCCCCCCCCCCCATGGCAACCGATCGGTCTTATGAGGGGACACACTCACCCAAATTATTGAATATTTTATTTGAGGATTGTCTAGTATCTTGGTGACAATTTACATATTGGGTAAAAACATATGATGGTTTATAAATTAACCTAAGGATCACTCCACTTACTTCAACATTTCAAACAAACAAAATTTGCAACTCTCTTTTCCCTCTTGCTTGGTGTTCGACCGAGAGCACACCCACACCTCCCATCACTTTCAATTTTCCATCTTACTAAACCACATACACTCAAGTGTGTTAGAGTTCATACAAGGAGACTCGGTGCTTACGGATTGCCAAGGACCTCACCACAACGCTATTAACCACCCATTTTTCGTCTAGTTTCTTCCCTAGCCTTGAGCTAGTTGTAAGTGATTCTAAACACCCATTTTGATCTTGTTTAAAGTGGTTAATAAGAAATTTAATGGGTAAAAATCATAAACACTAGAGATCAAAGTTTAAAGTCTTGCTAAGAAGATGAACTTGGTGGTTAAAGACTAACTATTAGTGTAAAATTTATGGAAATTGTTTTGTTATGGTTATTTATTATTGTTGGATGCTAGTAGGGGAACGGATCGTCATCTAACCACGCTAGGTCATGTTCATGGAATATGAACTAGCACTATGTTTAGTGTAAAAATAACTAGATGACGAACCCTTTCACTCACAAACATGAACTTGTGTTAAAACGATTTTTCTTATGAAATGGAGTTCTAAACTAGTAGATCTAAAGATCTACAAGTGGTATTTTCGAAGGACCAAGTAAAATATATACAAGTCTTATTTTAAGTCGGATCTTTCATGAACTAGAGGTGTTTTTGTGAACAAACAAGTGTGTGGACACTTGTGTAACAAAAGTTTTAACAAAGAAATGATTTTCGTAAAAACCGACTAGAAGTTGTAAAACTTCATGTTCTTTAAAAATAAGATTTCCAAGAAACCGACTTTATTTTTAGAGATGGAAAAACCTACTAAATGTGTTGAAGAGTTACTACACATTTTTACACAACTTGCAAGTTCATGTGATTGTGATATATGTTTATGTTGGACTAGTTTGATGATGATTGGGAATTGATTGGTTGAATTTTTAAAAGAAAATGATACGCTAGTAAGCGTGACCACCTCCAGTTACAGAGGAAACTCTGGCGAAATTTTTCCAGAAAATAACACTTAGAATATTTTTGGTGACAAGTGTTATGAATATATTTTTGACTTGTTTTCCAAACAAACTTCGCCATGATTTTATTACAAAATTTCCAAATACCGGAGGTGAATTTTCATAAATAAAACTTGTTAAATATATATTTAGAATATATATTTATCGCTTGTATGATTATGTGATTATTTTGTGAACTAGGTATATATTATTTTTTTTTGAGTAAAAATAATATGACTTGGAGATACTCGTAACGAGTAAAAATACAAAAATACACATACAACATACAAGATACATAATTCGGGTGCAAAGTGCAAAATACAAAAAGCTTATATTTATTTTTGAGAAAATAATATAAGTAAGACACTTAGTTAAAAATATAAAATATTTTTAACACAAGAAAATATACACAAAAGAGAGTGACTGTACTTGTGCGACGCAAGTCTAGTGACTAACGTTAAGAAAACGCGTATAGGTTACGACGTTAATTAAGCAAATCCGGTGAAGTTTACGACGCTAGGAACGCAAAGTTGTGAGTTCATGCTCCCCCTTTTCTTTTAACTGTTTTCAGTTTTATAACTTCGGGGGTGAAATACATGTACAAATATTACTATGTTTATAAATGGTATGATAACAAGAAGCACACTTGGTTAGGACGAGAACCAAGTGTGACGAGATATAAGAAGCACACTTGGTGAGGACGAGAACCAAGTGTGACAAGATATAAGAATACGAGAAGCGCACTTGGTGAGAACGAGAACCAAGTATGAGGCGTTATGAGAAATGATGCGAGAAATCGTGTCACGAATAGGGTACAGAAGCACCATTAATCAACAATATACCTAGACCGCAGAACAAAAGGTTAGATCTAACGGGTGCCGGGCAGCCACACTCTCGGTGAGGGCGAGAATCGAGTAGTGCTTTTGTGTCTCAGAATATACCAATTAAATGCCTAAGGTTTGGTGACTTCCTATGTCGTGTCACATTTTAATGGCTTTGCAACCCATTAACAATCCTGATACTTACAGGAATACTGTATTTACATAAAATTCATACCATACTAAAACTTGATTAAAACTTGAAGTACGTGGGGTACTCAAGAAAAACTTGATATATAACTTGAAGTACGTGGGGTACTCAAGAAAAACTTGATTTATAACTTGAAGTACGTGGGGTACTCAAGAAAACGGGAATTATACTTGAGTACGTGGGGTACTCAAGAAAAACCTGAATTCTACATAAGTACGTGGAGTACACATGAAAACTTGATTTATACATGACTCAAACTATGTTTTCATACAAAGTATACAAACGTGAAATACAAAAACTGCATGAATTCACACCAACATTATGTTGACGTTTTTCCAAAACTCACATGTATTTCAGGTAACTAGGATGGATGTGCGCACGGTCTCGCTTATGCTTGTGGATGTCGCTTATGTTTATCTTTAAATAAAGTTGTAAACTTTTTAAGACAATGTTTTATGCGACTTAGTGATGTAAATGCTAAACTTATGTTTTCAAATTATGGTATTTGATGTTTTTACGAGCATATAGCATGTTTACCTTTCGTATGCAATGAGAACCTTTCATGATCACACCTCGTGCTTCCACCGCAGAAAGGGGTGTGACATCCAAGAAGCTTGACTGTTATAATTTCTAAAGCCATTGTTATAAAAAGTTCAACCACCATTATTCTGGTATCGATTTTGATATTGACCTTTACTTCTGAAATTATTTGAATTATAATTGTTCATTCTAGGTGAACTGCTTCTAGGTCTCTCATATCTGCCTGATGTAGATTCTGGCTGAAATCTTGGTTGATTTCTTTGAAAACGTGGAACTTGTGGAGTTCGTTTTTTAGCATTATCTACAACAACACCCTCTGGTTGCTTAGGCGCAGACTTCTTTGGAGAGTTATACTCTCTCTCCTTTTTATCACCACTGTTCTCTGGTGACTTCTCTCTCTTCCCCTCACTAACTTGTGTTTCACTCTTTTTGTTAGGACATCAGCTAGCTACATGTCCCTTGGTGTGACACTTGAAGCACGATCTCCTTTTCAAAAACTTCTTAGCTGGAGTCTTTGAGGTAGATCCCTAATCAGATGATGATGATTCCTTGGATGGATCTTGTTCAGTTTGCATAATTTCAGATTTTTCTATGGTCTTATTTTTTGCAAACTCTACATTTGATTCGTTTTCAATAACTGTGGTTTCATTTTTCATATCCCTACCTTGAACAAAATTAATCTTTTTAACAAAAGTTTGATTTTTACTCTTAGGAGGTGAATTTTTATTTTTTAAAGGTTCCCTGTTATTGTTCTTCTTAGCATCATCACTCTCAGACCCATCACTTTGACTTGACGCGAAACTACTTGCTGCTGTTGACATAAAGTCTGTTAGCTCATCTTCATCAGGCAGGAATGAATAATCATAACTAAGAGGGGGTGGGACTTCATTCAAGCCTTGGAAGCCCACACTGGTCTTGTCATTACTCTTCTTTAACCCACCCATCATGTGTTTCATTACAAAAGACGAATCTCTGAATTGACTTAATTTCTTTTCAAGTTCAACAATTTTGAGTTGTGCATCTGACAACTCTTTGCATTTTTCAGAAATCGCTTTTGTTTTCTCACTCATCATGTCATGAGCTAAGTCTATGACTTGAAGTTTTTCATTTAGTTTACAGGTTAAAGCTTCAATTTCACTTTCATAACCTTTTATCTTCTTCAAGTATAAAGATTCGTTTCTTTTAGCAAAAAAGTTTGATGCTTTTATGTTAGACATCTCGCTTACCAGACTTTGGTTTTGTGTTGACAACCTGTCAACCTCACCCTGTAATTCACGATATTTTAAACACACAGAATTAGATTGTACCACTTCCTCATGAACTTCTATAGTTTGATCAGCAACGACCTGTTCAGCTTCACCCTCTTTTTCTACTTCAGCATTCTCCACTTTAGCTTTAGCATCATTCTCAATAGTTATAGCCTCATCAACTGGCACTATCTCTGCCATGAATGCCCGAGTGGCATTCTTATTATCTTCCAGATGAACACTCCAATCATATGACCCTTCTCGTGTTGTTGAGATCAAAGCTTTATTCTTTTTGACATATTCATTTCCTTGATACCTCTTTTCTAATGCATCCCATATATCCTTTGAATTAGTGTACTTCTTAAAGGTATGCTTGATGCCATCAGGTAAGGACATTTTTATTGCAGCCAAGGCTCTCTTTTCAGCCTCATACATCTTCTTATCAGCCTCTTGCATGTTCACGTAGGCTGTGACACGTGGTCTGCCCTCAAAATCGTGTGTTGGTAACGTGTACACATCTACACATCTACAATACAGATCCACATGCGTGCGTCCTGATATTCAATGAAGGATTGGAATCTGTCCTTCCATGTAAGATAATTCTCCACCTTCATCATCTTAGGCGGTTTGTTTGTGGTGCCAACCTCATGCTCCATCTTCAAAAGTGCATTCAAATTCGTCATGTTCGACATTTTAACGTAACAGACCGGTAAAACCGTACAAAAAGTGTACGAAAACTGTGGTTACCAAATTACACTCTTAGAATCGTCTCGAAAAGACGAATCCAATGATATATAATGTCGAAAACCGAATTTGGGATTTTCCAGATGTTAAACCGTTAGAATCGTCTCGAAAAGACAAAAAGTGCTTTTTTTTGTCCTAAAAATGTGTGGAGTCCAACGGCGCAATCGGTTTGCTGAGATGAGCTACAGATCATTTTCTATTCATGAAAACGTTAAATCCTCTATACGTATCTAATTCCTCCACGAAAATAAATACTCCACCTTTTAATTATGCTAGATTTTAATTCCTCTAGCTAATTTCGCTGGATAACCAAGTTAATTTCGCTGGGTCACGCTAATTATGCTGGCTAACCAAGTTAAATATGCTGATAGAGTAATTATAAGTATGCTGGTAGAGTAATTATAATTATGCTGGTAGAGTAAATATGCTGTCTTATTAAATTCGCTGCACAATTTCGTTGAACACTTGATTTCACTGGTTAATTATGTTGATCAGATTAATTTCGCTGGTCTGGTCAACTTCGCTATTACGACGACTGTTAATTTCGCTGATCACCGTAATAATGTCGCTGAGGACAATTACACGGTTACCAAAGTCGCCTTTGGATTTAATTTCGCCGGTCAGTCAGTGTAGATGTTAAATTCGCTGCGAAATTGTTAATTATGCTAGTAAATTTTGGAAACTCAATCTGATCGAATTTTCTACAGATTTTCCAGATTCTTGTAACAGTTTCCTACAGAATCAAGAAGCAAAACTCAGTAGTATTTTCGAAAACTCTGAAGAACACGAAGAACAGTCTTCGAATCCAGCCAAAATTCTTCAACCAATCAACCAAAATTGTCCCGAAAACCTGCAAATCAGCAAAACTAAAAACACAGTAAGATCAAAACAACCAATTATGATTAAAAACCAATTTCAAAAATATCTCAAAACCCAAAAAAAAAATTCAAAAACCCTAATTCAGGTTTTAAAATTTTTGAAATTTCTTCCAATTTTCCACCCAAATCTGCAGTCTGCAATTCTGAACCGAGCTTCTTCAAGAGCCTAAAGCTCTGATACCAATTGTAGGTCCCCTGGTTCATACGGATCGTCACAGAATTGTATATCCAATCTAGAGTGCGGAATCCTCTAGACCAGAATATCACAGAAACGAGTAGAAAACAGAAATTACTATCAACAGGGTTTCTATTGATTATCAAACACAAGTATTACAATCAATCAAACCCTAATTTCGTCCAAGCTCTATGCTCTCACGAAAATCCTCACCCAAAAACGTTTTTTCTGATTTACCTTAACCCTAATGCAAAGCCTTGTTTATATAACACAAGGTTGCAACATGGGCTAGGTCAAAACCTCATGGGCTGCGAATTGGTCTAAGCCCAATTCATCCCATACACCCAATTCGTGTGGGTTTGGTTAGCCCAAACATTACAACTAACTATTACAAAGCTAAACCCGCTAACTATTTATCGTTTTACAAATTACAAGATATCCAAAGACCAAATCTAAGCTGTTGTCACAAAATATGCACCAACAGAATGAACAACTGTTGGGAGAAAATTCAGAACCACTAGTGGAACCACTGTCTGACCCCTGGTCTGTTGAAGAAAAAGAGGAGAAGAAGCCAGAAGAAAGTGAACATGTCTGTGATTGTGCCATGATGGATGCAACTAAGGTATCACCTCAGGTTCTTAAAAACCTATGTTCAGACAAATGCATCATAGCATTTACTAATGTTAAGGAGGTGAATGAAAACCATAGAGATAAAATGTTAAATGATTAAGTACAATTTAAAAAATCTTTAAAAAAATTGAAAATCAAATTGTCAGAAAAAGAGAATGAAATTTGCAGCCTCAAACATGAGCATAGCATAACCAAGGACCAACTTCAGGCAATGATAGAAAAATATCAAACCTGTAAAAAGGAGTTGGAATCCACCCAAATCACATGTGAAAAATGGGAATCCTATAAAGGTTATGAAATTATGCTTGAGAAACAGATTGAAAGCAATGTAAAATTTGGCATAGGGTTCAGGAAAAATGACCAATTTGAAAACACTGCTGCAAATCAATCTGGTTCTGTTGAAATCATACCCACAAACAAGGATGGTCAAGAAGTTACAATAACTGATAAAAGTGGCAACAAAATCACTCTTGAAATATCAGTAGGGTCCTCAACCTTTGAGTAGATTGAGAAATACCAATTCAAACCCACATGGTCTGATGAGTGTGACCTCCTTGAAAATTTTAAACCCATGGACTTCACCACAGTGGATGGTGTAAAAGTACCAAAGGCCAAGGTAACTCCTCTTAAGGACATCCCAACAGTGGTTCAAAACTCTGTTGCAAAGGAGTCTGAAAAGAAGAAAAAGAGAGAAAAGATTAAAAACTTGTTTTGTGACTTTTGTGAAAAGAAAAATCATTTAACCAAAGATTGTTTTCATTTAAAAGCTTATGACATTAACAAAACAAGTACCATTGTGCCTTCAAAAAGCTGCACCATCTATGGTAAAACAAACCATCTCACTCAGGAGTGTGTGTACCTCAAAACCTTTGAGGTCAAAAAGGAAGAGTACACTTCAAAAACACTCATGAGTTCATCAAAATCACAAGTCAAGAAACAACCATCTTTTGTGCCTGTCCAAACAGCTGTTACAAAACAGCTGAACCAAGACTCTGTTAAAAGAGAGGTTCAAGTGACAGATGCACCCCCTGCTAACCAATTCCAAAGAGGAAAAGGTCAACCTCCATACCAAAGGGTCCCACATGTTTATGAGGCTTACAAAAGGCCTTCTAAACCAAGTGTGCACAGGCATCCCTTTGGATATTAACAGTTGATTGGAAATGGTCCACAACAGTGGTTAGAGGCACAGACTTCAAAAGCTGCTCAAACCCCTGAGCTAACCACTGTCCATGTTCCTGAACTTAACTCAGACACTCTTGAGACCCCATCCAAAGCCTTATTGGCTTTGGAGACCCTCCTGAACTAATTATTTACTTGATATGCAGGGAGCTTCTACATGCTTAGATAGTCTTTGGTATGTAGATAGTGGAGGCTCCAGGCACATGACTGGATGTAGAGCCCTACTCAAAGAATTCAAAACTCATGGAGGGGGTGATATATCTTTTGGTAATAATAGTAAGGGGAAGGTGTTGGGGTCTGGAACAGTTCAGTCTGGAAAAGTTAAGTTTGAAAGTGTCAATCTAATTGACAATCTAAAATTCAACCTCCTTAGTGTCTCACAAATGAGTGACAAAGGTTATGGGTCATTCTTTACTAAGGAGTGTTGTAGGATTGTTGGACCAGAAATGGTTAAAAAGATTGAAGAAATAATAAAAAATGGAAAAAACTCAACTTGTTGCTCAAAGGAGGGGCAATGTTTATGTAGTTGATTTATCAAAAGAGAGCCCCATGACTGATGCATGTATGTTCTCAGCTGCCTCTTACAAAGAGACAGAACTATGGCACAGAAGATTGGGGGGGGGGCACACAAATCTCAAGACAATCACTGCTTTGTCAAGACAACGCCTTGTAAGAGGTCTTCCACAAAAATTGTTCACCTGTCCTGAGCATTGTGTTTCCTGTTTAAAAGGAAAACAACATAAAAGCTCATTTAAGTCCATTGAAGAGTCCAAAACAACCAAATGTTTACAAATGATGCACATGGATCTGTTTGGCCCAGTAAAAGTTATGAGTCTTAAAAGGAAAAGATATTGTTTGGTAATTGTAGATGACTTTTCTAGGTTTACATGGACTTATTTCTTACATTCTAAAGATGAGACTGTAGGCATTCTGCAAGACTTTGTCAAACAGGTTGAAAAGCAGTTTGACTTGCCAGTAAAAGTCTTTAGGAGTGACAATGGCACAGAATTCAGAAATAGGGAGTTGGATGAGTTTTGTGTGTCAAAAGGAATTGTAAAGCAGTACAGCATTCCAAGGACACCAGAACAAAATGGGGTTGTTGAGAGAAAGAACAGAACACTGATTGAGGCTGCCAGAACTATGCTTGTAGATTCAGGTTTGCCATTAACTTTCTGGGCAGAGGCTGTAAACACTGCCTGCTATGTCCAGAACAGAGTTTTGATAAACCCCAGGGATCAAAACACTGCCTATGAAATTCTGTATAAAATCAAACCACTAATCTCATACTTTTAAGTATTTGGTTGCCCATGTTTCATTTTAAACTTAAAAGACTCAATTTCAAAATTTGCAGCCAAAGTAGACAGTGGTTATCATTTGGGATACTTAACCACTGCTAAGGCCTACAAAGTGTTTAACATTAGGACTAAGTGTGTGGAAGAGACTTTTAATGTAAAGTTCAATGAACTTTCTTCAATGAAAATCCCTGCAAATCCTACTGAGTTATTTGATCTTGATAAATTCACCTTTGAAAATGTTTCTGTCAAGACTAACAGTGCAGGTCCATCTCAACCTCCTTCATTAGACAATGGATATGAAGTGATCATTCCACAACAAAAATTCACATCCATTGCCAAAGCAGCAGATGTTCAAAACAGCTGTCAGAGCTCGCCCACTGCTACATCAACAGTTGTTGACCAAAGTAGTCCTCAAACCTCTGCTTCCACATCCTCAAACACTGTTGATAAAAATCTACAAACAGTGGATAAAAGTCAACATGTTACCACCCCAATTCCTCCTATTCCTCCACCTCCATTTCAAGACACTGTTGGATCATTAAAGTCACCAACAGTTGTTAGCTCAGATGATTCACATCTGTAGCCCTCACCCTTAAATGCCATTGTTCCATACAAAGGAGATTTAATCTTCTTGAAGTCTCATCCACCAGACCAAATCATTGGCAACATTAGTGAAGGGATTCTCACTAGAAGTTAATCCCAAAACATCTGTCTTTTTGCTGGTTTTCTATCGCTTCATCAACCTGTCAAGTACCAAGAGGCACTGAAAGTCAAAAGTTGGGTGGAAGCCATGCAAGAAGAGCTCCAACAGTTTAAGAGACAACAAGTATGGGAGCTTGTACCACTGCCAGAGGGTGTGAGCCCTATTGGCATAAAGTGGGTCTTCAAAAATAAAACTGATGAAAGGGGCATTGTTGTCAAGAATAAAGCAAGGCTTATGGTTCAAGGTTTCGGATAGGAAGAGGGCATTGACTATGATGAAACTTTTGCCCCTGTAGCAAGATTGGAAGCTATCAGATTGTTCTTTGCCTTTGCTGTCAACCACAACATAAAGGTGTTTCAAATGGATATCAAATGTGCATTCCTCTATGGTAAGATTCAAGAAGAGGTATATGTTTTTCAACCTCCTGGTTTTGAGGATCCATTTAATCCAAATCATGTCTACAAGTTAAATAAAGCTTTGTATGGCTTGAAACAAGCACTTAAAGCCTGTTATGAAACTCTTTCCACCTTTTTTCTCTCTATTAGTTTCACAAGAGGAAAAATTGACAAAACATTGTTTTTAAAATGAAGAGGGAAAGATCTGATGATTGTCCAGATTTATGTGGATGACATCATTTTTGGAAGCACATGTTCTAAAATGTGTGAAGAGTTCAAAAAACTCATGACAGCTGAGTTTGAGATGAGTTCAATGGGTGAACTACAGTGCTTTCTTGGTCTCCAAGTAAAGCAACTGCAAAATGACACTTTCATTCATCAAAGCAAATATGCTAAAGAACTTTTAAACAAATTTGAGATGAATGATTGTAAACCATGTAGTACACCCATGGCAACCACCAAGCTAGTCATGATTGAGGAAAAGGATGATTTGGTTGATCAAACCTTATATAGAAGCATGATTGGGTCTTTATTGTACCTAACTGCATCTAGGCCAGACATCATGTTTGCAACATGTGTTTGTGCAAGATCACAATCAGCCCCTAGAAAGTCTAACCTAATAGCTGTGAAAAGGATACCCAGATACATAAAAAGTGCTCCCACACTTGGTACTGGTACCCTGCTGATGCGTGTGAAGTGTGTATACAAGTTTAAGTATATTTTAAGCCCTTTTACACTTTTTAGCCAAGTTTTAAATTTATAAAACACGATATTTACTAACACTAAACACACATATGGGCAAGTGCACCCATCGTGAGCGTAGTATAGTGTTGGTAAGATACCGAGGTCGTCCAAGGACACAAGAGCTTTTAGTACCGGCTTATCCTCAACGTCTAATCAAATCAAAAGTTTAGAAAAAGGATTTAAACTAAGAAAAATAAAAACTAACTAAAATGCTGAAAAATAAAAATAAAAGAAAAAAAACAGATAGACAAGATGAATCACTCGGATCCGACTCGTGTTTAGTGTAACCTTTGATTATTTCCGCACTTTTGCACTATTTAAGAGATTATCTTAGTTATTGCAGTAGGCCCCTCTTTTGAAGGTGACGTTACCCTCAACCCAGTAGTTTGGGTCAGCAAGGATACAATCCTAAAGGGTCCGATTATTGAAAGATAATTAATTAAGTTATTAATCCGTATTGTGGTAGGCCCCTCTTTTGAAGGTGACGTTACCCTCGGCTAAGTAGTCTGAGTCAGCAGGGATAGAGTCCAAAATAGCCGGGTTAAAGTATTAATAGTAGCTTACATATGAGGGGATCAAAGAGTTTGGACCCCCGCCATCCAATACCGGTGGGTATTGAAGGAGATCCTACTAAATTTGACCCAGGTCCTTGCAGGATCTATACACTGAACAAGGCAAGACTCTTACCAAACCGTTCCCTTAACCCCCGACCAGGTAGCCAACATACCTCCATATAGACTGTGGAGATATGAATGGTGAAAATCTTTTATTTTATATAGACAGTAAAATAATGCCAAGACACCACGGACAAACGATAAGGAAGAATCACCTTCAACATAAGAAACTAGTTATTAAAGTCATTAATACATAACCAAGTAAAAAGTGCGAAAAGATTAAAAATAAAAAGTATTACACTAGACACTTGTCTTCACCAAGTGATGTAAGAGACTTAGGCAAACATGGCCTTTGATTGTCAAGAACTCTTACGATCAATCTTGGATCCCGAGACGACTCACACACTCTATGATGGACAATGGATGATGGTGGTGGATGATGGTGTTATGGTGGTGGTGGGTGGTGGGTGAAGTGTGAGAGAGGTGGTGTTCCAAGGGATGGTTTGCAAATGATCCAAGCACCCCTATTTATAGCCTGAACAGTAGCTCGGGTACGGCCCCGTGTCCAGTGGGCACGGCCCCGTGTCCATCCTCTTCTCTGTCTTCATTAATTGCAGTTTGTCTGCATTAGTTGACCACGCCCCCGTGTCCACTGGGCACGCCCCCGTGTGCAGAAGCATATCTGTACTATCAAGATTTGCCTGGATTCTACGAATCTTATAGTTGACCACGACCCCGTGTCCGCTGAGCACGGCCCCGTGGTGGGCGATAGAAGCTTCTATAGCTTTGTCTTTTATGCTGGCACTTGGGCACGCCCCCGTGTTCACTGAGCACGGGGCGTGTTCAGCCTTCTGTTCTCTTGTTTTGCTTGGGAAGATGCTGTCGGGGAGGTGGGGCATGCCACGTTTGTTCCTTTTCTTGTATTTATGTTAGATTTAGCTGCCTTTTTGCTTCTTTTGTTGATTTGAGCTCATTTAATCCTGAAAATACAAAAGGAAGACAAGAGCACACTTTTTCCAACATTAGTACTAAAAAATGGTTAGTTTTATGCCACAATTGATGTAATTTATATGTTTCATTTTGCACACATCAAATACCCCCACACTTGAATCTTTGCTTGTCCTCAAGCAAAACTCTTTATAATGTGGCTTTACACTCCCAAATGGAATGGGTAGAAGAGAAGGTTTTTGGGCTTGTCATAGAGTGTCGGGATTTCCAAGATTCTTTATTAAGTTTTATTTTTATTTATTTACAATCCTATTCGTCATGATTTATTTAAAACTTTACATAAGATAAATCATTTATTAGGGCATAACATGCCTCTTTAAAATTCCTTTTATATACAAGTTCACATACCTCACGGGTTATCACTCAACACTCGGCCGAAGATATATTTTAGTGGATCACTCGAGAGCGGCATGGAACTTACTCCTACCATAGGCTTGCCAAGCAATCAATCCTCCTCCTTTTTAACTATATACCTTTGTGAATATCAAGAGGACTTTTGGGTGAAGGGATAGGCTTGGGTTAAAGGTAGGTGGTTGGGTTAGTGGTTAGTAGAAAAGGGCGAAAAACGTAAAAAGCATCGGTTTTCGTAAGACTTTTTATTTTTGCACTTTTTATTTTGATGAAGCTATTATTCAAACAAAGTTATTTTTGATGAACTTGCTTGTTTATTTCTTTTGCTTCATCATCAACATTTTTTTTTTTTGAAAAAGTCATAAGAAAAACCGAGCTTGTTACTAAAACAAAGGGTTAAAAATAAAAAAGGTTTTGGTGGGTGAAAGGGTGTTTGGTTTGGGTTAAGAAATGAAAAGGTTTAGGCTCAAAGGGGTTAACTAGGGGGATTTTGGGTAGGTGGTAAAAAAAAAATAATGGTGTAGAAATAAAAAGGGTTAGTCCTAATGCCTCCATCATTTACTTACTCTGGTTTAAGTTGGTAAGGACCGGGAATGTATCGTCATGGCAAGTTCTAGAGTCGTAAGAACCAAGCGGCTATTCACACAAGAAACGAAAAATGAGCGTTTAGTTTAAAGATATGTATTTGTATGCTCAATAAAGGCTCAAAACTCACTTTTGTGGGAATGGGTTTTTATGTGATCAAGTATATATAATCAAATTTTAATTAAGCTTGTCATGCCTTTTCATAATTTTCTTATGTTGGTTCTTTTTATCACGACGCTATCGGTTGTAAATTTGTAAAAATATAACCTTTTTAGAACTTGAAATTCCCAAGTTAAACCTAGACAAGTAAAAAAAATGAAAATTTTTGAAAAAAAAATTGGGGTGATTAGCGGTTCCAATAGAGTTTTGTGTAAGGCTTGTAATTAGGACTTGCAAGATTCAAAGTTTTAGCACCCCCCCACACTTAAATTACACATTGTCCTCAATGTGTCCCAAAAATAAGTTTTTAGGTTGATTGAATGTGTAAAAAGGTGTGAAAAAGCAAAATTTTATGTTACTGGGCATCTTGACACGGCCCCGTGGTGTCCGGGCACGGCCCCGTGTTCAGGTGCCAGTAACAGAAATGAATAAAGAAAAACAGAAGCCTGGGCACGGGGGCGTGTTGGGTGAACACGGCCCGTGTCCAGTGTACCTGAACTGTCACACCCCGACCACGTAGAACAACAAAACGTGGCGGAAAACGTCGGGGAGTGTTGTAACAGAATCATTGTTTCATAACACATGGATATTGAAATATTGTTTTATTGAATTAAATAGTTACAATGTCTTGACAATCAGAGAAACATAACATAAATAACTAGTCTTGCATCTTTTATTGTCGCTAAGGCCCAAGTACGCCTAAGTGTATCTTGATAGATCCTATGCATCATATCCTGAAACACATGTGAAAATAGGTACGTCAGCATAAAAATGCCTGTGAGATATATAGGTTTATGAAAATAGGATTCATGACTTATTGTTTAAGAAAATGTTTAGTCATGAACCTTGTAATTTGCTTTACCTTGTAAATCATTTGAAAAGTGATAAATAAACCAAATGATATATATGTGTAAAAGAATAATACATGGTTAAGTGGATAACCATGTGAAATGATTTTGTATAAATTAAGTTGTTTGTAAAACAGTGTATTGTGAAAAGTATGTTATTTGTATAACATGTTATATGTCCAAATTGAAATGATTCAAATAACGCTATGATATGTAATACCATACAATCACTTATATATAGGAAGTACCAGCGGCGTATCCTCCATGCTTGTATCATATTACACACACCTCGTTACTTAAATCACTTACTTAAACCAAACCAACAATGTAAGATGTTTATGTTTAAACCGATTGCCAAATGTATTGAATAATATGTCAAAATGTTTATGTCAAGATGTAAATCATGTAATGTATAACCAATGTCAATAATGTTTATGTGTCAAATGTAAATCATGTAATGTGTAACCAAAATGATATGTATGGCTAGTGAATTATATCAACTAAACCATATGCACAAAAACAAAGTATTGAAGTAAAACATGGTTTAAATCAAAGCTATGTTTTGTGGAAATGCATGCTATACTGATACGAACATCTATGCGGTGTTGTGAAAGTGCATACATCCAAGCCTTGAGACTGTGGCGATAAACCCTTAAACAATTTAAAGGTTTATCTAAGTTATGTATATCGAATTCGGTCATTCCTTCCAATCCAAACCTACCCAGGATTTCAGGAACGGGAGTTGTCAATTCCTATGGTACCACTACCTACTAACGAACGGCGTAGCTAATGTTAATGAATGTATTGTTCCATTGTAAACAACCCAAATGTCATAACAAAATGTAAGCATGTGATGAAAACAACTGTACTAAGTATGCAATAAATGGACATACATAGCATAAAATGTAAATGTAAAACATGTACTATAAATGTACTGATGAACATAGGAAGTATGTGATGTGAAAACAGGAAAGCATGAAAGTAACAAGTAGGCACATGTGTTTCACCCCAAAACAGTTTGGAAAACAGTAAAAGAGGGGTCTATGTACTCACTTGAGATTGCTTAGTAGTCCTTGAGTAACAACCAAACAATGCTAGAGATCACGAATATCAAACGACACCTAATATAGGTAACTATGTTAATAAACCGGACCTATATCGGAGGATTTGGATAGAATGAGGGTTCGTAAGCCAAACGAGTATGGAGACTCGTGTCATATGGTTTAACAAAGCCTACATACTAAATGAAACCTAACCTAAGTGCTTACGACCCATTACAACCCGTTTAGGTAGCTTATGCTACTTTAACGCGTCGTTCGTGTGAAACGCGTTCGGACCGCCTAACTAGTCCTATGACAAGTAGAATATGCCTTAATATGCCTAATATTGTCGCCAAATCAGTTTAGATGTCAAAAGTTATGTCACATATGTTTATAATGAATTTTGGCATCAAAGGGGTATTTTGGTAATTTACCTAAGGCATATAAACTACCTATCATACAACTACTTAAACGTCGTGACCATAAGGTATAACCTCGGAAGGTTATTCCCTACCTACTATGGTCACCTAATGTATTTGGTCGGATCCTAATGATCGACCAAATGGGTCGGGTTCGAAGGTATAAGCGATTTATCAGATTGCTTACCCTTACGACCCTAGACAACGTGGTAATCAGTAGGCATAGTCCCAAGGATTATAACCATCGTGATTACAATCACGTTGCGAAGTTCAAACGAACTTCGCATTGACCATAAACTGGTCAACGCAGAAAGTCAAACAAAGTTTGACTTTCGGACTCAAAAAGCAATAAAAGAACGAAGGAATACTTATGAAGGGTCCCTGAATGCTAATCTAGATCAAAATAACTCAGGTATGAAACAATGGTTCCAACTTAGAGTCTTTTTTATCAGATTCTTGTGAGGAATGAGTGAAAATGTGATGGGTATTTATAGTATTTCCCGAACCGTTAGGATCATTTCTTGAATAACGTGATCGAATCTCGTGCGTACACTTGTTGGAAAGTTGTGGTAACTAAAAATGGCCCCTAATGAGCTGAAAGGGCAAGTGTGGGTTTGTGGTTGTGAGTTAAACAGCTGTAATCTGCTGACAAATCGATCTTATCTGATCTGGGAGGCTGACGCGGCCCGCGTCAGGATACACACAAAACTCAGGCGGGCCGCCTGGCCTTGTCTGATCAGAAACAAGTTTGAAAAATGACAGTTTCAGTCCCTGTTGGTGTTTAAGGCTCATTTCGACACGTTTAAGGCCCATTAAGCCAACGTTAAGGCCCTAAAATGATGCCTAAACATTGTGGACATGAAACATGCTCAAAAATATGTCGGATGTTGGTTCGTTTGGTCGTACGAACGCGATGTTCGCTTAATTACGACGGAATGCGCATAAGCGCGAAAAACGATCCAAATGACGCGACGAATGGATTTTTCTTATGCCAAACACTAAAATAAAATATTTTAGTGCTTACATAAATTTTTGGATGTCCGGATGTATTCAGAACGTAAGTTATGCGCGAAAATGCAAACTTGTGCACTTTTTGACGCTTTTAGTCCCTGAATGACCCAAAAGTTTATTTTAGCACACCGAACCCCTCAAAGCCTATTTCTAAGCTATATAAAGGATATTTAAGGTGTGTTTAACTTATGGTCATGTTCCGGAAAGTCTGTTACAGTTCAAATTGGCATACTTTCGCAGTTTGTCAACTTTAGTCCCTGTAAGCGATTTAACTTGATTTTGCCATACCAAAGCCTTCAAAACTTATTTCTAAGTTATGTAAAGGTTATTTAAGGTATGTTAAGCCTATTTCACTATTCCGGAGTGTTCGTTGCATTAAACTGGTTATATTTATGCATCAGTGCGCGTATAACCTTCCAGAAAGCGATTTAGAGTTTGAAATCGAACAAGAATTGATATGTGCAAAAGATACACATATTTATACAGATCCCAAGTATGAAATACAATATTTCATTGGTTTGGCATTTGTTTGCTGGTCGCAGTGACACAGGTGTCACATGAACTGGGCATTTTCTGCAGACTATGCAGCACGGGGCCGTGTTGGGCGGACACGGCCCGTGCTGAACTTGTTGTAACGAAGAGAATTTTGTCGGATGGCCCTGTTTTCATGCACGTGGTGCTGGTCCAAGTTTCCCTTGTTATCCTTTGCCATCACGAGTATGTGTTTATTCCTGAAAATTAAAACTAAACTAGAAAACATAAAAATTAATCTATACTAAACTAAGGATAGTTCCGCGGAATGCCTCCGTGGTGCGCCACGTTTATAAGGGTCCTTGGCTAGACCCAAAGACTGGTCATATGTTACCCAAGTGGGATGTTTTGCATCACATGCTACACCGTCGGAGAGCATCATCCAAGCTTGAGTCTATGACCTTCATGTAGTTGACCGGGTCTTCGTCTTCTACTCTTTTTCCGACTCCAAACTTCACTTCCTCGTCCCCAAACTTCAATGTTAGTGTTCCGTCATTCATGTCTACCACTGCTTGGGCAGTGGCTAGAAACGGCCTCCCTAGGATGAGAGGGACTTCGGTGTCTTCTTCCATGTCTAGTATAACAAAGTCGGCTGGGAAGACGAAATTGTCTACTTTGACCAATAGATTTTCAGCGACACCTTGTGGATATTTGACGGATCTGTCAGCAAGTTGTATGCTCATCTTTGTAGGGCTCGTTTTTCCTAGGCCGAGTCGTTTGAACATTGATGCGGGCATGAGGTTGATGCTAGCCCCAAGATCGGCTAGTGCATTGCGAATGGGGAATTCCCCAATCGAGTAAGGAATCGTGAAGCTTCCAGGATCAATCTTTTTCTGTGGGAGTTTGTTGAGTAGTAAGGCGGAGCATTCTTCGCCTAAGTTAACTAATTGCAATGATTCAATTTTCCTTTTATGAGTGAGGAAGTCCCTCATAAATTTTGAATACTTTGGCATTTGGGTTAGGACTTCGATAAATGGAATATTAACATGCAATTGTTTTAGTAAATTTTCGAACTTTGCGAATTGCTCATCGGTCTTTTGATGAATTAACCGACCGGGGTATGGAACCGGAGGAGTCTTAGTAGGCTCTTGAACCGGTTAAGAAGCCTTCTCTTGTTGGGGTGTGGGTGGAGTTGTGGTTTGGCTAGATTGGCTTCTTTCAGTTGGTGGAAGTGGAGCCTCTTCGGGACCCACGGTACGGCTTCTCAATGTTATGAGATGTACTTGCGCCTTTGGGTTGGTTTCGGTATTACTCGGTAACGCGCCTTGTGGTCTCTCAGAGAAATTTTGAGCTATTTGATTTAATTGTTTTTCAATGTTTTGGATGCTAGCTTGTTGATTTCTAAAATTCGATTCCAATTGTTGAAATCGATCCGAGTTTTTCTTTTCGGTGTCGGAGATGAGGCGAGATACAGTATCTTCAAGCCTTTCTCGTCCACCTGGTTGTTGAGAGAAATTTTGTTGAAAGTTAGTTCGTTGGTTTTGTTGGTTACTACTATTGCCGGGATCTCTCCAACCAAGGCTAGGGTGGTTACGCCATCCTTGGTTGTAGGTACCCGTTGGAGGACCCGACGGCTTAGTTCTATTATCAATGTAGTTTACCGTTTCCGTTTGATCATCTAATTCTTTCATACAACTCCAATTTTCATGTGGCCCACCACACCCTTCACAAGCCATTACCGAGACCGTTTTTGCCATTTCTAACTTTTTGATTTTCGAAGAAAGGGCCTCGATTTGAGCTTGCAAAGAAGTGCTTTCATCAACCTTATGGGCGCCCGGGGCAATAGATTTATTGCCTCGGGGAGTGTGCCATTGAAAATTGGTTTGAGCAATTTCCTCAATTTGATTATATATTTCATTTGGGCGACGATTACCTAAAAGTCCCCCGGAGCTAGAATCAAATGTTTGTCTTATGTGTGGCAACAACCCATTATAGAACGTGGATACTTGTTCCCATACCGCAAGACCGTGATGAGGACACTTTCTTAGTAGCTCCTTGAACCTTTCCCAAGTTTCATATAAGGATTCCCCATCCTTTTGTGAATATGTATTAATTTCAGTCATTAATTTAGCCATTTTAGCAGAAGGGAAATACTTATATAGAAACTTTTGGGCTAGTTCATCCCAGGTGTTTACCGAGCCAACTGGGAGGGTGTTAAGCCAAGCCTTAGCTCGGTCTTTTAGTGAAAATGGAAACATCCGAAGGCAGATGGCATCGTTTGATGCTCCATTGATCCGAAAGGTATCACATATTTCTAAGAAATTAGTAATATGTAGATGGGGATCCTTGTCCGCAAGCCCATGGAAGGTTGCGGAGTTTTGAAGCATTTGTATCAAATGTGGCCGAAGTTCGAAGTTATTGGCTTCGATATTCGGTGCATTGATAGCGGCGCCGAGATTACCTACAGTGGGTCGTAGGTAATCCATGAGGGTACGTTGGTCCGCCATTGGAAGTGGGTCCCCCGAAACTTTCTCTTGGTTTTTAGCTTTAAGTCTTTTTCTGAGAAAGCGTTTGGGTTCTTTTAGAGGTTCTTTTATGTCTCTACTAGAACTGGAGCTCATACACTACATAGGATGTTCAAATGTGGAGCCTGGGTTCCAAGTCCTGCAATAAAAACAGAAAAGAACGTTGGTCAGAAGGTTCACCACGGCCCCGTGCTCAGGTGAACACGGCCCGTGGTCGAAGATACAGTGACTGTTTTCCGGATCCTTGTTACTGGGGAGCTGGACACGGCCCCGTGTTGCACCGACACGGCCCCGTGCTCAGCTCTCTGTAACTCGGAAAATAAAAATTGCCAGTAACAATGTTGGTCACGGCCCGTGTCCGACTAGGCACGACCCGTGCTGAGCGTCTGCAGAAACTGAAAAACTACGAAAAATCCTAAAAAAAAACAGAAAATTTAGAAAAAACGATTAGGCCGTTGATTCTTAACTTTTTTAAAATCCTTGTGTCCCCGGCAACGGCGCCAAAAACTTGATGCGTGTGAAGTGTGTATATAAGTATAAGTATATTTTAAGCCATTTTACACTTTTTAGCCAAGTTTTAAATTTATAAAACACGATATTTACTAACACTAAACACACATATGGGCAAGTGCACCCATCGTGAGCGTAGTATAGTGTTAGTAAGATACCGAGGTCGTCCAAGGACACAAGAGCTTTTAGTTCCGGTTTATCCTCAACGTCTAATCAAATCAAAAGTTTAGAAAAAAAGTTTTAAACTAAGAAAAATAAAAACTAACTAAAATGCTGAAAAATAAAAATAAAAGAAAAAAAAACAGATAGACAAGATGAATCACTTGGCTCCGACTCGTGTTTAGTGTAACCTTTGATTATTTTCGCACTTTTGCACTATTTAAGAGATTATCTTAGTTATTGTAGTAGGCCCCTCTTTTGAAGGTGACGTTACCCTCAACCCAGTAGTTTGAGTCAGCAAGGATACAATCCTAAAGGGTCGGATTATTGAAAGATAATTAATTAAGTTATTAATGCGTATTGTGGTAGGCCCCTCTTTTGAAGGTGACGTTACCCTCGGCTAAGTAGTCTGAGTCAGCAGTGATACAGTCCTAAATAGCCGGGTTAAAGTATTAATAGTAGCTTACATATGAGGGGATCAAAGAGTTTGGACCCCCGCCATCCAATACCGGTGGGTATTGAAGGAGATCCTACTAAATTTGACCCAGGTCCTTGCAGGATCTATACACTGAACAAGGCAAGACTCTTACCAAACCGTTCCCTTAACCCCCGACCAGGTAGCCAACATACCTCCGTATAGACCGTGGAGATATGAATGGTGAAAATCTTTTATTTTATATAGACAGTAAAATAATGCCAAGACACCACGGACAAACGATCAGGAAGAATCACCTTCAACATAAGAAACTAGTTATTAAAGTCATTAATACATAACCAAGTAAAAAGTGCGAAAAGATTAAAAATAAAAAGTATTACACTAGACACTTGTCTTCACCAAGTGATGTAAGAGACTTAGGCAAACATGGCCTTTGATTGTCAAGAACTCTTACGATCAATCTTGGATCCCGAGACGACTCACACACTCTATGATGGACAATGGATGATGGTGGTGGATGATGGTGTTATGGTGGTGGTGGGTGGTGGGTGAAGTGTGAGAGAGGTGGTGTTCCAAGGGATGGTTTGCAAATGATCCAAGCACCCCTATTTATAGCCTGAACAGTAGCTCGGGTACGGCCCCGTGTCCATCCTCTTCTCTGTCTTCATTAATTGCAGTTTGTCTGCATTAGTTGACCACGCCCCCGTGTCCACTGGGCACGCCCCCGTGTGCAGAAGCATATCTGTACTATCAAGATTTGCCTGGATTCTGCGAATCTTATAGTTGACTACGGCCCTGTGTCCGCTGAGCACGGCCCCGTGGTGGGCGATAGAAGCTTCTATAGCTTTGTCTTTTATGCTGGCACTTTGGCACGCCCCCGTGTTCACTGAGCACGGGCCGTGTTCACTGAGCACGGGGCGTGTTCAGTCTTCTGTTCTCTTGTTTTGCTTGGGAAGATGCTGTCGGGGAGGTCAGGCATGCCATGTTTGTTCCTTTTCTTGTATTTATGTTAGATTTAGCTGCCTTTTTGCTTCTTTTGTTGATTTGAGCTCATTTAATCCTGAAAATACAAAAGGAAGACAAAAGCACACTTTTTCCAACATTAGTACTAAAAAAGGGTTAGGTTTATGCCACAATTGATGTAATTTATAAGTTGCATTTTGCACACATCACCTGCTAATGGGAATATTAAGCTTTCAGGTTTCACAGATAGTGACTTTGCTGGATGCAATTCAACAAGGAAGTCCACATTAGGAGATTGCCAATTTCTAGGTGATTGCTTAGTATCTTGGCAAAGCAAAAAGCAAGCCGCTGTTTCAACATCCACTGCTAAGGCAGAGTATATAGTTGCTGCAAGCTGCATAGCCCAACTGTTATGGCTTCAAAATCAACTGCTGGATTTTGATATCACTGCTTGAAAGACACCTCTTATGTTGGACAGTCAAGCAACAAAATATATCATCAAAAATCCAGTTTCGCATTCAACATCCAAACACATTGACATCAGACATCATTTTGTGAGGGATTTCTATGAAAAAGGTTTGATTTCTCTGCATCATGTTCATACTAAGGATCAGCTGGCAGATGTGCTAACAAAAGCATTAGACACATCCACCTTTGAAAGCTTGATCTCTAGGATTGGCATGCTTAACATGGAATAACAGGCAAAATCCTGTTTTTCTATGAATAAAAAGCATTTAAATGTTTTCAGAAAATCAAAAATCCATCTTTAAAAATAGTTAAAAATGAAAATTTTCATTAATCCTTAAATGTCTCCCATAAACACTGTTTTGGTTCAAACATCTGATTGTTGAAAATTATCTACTGCTGAAAGTCAATCTTTGTTCTCTCATTTTCATTGTTAATCACTGTTGTCAAACATCAGTGTTTTTAATCACTGATGGCTATCCACTGATAGTTAAAAGTCAGCCACTGTTTTCATTTTCACCACTGTAAACCACTGATATTGATCATCAGTGGTTTCCTAAACAACTGTCATCCATTATTCATCAGAGGTTGTCACGTGGTCAGTTATTAGACGTCAGATCTTTGTAACCGCTGCCACGTCAGCATTCACTTTTTCACTTTATAAAACCCTGATTAAAACCCCAATCAGAGGTTTCACTGCCGTATCGAATTCAAAAGTTCTTTCAAAAGCAGTTTCCATCAAAATTCTCCGAATCATTCATCTTTTTCCTTCTCTCGCAACTTCCTTCGAATCACCATGGCTCTTACTCTAAAAAACCCTCATAATTATCTGTGTACCTTTGAGAAAACAAAGAAAAACTCAGATTTCCACACCATCATCGATGCTCTTTCATCTTCAAAGTACAAACTTTGTTGACTTGTAACGCACCCATTTGTCAAGAAACCCTACGTGAGTTTTGGAAAAATGCCAAAATCGAAGTTCAGGACAAAAGCCTTGGGCTATCACATCAGAAGTAGGAAAAATTCTTGTTTCCATCACACCACAGACAATTTCAGAAGTTTTTGAGATGAATGACCATACAGGTAAAACTTCTTTCCCTAAACATGAGTATCAGACATATCTGATCGAAAGAGGGTACGTGGGACAAATGACTAAAGCTACTTTGCAAAAAGGGAATTTCCCACCTCCCATGAAATTTTTATTCCATACCCTGCTCATGTGTGTTTCAAATAAAACAACTGCTTTCAATGAAATACCATTGAAAACCCAATACTTGGGATATGCTATCATGGCAGAAGTTGATTTTAATTACTCTCAAGAGATTTTCAATGATATAGTTAAAAATATTAATAATATAAAAGAAAAGAAGAAACCATTTTTGCTGTTTCCTAGATTTTTGAGCTATTACTTACAACAGAAAATCCCAAAGGATAGTGCACAAGTACTTATCTAGGGTGCTTCTTGTCAAATAAACAACCTTTCTTCTGAAACTTTTACAAGGCTGTCAGAGTCAAAAGATTTGAAAACACAAACAGAGGAACCTGAGCAAACTTTGGATGAGTCCATATCTGCTCCTCAGGTTTCTGCTATTGACCCCACTGCTTATGGTGACCACAGCAGCACAACCACTGCTGTGCAACCCCCACTAAAAACTACCAAAAAGCCCAAAAATAAAATCATCAAAAAGTCCACCAACCCTTCCAAAAAGGATCTTCTGGAAGATGAGATCCCAGAAGTAACTCCTGTGACAACACAAAAGTCACCAATAACCACTGTTGCTACTTCCTCACAACAGTTGGTAGAAAGATCTCAACCTGAGCTTGAAACTCCTCCTGCATCCTCACAAAAGGATCAGCTTGTATGCACAGGGACACCACATTATGAAGCTCTGGATCCACTTGAATCCATCTTCCACAGCCCTGCTCCAGGGGTAAATTCTCTTTCAACTCCCATCTCCACATCTCATATTCCACCATCAATAAAACCCTTGTTTGATGCCATTGAGCATCAGATACAAAACAACCCCTCTCACCAACACATTACTGAGAGTACAACCACAACATTGGCTGTGTCTGAAATTCCTCAATTGGTTATCCCACAAACAATTGAGGAGGTTACACTGCAGGAGTTACATGTAATTCATGTCAGTAGTTCAAGTGGAGCAGCTACTACAGGTGTTGAATCCACTGATTTACACCTGGACAGTAGTTTCATTAGTACGCCTCCCTTGAAGACAACCACTGCTGATGCTGTCAAATTATCCACTGGTGTGTTTCATTTACCCACTGGTGTGTTAAATAAGATGGCTAATGTAGAGGGAAGTCCCTAGTACCAAGAAAAAGGGGCATCAGTGGATGAACCATTGGAGTCTTCTCCTGGTCTAACTGCTGATACAACCACTGCTAGTGGGAAATCAGATGTTCCCATTCACTTGGGTGATGGTTTAAAATACAGAGAATTGACGGAGAGAGTTGAAAAAATTGAAACATCTGTGGCAGATATCAAAAATATGCTGCAACAGTTGTTACAATCCTCAAAGGCTCCATCCACTGTTTCATCATCTGCTCCAACCACCAATGAGCTATGGCAGCTCTTCCAACCTGTGCTTCATCAATAAAGGAAATATGCTGATCAATAGAATGAAATTCAGCTACAAATGTTCAGAAATGTGATGGAAGCAAGGTATAAGGATACTCAAGCTGACATAAAAGCCATCAAAGCTCATTTACTTCAAACCACTGGTACTTCTCCTCGTATAATTGTCTATGTAGAAAACCCTGATGATGCCAAAAAGGGGGAGAAAGGAAAGAAAGGAAAGGATGGTTTACATGTTGCACATTCTACAACTCGCAATCATGTTTATGCATATTTCATTGTCGATAGCTTACTTGCTTCACATTTCTATGTGTCACATGCTGGTTATGCGTAAATCGCTTTCACTACTATATGTTATTAAACTGGTATGCTCACCTTTACACTATGTGTATTGACCTATTTTAACGTATATGACAGGTGTTTAGGATGCTTTTATTTGCTAGATGTCATGGAATCAAGCTTAGGTGGTCTAGAAACCCACGAATAATTTACGAGTTGTCGGAACAATTTTTGTCTTTGAGAACAATGTCTGTAATAACTATTTGTGCTTTATCTGTTAGTAGTATGGGATATTAACGTTAAGGATTTGGTAATATTATAGTTGTTATGGATTCTCCTGGACAATCTGTTTCGCTCAGTGCCTCACCCAGATGTTTCCGCCATCGGTTGGGGTGTGACAGTGTGAGTTTGGGGAATCGGAAGATTATAGATTCGGAATTTAAATAACATGAAAATAAACATAAGAAAATAATCATCTAACACCTATGACACATTTTCTTTACACTATGAAACTCTGAAAGAGTTAAATGTTTTCATGGAACAAGGTTCCATTAGAATCGTGTCAATTTGTCAAGGCCTAAGATGATATAATCTACTAGCTTGACGAATGTCCATTAGTTCATCACCAAGAGTTCGATTATTTGAATGTTACATAAGTATTACATAGTGTATATTATATCATATATGTCAAGCATGAGGTAGAGGGATGAATCCCCCATTTAGGAACCTCTTTAGAATTCATACAAATCATGCATGAGGTAGGAAGAACAAAGCTCCCATTTAGGTACCTCCATTGTTCACCACTACACTTGTTGTCATAAACCACAAGGAGGGTCATGAACTTATAAGTATTAATGAAATAATAACAACTAATCTATGGAAAAACATCAAGTAGTGAGAGGATTTCTATGAAGGATAGCCCAAGCTAGTCCAACTATCACACATTTATCAATCTTCAAGCTTAAACACTACTTGTGGGTAAAACCCTAACTAAAACAGAATGTTTGTGACGTTTTAACCTCTGATTTAACATGTCTTAGCCTTGTTTTTAAGCCCAACTAACCATTCAATTGATTATGAGCATTAGGACATAGGTTTGAGATGAGATAAACTCAAGTTTAGCTAAGTTTAACAAAGTTAAAGTGAAAACAGAAAGTAATAGTCCACTTTGGAGCCTTTTTGGTGACATTCCAGAGCTTGGTTTTCCATGGAAAACCTGTGGAAATGTTCCTAAGGTTGTTCCAAGCAAGTGGGAAAAAGAATGGATGAAAAAGACTAAGTATTGAGTGAGTTATGCTCACTTTAGTGAACTGTGATGATTCTGCTCGAACTTCTAATTAACAGGAGATTGGGAGCTGATTTGAGAGTGTTGTGGATGATTTGCAAAGTGTAAAATGTGAGGATTATGCTTGAGTTTCATAGGGAAGTGTTTAGGGTTGGGTTAGGTGTGACTTAAATGCAAGACAACCTGTTTAAACTTCAAACAAACACTAAAAACCCGCCCAAAACACGAGCTGATTAACTTTCTGTGAACTGGGTGGTCCAAGTTTGAATTTTGGCAAGAATGGTCCTCATACTTCCATATTTGCACGTTTCAAGTATGTTTTAAGGAGTTTAAGTCCAAGAAACATGTTTAAAGGTACGATGTGTAAATGAATCATAAAAACATTATAAAATAAGCATAAACAAGTATATTTGTCAAGATTTAGTGTCGAGATTGTGTAAATTTAGCATATAGATCACAAGTTTGCAAGTTTGACGCATTTTGCACAAATTGAGAACAAAGTGTCACATGTTTAGTATTTTTGAACGGATGAACATATACGGAGTGTATATAACATAAGTGTAACGAAAACACGAATTTCATTATGATCCAAGTCTCGGATTTTACATCGATTACAACGAAAGAACGAGTACAAGAATACAACGTTACCAAAAATAGAATTACAAGCAATGGTTTCCAAATATAGAAAGTACGAAATAGCAGGGCGTTACACTTTACCACTAACTAGGTTAAAAAATTAAGTTATGTCTGATCATGTGACTTGCACGTGAGGGTAAATCGGTAATTTTACTCATTTATTTAAAAATATAAAAAAAATTATATAATATACACATACAACCCTTCTCCTTCTCTCAGCCAATCCCATCTCTTCAACCAACTTCACCACCACCACCAAATTCAGCCACCACCATTATCGTATCCCAGCCACCACCGCCGAATTGAGCCCCACCACCACCGTATCCCAACCACCACCACCGAATCGAGGCCCACCACCACCTGATCCGGTCACCTCAAACACATCTCTAAACACACACAAACCCACCACCACCATGGATAGAAAAGTCTCTTCTTTAACAATGGCATCTTTTTCCAACTTCCACAAAAGAGGCTTCCCAGGTTGCCATCTAATTTCTCTACAATCGGACTTTAAGATGATAGCAGAATCGCTCTTGTTGACCTGTAAATATTCGTGTATCATTCTAGAGTTTAACTAAACAAACCACCATTGTGATCTTGTGTTATCTTGTTTATCGTATCTATACAATACATTATCAAACATTTATATCATGTTGTGTATAATTAAAGTTCTTTAGAAACAAGTATAACTAACAATTCCATATATCATGTGCTAATAACAACGAAAACGCTCACACCAACTGAACAACGACCCATCAGATTGTTTGATAAACGCATCAGTCTCATCCCATTCAAACTGTAAATCCACCCCTGCAATAACATTATATGTTCATAACACATCTTAAACAAGTAAACAAGTTACAAACCTTAAGTTATCGCACAACTTCACCTATTTGAGCTCTTTTTTTCAACCATCATTCAGTGCCGCATTCCCTAAAACTTCAACAGGTGCTGCCATCTGCCGAAAGTTGAGATCTCATTTATTTTCATATCTTTCTCAGTTTAAACTCAAGAACATAATTTAACATAATGCTTGCACCAAAATACTCGTCTTCGTCCTCTAATCAAAAGCCCTAACATCTTAATGTCTAACTATGATTAAAGAAATCAAATTTTGGGATTGTTATAAGAGGGTTGTTCTAGGGTTCTTAAAGGTGGTGGTGGGGTTTGGTGGTGGTTGTTTAGAGAGAGAGAGAGAAAGAGGGAGAGAGAGAGACTTATAGTGTTTAGAGAGAGAGACTTATAGTGTTTAGAGAGAGAATGGATTTTAGGTATTATTTTTATGTTGTTTATTAAAATATTTTTAAATGATTTGGTAATTGGTAAAAAGACAAAATTACCCTTATGTGACTAAAGTTAACTGAAAATTTTAACCAGGTTAATACTAAAGGATGTATGTTGTAGTGAGTTTTACAAATAAAGGATTGTGACTGTAGTTAAAGGTCATCCATTGAAACCCGGTACAAACATAAAGGACGAAAATTGTAATTTACCCTTTTTTTAACTTTACATGGCATAATTTAATAGAGAACTGGGGTGGGTTGTTGGATATTTTACCTGGGTGCCAGGGGTCTTGTTGTGTTAACTTTTCGCCTACCGATCATAGTCAAGTGAATATTTGCTGATGTCATGTGTCCCCCACGATTAGCCCGTTTACTACCGTCAACCGTCATGTTGTAATGCGCTAGAACTTTTTCCCAAAAACCGTCTAATCTTTGTTGATTACCTTTCTTTTTGTTTAAAGAACAATGAACCCAAGCCTTGGCTAAGGCCTCTTCTTGTTTTTCGTCCAAGTTTGACACTCCATCTTTCCACCCTTGCCTTTTGGGTCACTCAGGTCACCAACATCTTCGTCTTCGTCTTCCATTTCATATTCTTCTTTTATGCCAAGATCTACATCGTCAACCAAATTTTGTGTATCGGGGACAACATCTTCGGGTTCATTATCATCGTAGATCAGAAGCGGGCGTTCGACATTCTCTCTTGGTGATTGAATTGGTGGGGTCCTATATGCAAATGAGTCGAATGCGTTTTTGCGCTTCCATGGGGTATTCGTAACGGCCGGGTGTGACCGTGAAAAATATTGTGGTGGAAAATTAGATTGGGGTTGTGTGTTGTAAAACTCAGTTGTGAATAAAAAGGTTGAGGCTGTGTTGAATACCAAAGTGGAGGTTGAAATGGTGCACTTAGACTGCCTCGCCTAGCCGAGCTTTTTTTCGAACCCGACCCTCAACTAATCGAACTTTTTTTTACTCTTGTTTTGCTTATCCATATTGATTTTGAGGAGTTTGTAAATAAAAGGGTTTAGAATTTGGTTGAGAAACAAACAGAAATTGGTGTGAAGTTTTAAGGAGAAAAGGGGTTTAAAATAGGTTGAGAATTTTTTTACAAAGATGTATAACATATAAACGTTGATAAACATCACACCGTCAAACCATCTCCAACGATTATTTTTTCAATAGGTGACAATATCCCGAAATGGAACTCAAACATAGGAGAAGAAAGGGACGGCGACAGTGTTACCGCTCGGCAAGCCAACTCCCCGGACCCCTTAACCGAAGACGCCCGGTCACCCTAAGCCACAATAATGATTACTCTTTGACATCATCCACCACCGACCAGATCTGGGTAGCTTTGTTGTTGAAAAGCCAATCGTTTTGCGCCAGCCACAAGAGTGATAAACATTTTTAATTCATAATTTAGTATCTAATTCCTAAAATAAAATGATTTTCTTTTTTACAAAACAAAAAAGATATGTTATATTTTTGAGGGATTTAAATTATAAACACATTTGAAATTTATTTAGTTGAGTACATATACACATTTATATACAAAAACGGAAATTATAAAAATCTACATTATTATTATTATTATATATATATATACAATTGAGGTAGATGCTTACCTACAGTACTCAAACTCTCTTTAAAAATTTATTTACGAATATGTCATTTGTTTACTTTTCATATGATTTTGCGCAGGGAGGAAAATGGTTTGTGTAGTATTGAATTTTTTTTTTGTCTTCTGTTATATTTGTTGTGTAGTGAAAGTATATTATATTTTTAGTCCTCAAGTTTTATATTTCATCTTAACCTTTTTGCCTTTTATTTTGGATCTTCAAGTTAAATTTCTCGGTATGAATTCGAGTTTATCTACTTTTTATATCAGCTTGCGATATAAGTTCGAGTTTGTTTTTGTCTACGTGTTACGTAACGTGACGATATAAATTCGCGTTTATGTTTTACGATTTTTTCTGGTTTTGATCATCATTTACCTATTACTTAGCACGGTTTTGCAACCCCCGCACCCGCAACGCGGGGGTTAAACACTAGTTTATATATTTTTAGCGTTCCGTTAGTCCAAAAATAGTTGAGTATATATTATATTTTTAGCGTTCCTTTAGTTCAAAAAAAGTTGAGTATATAAGCCCTTGCCCTGCAAAATATCTATTTCTCCGGACAATGGAAACCCTAGATGAAGCAGAGCAATCGATGACCGCGTACAAGAAAGCAAATATTTCAATCCCAACTGAAATCATGGAAGACATCTTCTCCAGACTCCCCGTCAAATCCATTCTCCGATTCAGGTCCCTCTCTAAACCCTGGCTCTCGCGCCTCTCCTCTCCATCATTCATCAAACTTCGCCCTCACCGCACCGCCTTATTCATTTCCGCTTACGATAAATCCACTCGCAAACGACACTTTCTTTCCGCCTCCCATGACGGTGGCCCCGTCACTCATGTTATGACACTGGACGACGTTGATTCTGATGACACCACAGAAGCCCAACATTTGAACGGGTTGGTATGTTTTGCTTATGTCAAATGGCGTTCCAGATACTATGACGCTCAATTTTTCGTTGTCAACCCTAACACACACAAGGTTTTTAAACTCCCTCAACTAGATTCGGATTTTTCCGAGTACCCTTTACAAAAGGGGTGTTACTTATTTGGGTTTGATGAGACTAAAAACGAACATAAGGTTTTAATAATCAGGAACAGGAAGTCTTCTCATATAATGGAGATTATGATTTACTCTATGTTAAACTATTCATGGAGAAAGATCTATTTAGAGCCTCCTGTTGGTTTTGAATATTGGGATAGTTTGGCCTTTGAAAACGACTATGACTTCTACGACAATGTTTGTGTGAACAGTGTAGTGCATCTCATGCTTATAGATACACATGACATTTTGGGGTTTGACTTGAGAACAGAGAAGTTTACGATAATTAACACTCCTCAAGGTGTGAAGCCCCATGAATTTGATAATTACGTAAACGTACCTTTCATCATAAAAGTCAATGGCTGTATTGGAGTTGTTTGTCATGATCTTGTGTTGGAAAAAAATGAAATCAGTATCTGGACATTACAAGACTATGAAAATCGTGTTTGGGTCAAAGAAACCATTACGTTTCCCAAGTCTTGGATCGAACTAGGCGAGCCTTTACCTATAGAGTCTGTTAATATGGATGAGGTTATCTTTTTCGCGTTCAAGTTTTCTCGGAATATTGAAAAGAGTGTATCTATCTATAACATGAAGAGCAAATGTTTTAAAGATTTGCAATTCACTCTGGGTCATCAAATTCCATCGTCAACCACCGTGGAAGTCAATCAAATCGGGTATTATGTTGAGAGCATGGTGCCTTAATACACGAGCATGACAAGGCTTGATGATTCTGCGGAAGTTCTTCCATGAGCGTATGATTCAATAGTTTGTTTCTATATCTTACTTGGCAATTCAGGTTTGCACTTTGTTGGTATCTCTTTGATGTATGCTCTTATGAAGTTAAATAGTGTTCCCTAAACAAGTTTTGCTAAATCATAAACCGAACCGTTTTAAATTATGCTATGTTCTAGAATGATCATTTGTGTAATTCTCTTGGTACCAACCAAACAACACCAGTGTTGCTCGTTATAGTAATCCATTCCCTCAAACTGAAGGAAAGGAAATATAACTCAAATTCACTCTATAATTCTTTGTTCAGTTTATTAACTAGATATAGATACATATTAACAATCCAGTATTGTTTGATGTATGTTCTTATGAAATTTCTGCTGTTAAATAGTGTTTTATCTATCAACCTCTCTGGATGTTGTGTTTCTAAACAAGTTATGCTAAACCTTAAACCAAGCTGTTATAAGTCATGTTATGTTCTGAAAGGATTGTTCTACAAAAATCAGAAAGCTAGCTCAGTTATAATACCAACCAGACTACATAAGTGTTGTTTATCTAACTAGTTTAAGCTTGTTTGCTCTATCTGATAAAAGAAGTGACTTGTGGTTTTATAAACCATTAAAATTATTAATTTGTACACTTGGGAGTCAACAATGGGTCATACCCGGAACAACCTGGGATCGGTCACTAGACTGAGAAATGATGACCGGTCCAGTCTTTTTCGGTTTGGTCGTTCGGGTCAGATCGAAAGTTATTCTGTTAGTTCACCCCAAGCCATTTATGGCTGAAACCCACTGACAATTTAAAAATCCATTAAAAAAACAAACACAATACCAGTATATATGTATGTTTTTTTTTTGTTTTGTAATTGAAAGATCACATTATTTACAACAAGAGAGACACAGATACAATTATACACACATACAAGTATGTATAGATTACTGATACATTCACTGTTAACTATCAATACATTCGCTAACTTGTTTACCTGCCATTAACACACTTCTATAATATATACATAAACATACTCATGAATGAATATGATCATAGCCAAGATGATTGAACCCTGAGAAGAAATGAAAAACTGTCATTTTGTTTCCCTCACACACCTATAATTATTAGTTTGGATAAAAGTGACGTTCATATTTTATTAGTGAAATGTAATGTTCGAGGTGTTTCAAAGTATTGAGACAATCTGTGATTTTACGAATCTCTAGGGTTGTGCAACGGTTCAGAACCGAACTAAACCGAACCGGAACCGTTTAATGTTAAAAATAATAACCGGAACCGAACTGTATTTTAATGGTTCCGGTTCGGTTTAGAACCGGATTAAACGGTTCTTGTGGAAACGGTTCTCGCCGGAACCGGTTGTTAATGATTGATTGAAGACCATTTCTTTTAAATAATAATTTACATCGAGATAGTTGGTAACCGGTTGTTAATTAAATCCTAAATTTAACAATTTAATAAAAATCAATCCAACCATTCAAAACATATAAGTAAGAGTTGCAACATTCAAGTTCAAACCATCCAAAATAAAAGTAACAACAATAAAATGTTTTAAAACATAAAACGAACTCTAAATAAAACAATTCCAACCATTGGTGTTAACAATTAAAACTATATTTTTATAAATAACTCAAAGAAACTATATTTTTATACATATTCATATTAATTTTCGAACACCCTGTTTCTTTATAGATCACCAAACAAACTATATTTTTATACATACTGTGATATTAATTTACGAACACTGTATCAAACTAAAATCACTTTCATATTTTATTTGCATGTAAGAAAGGAAAAAAATGGCAATCATCCAAAAAATATATCATGTAGAATAGTGGAACACCGTACCTACACTGCTGGGTGTTGATGGAGACCAATCTGTATGATAGCAATTAGGGAGTTTTTTCTCAAAAGAGTGTTGGTGGAGAAAATATTTACCAAAATGAGTGTTTTGAAAAATAATTACCAAAATGGGTGTTTTTCTTTATTTCATTGTTTTTCATTATTTCATTGTTTTTCATTATTCTAGTGTAATTCTTTTCGTTTAATTAACTATTATCAATTTTTAATTTTGTATTTATCTTCAATCAAATCATTTTTTTTCTTTTAAATTATTGTATTTTTTTCTTTTTTTTTTGAAATCATCCCATGCTAGCAACCATATCTTTGTAAGGGTATACGGAGTGGGCGGCAAACCCACTCGGCAAACCGCCTTTGCCGCGCGGTAACACCGCCGCCGGTGGGTTTGCCGCTCGGTGAAGGTTGTCGATGCGGGGAAAGGTTGCCGATGCGGGGAGATGATCGGAGGAGAGAGAGAGGGAGGGTATGAGAGAGAGAGGGTAGTGTGGGGTGGGGTCCATGCCATCTCTCAACCAATCACACCTTTTTCCTTTTTCTTTTTTAAAAAAGTTTACCACTTCAGCAAGTGTCTAACCATTGCCAACACTTTTCAGCAAAGTTTAAACACTTTTCACTGATTGACGTGGCGCACTCTGATTGGTTGATTTTTTAGTTTGTCACTCTCAAGTGTTTAACCACTCCTTAGACCGTGGGGTATGGTGGGGCTTGGGTTAGGGCGTGGGTTGGGCATTGGTTGACACGTGGAATGGGTGGCAGACATGGGCTAAACCCACATTCAACACGGTATGGTGGGGCGGGGGTTTGGGGCGTGGGTTTGGTGGGCTTCGCTGGGCTGACCCACTGGGCTATTTCAATATTATTTAAAACAACAAATTTAATTTTTTTAATATTTTTAAATAAAGAAAATTACAAAAAAAAAAAAAAAAAAAATTCCTAACTTTTATATTTGTTTTTTATCTCTTCTCTCAACGCCAAGACTAGTTGTAACTCGTCACCCTGTAGGTGATCAATGGGCTGGAATACGTTGAATGTATCCAATTTGTTTTTTGTTTCTGGGCATCTCTAGCGGCATCTCTAGCTTCTTTGCTCCTTCGTATTTCGGCCCTTTGTTGTTGGAATACGTTGAATGTATCCAACTTGCATGAAATGTCATCCAACTGCTCGCTGTATATTCCCGTACGCGAGCCAGAACTCCCAGCTGAAGGCGATGCCGTATCAGATCTAGATTTTTGAGCACGCCTTCTTGAGGCATTTCTTCCATACTCATTTCTTCCATACGTCGGTGTGTGGGAAGTTAGTAAACACACGATTCCCGATATACGATGCATAACCCGCTATGTCGGGCATAGGAGAGTGTATGAAAAATGGACGAGCTATTGGACGAGTGGGTGGTGGGCTAGGATTATTTTCTTGGAATCCATACGGGTTTCTCGGGTCAAAAGGACGGTTGTAAGGAAGCATTTTTTCGTTTTGTAGAAGGAGAATTGAACATGTATAGAAGATGTGGTTGAATGTGGTAAAAAATGGAAGAAAAATGTGAGTTTTATAGTGAAAAAAATGGAAGAAAAAAATAATTTTTTTTTAATATAGCAGTTGGCCAACGGCTTTTTTCTTTTGGCCATACACAGCCCGCCATGTCAGCTCGCTTCCCCCGCCCCACGCCCGGCTTGAAACCCAAGCCCCAAGGGCCACGCCCCAACACAAGCCCACCCGGGATGGTGGCTTGGGCGTTTTCCCCAACCCACGCCCCAACCCAAGCCCCATACCCCATGTCCTTACACCCGAATGTCTTCTGTCATCTTCTCCAAGACGTCTTCTTTCCTCTTCTCCAAGATTCCAATCTCTATTAATTCACAATCTTCGAACTTTACCATATTAATTAGTATATGTATATATAATAAAATTTAACTAAACTCGATGGATGGATAATATTTTGCATACCTCAAACTCTCAAAGAATCCACAGTTTTCACAAACATCATTGGTTAACTTGCAACTCTTTTTTCTTCATTGAGCTTCTTCATGTTCATTAGAGACGATACAATGTACAAATATACATTCTAATTCGGTCATCCTTTCCGGTCACCTTTTCCGGTCACGCTTTCGCAAATTTCACCATTTTGCCATGAGAAGGTTTGTTTAAGAGATCCATTGAGTGTAACCGAGTCAACCCATTGATTGAATCCGCTTTCTCAACATTTGATTTGAACATAAGTCAAGACTAATGGTTAGGCTTGTGATTGACCTATTCTCAGGCGGGTTTTAACCTGAAAGAGTGGATGAACTCAGACCATGAAGTGTCAATTTCGTGTTCTGCACAAGGGGAAGAGGATCGAACCATCATATTGTAGTTTAGATGATTTTATTCTAGTAGATCCTGACCATTATTATGAACATCTAAAAGCTTCAGAACCATAACCATATTGAACCATACTATTACCAATTTCACATGCAAATCATGAAGCGTCAATTTCTGCAAGTTCTCTATTGATCTAGGGATCGAACCAGTGAGCAGTTGCACAAATTAATTTAACCAATAGCAGATGAAATTGCATTGATCGGTGTTTGGTTAGAGCAATAAGTTATTAAAAAAATAAAGAAATAAAAGAAAACAATTTTGGTAAATAGTTTTTCAATCACCTATTTTGGTTAATATTTTCTCCACCAATACCTACTTGGGAAAAAACTCAACAATTGCAAATATTGAATATATGATTATACAAGTGTGATGTAATCAAGTTTATATTATATGCCATTAAAATACCCGGCCTAACGGGTATCCAGTTAGCTTACTCTAATATTTATATTTACATGCAGAAAAAAAAATCTAAACTATTTGTTTTAAAATTCTTTCTAAAAATGTTTAATTTTAGAGAAAATTTAATTAAATTAGGTTAGAGGTTAATTCACAAATTTAAAAGAAAAAACAATTATCTTTAGAATTCGCTCACCTAAAGCAAGTTCAATAATTTTATAAACAACGTCGCATTCAAAAACCTTTACTTCTAAAATAACCATTACTTCTAAAAAATAGAAAATAAAAACTGGATATCGAACACTGGACATCCTTATAAATACCACAAAAACACCGGAAAACAAACACAAATTTGTTTAAGTTTGTTGTCAAGAATCTGCTTCCAAATCTCACCATGATTACATTCTTTCTGCTTCTCGTGTCAATCTTTTACTTGATCTCCATCATGCTTAACAAGTTCTTGAGTTCCAACCAACCACCTCTTCCGCCTGGCCCAACACCCTTGCCATACATTGGCAGCATAATAAGCATGCTTCGAAACAAGCCCACATTTCGTTGGATTCATAGGATGATGGACGAAATGAACACCAACATCCTATGCATTCGTGTCGGAAAAGTCCATGTCATAGCCGTGAGTGATCCAAAGATCGCTCTTGAGTTTTTGAAGGACACAAATGGGATCTTCTCATCTAGGCCTGACACCATGTCGGCCTATCTCACGAGTGATGGCTACTTGAACACCGCTCTGGCTCCAATGGGTGATCATTGGAAGAAGATGAAAAAAATCTTGTTCAATGAAATTCTTTCGGGGGCTAGGCATAAGTGGCTTTTGAACAAGCGAAACCAAGAATACGACAATATAGTGAGGTATTTTATGTGCACATTTGCATATGGTTGTTTATGCGTTTATTTTCCGTATGTCCATAGAATGCAAAATGTCATCAAAACAGATGACCAGAGTTTGATCGTTTTACAAATAAAGGCAGAGTACATATTATTAATCAAACTAATGATAATGATTAACATGAAATAACCATATTCATGTTTTATAGTTATCATTAGTTTGATTAATAATATGTACTCTGCCTTTATTTGTAAAACTATCGTTAATCAAACTAATGATAACCATAAAACATGAGAGGTTGTGTTTCTCCCAAGGCTCCAACCTTGACCTAAAAGCGGGGGCGGATCTAGGCAACTTTTGTGGGTTCCAAGAACCCATTCGGTTTAGAAAAAAATGGGAAAAATTAGTGAGAACCTCGTATGATTTAGAAAAAAATAGTGAAAATTAGTGAGAATCTACCAAAAGGAACCCAGTAAAAAAAGTTCTTAGATCCGCCACTGCCTAAAAGGGGAGCTCCACTTAACTCCAAAGACTTTAAATACTATTACTTGTAAACTTGTTTAACATGCACCCTTCAGTGGACGTTACGAGGAACTTGTGGTTTGAAATGAACTGTAGCAATGGAGCATACTACAAACATTGGTCAAAGTAATAAAGTTTAGGGTCGGTACATGATTTATTGAAAGAAAAATTATTAAAACAAAATATGATTTGGTCTTCGTGAGCAATAATACTAAAAAGCAATGATATATATCAAGATAAACTCGTAGGGAGGATTTTCATTAGTTGAATCGATAATAATCACCCTAGCTCTCTCTCTCTCTCTATATATATATAGAGGCTGTACCAAAGATAAACCGGTAGGATATAGATTCCTATCTAATACATTTGAATTTAAACAACAATTTATTATATAATGATTTCTAATATACTTGATAATGATATAATAAACTAGACAAAAGATCAAATACAAATAATTTTAACGTATAAAACGTACGAACTAAAGGTTTTGCTGAAAAACACGGTAACATTTTCGTAATTATTTTCATTGTAGAGTAATTATCAAAATTACTTTACAAATGATCTTTTAGGGTAATTTTGATCTTGTAGAGTAATTTTGTAAAATTTTATTGTAGAGTAATTTTGATCCTCTATGGTAATTATCAAAATTACTCTACAAGTGTATCAAAACTACTCTGCATTAAAATTAATCTACAAGTTTATCAAACAACATACAATTCAAAATTACTCCACAAAATCATTTGTAGAGTAATTATGATACTCTACAAAATTACCTTACAAGATCAAAATTACCATATAAGATTATTTGTAGAGTAATTATGATACTCTACAAAATTACTCTATAAGATCAAAATTACCATAAATATATATTTCTAGCATCTAAATTTTAACATCTGTTAGATACGTTAAAAATCAATGTGAGATACATCTTGGGGCCACCATGGGCTTGGTGAATGTGAGGATTATAACTCAACAATACTCGAGCAACATGGCAAGGAAGCTCATGTTTGGAAGTAGGTATTTTGGTAAAGGGAGCCCAGATGGTGGACCTGGTGATGAAGAGGTTGAGCATGCTGATTCACTCTCAGTAATTCTTGCTTATGTTTACGTGTTTTGTGTCACGGATTACTTCCCATGGCTGCGATGGATAACTGATCTTGATGGGCATGAGAAGATCATAAGGAAGGTGATTCTTAGTGCAAGAAAATATCAAGATTATATAATTGATGAGAGGATTCAACAATGGAAAGATGGTGTTAAGACCAAGCAAGATGATTTGCTAGACGTCTTCATCAACCTTAAAAACCCTCGGCTAAACATCAATGAAATAAAATCCCAGATCCTTGTAAGATTAACAAAAAGTTTGTGTTTTGTTCTTCTAAGATATCATTTTTTTATGAAGTTTTGTTTTATTGTTTTATTGTTGTGTACTACAGGATTTAATTGTAGCAACTTTTGACAATGTATCAAATAATATCGAGTGGGCAATGGCAGAAATGATAAACGAGCCAAAAATATTACACAAAGCCATCCATGAGCTCGATAATGTGGTTGGAAAGGAGAGATTGGTTCAGGAATCTGATCTACAAAACCTCAATTATATTAAAGCATGTGTAAAGGAGGCTTTCAGGTTGCACCCTGTTGCACCTTTTAACTTGCCCCATGTGACAACCGCTGACTCTAATGTTGCGGGATACTTCATACCCAAGGGTAGTCATGTGATAGTGAGCCGCCTTGGGCTAGGAAGAAACCGAATGGTTTGGGATGACGCACTGACATTCAATCCCAAGCGTCACATGAACAATGATAAGGAAGTGGTGTTAACTGACAACAACCTTCACACGTTTCTGTTTAGCACTGGTCGGCGTGGGTGCCCTGGAATGTTGTTGGGATCGACCATTATCACAATGCTTCTAGCTAGGCTTGTACAAGGGTTCACATGGGAGCTGCCATCTAACGAACAACACGTTGATCTCAAGGAGAACTTGCATGATTTAGCAAAGGCTAGGCCATTGTCCGTAATAGCAAAGCCTCGTCTCCCTCTCCATCTTTATAACACTAGTTGAAAAAAATGAAGTTACGTTTATACATAGCATGAATGTGATGTCCTAAATTAAAGATATTGTCTTAATTTGTGGAAACTTCTGTAGTACAATATCATTTAAAAATTAAAGAATTTATATTAAAGTTATGACTAAATTACAAGTTTTGTCCTTTATGTATGTATCAAATTGCAGGCGGTGTCCTTTTCCTTTAAATTTGACAAGTTTTGTCCTTAACGTTTCAAAATGATGCACGTTATGTCCTTTAGCCCTAATCTAGTTAGATTTTTTGGTTAAGTATGGTCATGTTCATTGCACATGACGGTATCCTTGTCTTTTCACCTTTTCAGGGGTGTTATTGTGTAAATAAATTATATACAAGGACTATTTTGTAAAAATAAAATAATATTTAATTAAACAAACCTCACACTCTCTCTCTCTGTCTTCTCTCTCTCTAAAAAACCCTGCAGTCTTCTCTCTCTAAAAATCTGTGCACCGTGGTGGATGGTGGATTGTGGTGGGTGTGATGGTGATGGTCGGTTTAGCGGTGGTGGGAGGTATACGGTGGTGGGTGCGATGGTGATGATTGGTTTAGCGGTGGTGGAGGTGTGTAGTGGTGGGTGGTGGATTGAGGTGGGTGTGTGAAAGTGTTGGTGGGTTTGGCGGTGGTGAGAGGTGTACGTTGGTGGGTGAAGGGACCTGAAAGCAGATGATTGTTATTAGATCCATTTTCAATTTTCATATCTTTTGTTTTCAAAACTATTTGTCAAAAAACTTTAAATAATTTGTAGGTTTTCAAAACTATTTGTCAAAAAACTTTAAATAATTTGTAGGTCCTTTTGTTGTTTTAAATTGTATAGATTTAAGGCAATTATGGCTAGAAATTCAGAAATAGTCAAAGTAAAAGAGGGTGGTGGTACAATTAGAATAGGGGCAACTGGGAAAGTAAGTGATTTGATGATGCAAGAACTTGAGGCAAATGTCAAAAGTTTATCAAAGAAACCTACGATCAATTCGCAACGAATCCATACAACACCGGTTTCGATCGATTGTGGGGGGTCTACGAAAAGGCAGCAGAGGATGATGACAATGAATGGTCATGAAGTTGCTCCAAGAAAGAATGACATGAAACATGTATCCCAGCAGATTCCTATATTGGATACTTGTAAAATTAAAATTGGAAAGAGATGGAGAAGGGACCTGTAAGCAGATGATGTCGAGTTTACGGTAGTTAAAGAGAGAGAGGAAGTTTAGAGAGAGAAAGAGAGTAATTTCTTTTATTTGTTTATACATTTTTTATTTTTTACCCAATAACCCCTTAATATAACTTGTTTTACACAATAGTCCCTGGAGAGAAAAAAATACAAGAATGCCCTCATGTGCAAGGCACATGACCATATTAACCAAAAAATCTAACTGAGTTAGGGTTAAAGGACATAACGTGCAGCATTTTGAAACGTTAAGTACAAAACCAGTCAATTTTGAAGTTAAAGGGCACTGCCTGCAATTTGGTACATACATAAAGGACAAAACTTGTAATTTACTCTAAAGTTATTAAATATGTTCAGGATTTACACGTGTAACACCTCGTAAAATCACGTCCAATATAATAAAGACACGTGTCATGAACTTTAAACGTGTAACGAATGGATCTCGAAGGACTAAAGTTGACAAACAAAGGAAGTATTTGTATAGAAGGATCAAATGTGTCAACATGCCAAACTCGTGCCTCTGAATGACCTCATAAGATGTTCATATTCTTTAATGAATGAATTGTCGGACATAGAAAGCCGTTTGTGCTTAAATTGAAAATTTTACAAAGCATAGGGGTTAAACGTGTTAACATGTTAAAAGTTACCCCTGAGTGACCTTTTAATGATCCCAAAGCTTTGTAATACTTCATTATGCTTCTATGTATAACAAATAATGATTTCATGGAGTTTCTACGCACTTAAGATACATTTCGGGTGATCTCATAACTAACCGGGAGCTTAACGGAGTTAATTTGTGACCCAAGACTCTTAAAAGTTAACTATGGGGGTCATAAGTGCAATAAAAGATAGTTATTTAAACTTAAAATGGACCAGGGACTGAAATTGCAAAACTTGGAAACTTTTTACCGGATTAGGAGGTTCTCGCGGGCCGCGTAGACTCCCGCTAAGGTCTACGCGGGCCGCGACAACAGTGCCAGCGACAGAAAACTGCACAGCTGCATGTTGCAGCCTGTTACACCGCCATTGCATGGTTGTTTTTGATACCAGGGACTGAGCAACTGGTTTTTACTGCCCTAGGGACACTTGTGGACATCTGGTTACCTCCTAGGTACAAATGGATTGATCCTAGAGCTTCCAAAATCCTATATAAGGGGCCTTGATGTTCACTTGTTCTTGCACACTTGAATATTTTCACTCAAAGCTCACTCTCTGAAGCCTCCTGCTGATCAAGGAAGCTTTCTCTAGTTCAAATTTCGTGCTAAGGACTCTTGTAAGTGTTCTTAGCTTCTTCAGTTAAAGTTTTATTAGCTTAATGACCGAAAGTCAAAGATATCGTAATTAAGCTTTGACTTGGTGATTAATCACTAACAGTCCAGCCATTATTCGAATTAAAAGTGGCTATGTGTTGGTAATTATGTAGGTGTTAAACCCTTAAAAGGGCACCTTCAAATTATCATGTTATCTCAGTCAATTGTCGGGTCAAACTTCTTAATAAAAAGTCAAACGAGTCAATTTTTGCAAAATAATTCATAACTGATAATGTTGAAGTTATGGAACATGTTTTAACACTTAAACAACTTGGTAAATAAAATAGGAACATGTTTAGGCATGTTCAACCCGGCAATTCTGAGTTTAGGCTCGGTTCGCAACCGAAAGTCGCAAAAGTAGACTTTTGCTTTGACTTTCAGTTCTGACCCGATTTAGCTTAGTTTAGTTATGCCTTAGGGTTCCTTTGGGACCACATTACATGTTAGTATAACCCTTTGAGATTATACTATATAGTTCCATAGAAATCTGATTCATATGCATGTCCCCTTTAAATGCTTAAAATGGACCATTATGCCCTTTTATCAATAAAACGAGATTTTTGAAAATGTGAGATGACAAAAACCTTTATTACTGATATATAGGTATGTCCTAAAAGTTTGACCTCAGTTTCTGGTCTAAAATGAAAGTTATGCGCGATATCGTAAAATGAAAGCTTTTTGTTAATTAAATAGCATTTTTTGGCCTAAATCATATTTAAACCCAATTTTTGGCACCAAACTTTCTACCCACTATTATAATATAATATTTTGGGATTTTTGGAAATTTTTGTCAAATTTTATACTGAACGTAACATGGAGTTCTAGCATAAATTCGGTAATTAACGATAAAGCCCTTTTTGTTAATAAAATGAGTTTTACATATCATTTTGATACCAAACCTTTTTCTACTGATATCATATGATAAATAAAATATTTTAAACACTTGAGGCTGATCAAAATCTCAGATTTCCTTAAACAACCCGAATATCGTCAAATACCGACTTTTATGCGACTTAGGCGCATAGTATGGTTTAAAACCATATTTAGCACCTAAGACTTGTTACCTACTGATGTTATAAATAAATTTTTATACATTAACAGTAAGTTTAAGTCTTGAACTCAGATTTCCAAATTTGACCCTTAAAGCATATGTGAAATGACCAAAATGCCCCTACGGTGCATAGTTTGGCCATAAATGATAAATTTCACATATATATGATATCTTACTGATGTAACTTATTAAAATAAATATTTTTACTGATTATTTTAGACCAGAACCTCAGATTACTATTTAACCTCTTTTATAAACTTTAAAATGACCAAAATACCCTTACGGTGCTTAAATTGGTTTTAAATTCGTTTTGGGCGTAATGGAAGATATCCTACTGATATCATAACATATTTAAAGCATATTAACTTGAGGAACTTGTACATGACTCATTTGGTTACCCGTTATGCATTTTCGCATCCGGTACGGTTTATGTAACTAGTTTGCATAAATTAACCGAAACGGGTCAAACCTTATCATTTTTACTTCAAAATCCAGAATGTATTTTGTTTACCCATTTTATACAAGTCTTCATACTTGTTGGGTCTAAATCACATTCTAATCCAGTCTTCGCTTAATCTTGCGTTTTGAACCGTAAACCTTCCTTTAAAACTAACCGGTCTAAGTTATAACTTAAATAAGACCCGTTAGGAATCTAATAGGTTATTAAAACCTTCGTTCCAGATTAGGAGCCCAGTAAAAGCTACTTGTACTTGCTGATTTGATATACGGCTGGGAATAAAATTATATTTTAGCTCAGGTAAATACTTTTAACTTATTTTCCCTTATACGGGCTTGGGATACGGTATTATAATAATACCGCTTGGTCTGGTATGAAATCATTTAATCGGATTGTGATTAATAAATTGCATAACCCATTTTAATCTGTCTTGTTTGATGCAATGCCTTTGGGGGGTTAATGACCATGTCCTGGATATCCTCGGCTCATTCATTAGAAATGGCCACGGCTTAAGCACGTGGTGTAGGCATACACCTGACAGTTGCGTATGTATAAACGGTATCTCACTCTCTTGTGGGCCTATACTTATGGCGTGTCTATTAATCTTGTCCGGCTCTTCTAACCGGCCCTGAACGGACGACAAACATATAAATCTGTATACAAGATTATTTTTAAATAATTGTCCCAAGTTATAAAAGATTTTATGCCTTGTGCATCCAAACCAATTTTATAAACCCTTTTTCAAAAGAGTCAGTTAATTGTATTTACCAGTGTAAACTGACGTATTTTCCAAAAAGGTTAAGTGCAGGTACTACGCGTAATAGGCTGGAAACTCCGAGTATTAAATAAAGAGTCTTGCAAGCTTTTAATACTTAAAGTCTGTTGAACAATATTTTTCTTTCTGTTTTAGATCCGCCTGTGGATCCACTTTACAACCGTTGTGTAATATTTTATTATACTTTCGAATCGGTTTGTATAATTACTTTTAGTCTTCCATTGTCACACCCCGACCACGTAAAACAACAAACCGCGGCGGAAACGTCGGGGAATGTAGCAACAGAATTATTGTTTCACAAAAACCATGGTATTAAAGTTATGTTTTATTTATTAACAAAGAGGAGATACATTGTCTTAAACGAAGAAACAAAGAGTACATAACATTATTTAAACTAATCTTGCTTCTTTTATGTCACTAAGGCCCGAGTCCACCCTAGTGTATCCTGATCAAACCTATGCATTAGCTCCTGAAAACACATGTGAAAATAGGTACGTCAACATAAAAATTCCTGTGAGATACATAGGTTTTGTTAAAATACGATTCATGACTTAAGTTTAAAGAAATGTTTAATAAAAGTTAGTCATGAATCTTGTTAAATGTTTCTTTTATAAATCATATAAAAAGTGATAAGAAAATCAGATGATATATAAAAGAAAGATGTTTAGTTAAATAAGTAATTAAGTAAAAAAGAGCTTGTATAAAATAAGTTGTTTGTAAAATAATGTTTATCTGAAAGTATGTTATCTGTGTAAATGTAATATGTCTAAACTGAAATGGTTTAAATAACGCAATGATATGTAATATCATAAAAGCACTTATATATAGGAAGTACCAGCGGCGTATGCACCATGCTTTTATCACATTACACACGCCTCGTTGTTTAAATCACTTAAACAAACCACCAAAAATGTATTGTTTAAACCAATGTCAAAATGGTTATGGGTAAACAATGTCTATTGTCAAATGTAAATCATGTAATGTGTAAACCATGTCTATTGTCAAATGTAAATCATGTAATGTGTAAACAAATGTCATGTATGGCAAGTAAAAAGTGACTACTTAAACCATATGTAAAAAAATGCACAAAACAAAGTATTTGAATAAATCAAAAGTTATGTTATGTAAAACAAATGCATGCCTTACTGATACAAACATCTATGCGGTATTGTTACAATGCATACATTCAAGCCTTGCGACTGTGGCGACAAACCCTTAAACAAATTAAAGGTTTATCTGAATTATGTATATTGGATTCAGTCATTCCTTCCATCCAAACAAACCTAGGATTTCAGGAACGGGAGTTGTCAATTCCTATGGTACCATTACTTACTACCAAGCGGCGTAGCTAATGTTAACGAACGTATTTTTGTCCCATTTAAACAAACCAAATGCCATACCAAATGTAAGCATGTGATGTGAAAACCATGTACTAAGTATGCAATAAATGAACATACATAGCATGAATATGGTGTAAAACAATGTACTAAGTATGCAATAAAATGAACATACATAGCATGTGATGTAAAACAATGTACTAAGTATGCAATAAAATGAACATACATAGCATGTGATGTAAAACAATGTACTAAGTATGCAATAAAATGAACATACATAGCATGTGATGTAAAACAATGTACTAAGTATGCAATAAATGAACATACATAGCATGTGATGTAAAACAATGTACTAAGTATGCAATAAATGAACATACATAGCAAAAACATGGATAAAATCATGTACTATACGTGTACTAATGAACATAGCAAGTATGTGTTATGAAATCATGAAAAGCACGAAAGTAACAAGTAGGCACATATGTTTCACCCCAAAATGTTTGAAAAACAGTAAAAGAGGGGACTATGTACTCACTTAAGATTGCTCAATAGTCTTTGGATAACAACCAAGCAATGCTAGAAAGATCACGGAATCAATCGGCACCTAATATAGGTAACAACGTTAAATAACGGACCTAAATCGGAAGATCGGATAAAATGAGGTTTCGTAAACCAAATGAGTATAGGAACTCATGTTTGTGGTTTAACAAAGCCTACATTCTAAAACGAAACCTATCCTAAGTGCTTACGACCCATTACGACTCGTTTAGGTAGCTTACGCTACTTTAACGTGTCGTTCGCGTAAAACGCGTTCGGACTGCCTAACTAGTCCTATGACAAGTAATATATGCCTTAACATGTCTAATAATGTAGCCTAATCAGTTTAGATGTAAAAATTTAGGTTACATATGCTTAAAATGAATTTATGCGTAAAAATGGCATTTTGGTCATTTTCCTAAGGCATATAAACTACCTATCATACAACTAACTAAACGTAGTGACCATAAGGTATAATCTCGTAAGGTTATTCCCTATACAACTATGGTCACAAAATGTGTTTGGTCGAATCCTAATGATTGAACAAACGGGTCGGGTTCGAAAGTCTAAGCGGTTGTTTAGACTGCTTACCTTACGACCCTATATAAGCACTAAACCTAAAGTGACGAGTTAAACATGTTAAAACATGTTTAATGAAGTTAGAAAACAAGTTTGATATCAAAACAAAGGGTCTTGATACCCAAAAATAGTTTGGTTGCAAAATACGCATAAACGCGTATTTTGACCGAAACTATAACTCGTCACTACGCCTAATCAACGTGGTAATCAGTAGGTATAGTCACAAAGGACTATGACCATCGTGATTACGCTCACGTTGCGAAGTTCAAATGAACTTCGTGTTGACCATTGACTGGTCAAAGCAGAAAGTCAAACACTATTTGACTTTCATGCTTAAAAACGTATAAAAGAACGAAAGAAGCTTAAAAGAGGTCCAAGCGAGGAAGATTTTGATCTAGAATGCTCAGGTTTGAAGCTAATGCTTCAACTTAGAACATAAATCAGATCAAGTGTGAAGATTGCAAATGAAACATGGGGATATTTATAGATTTCATAGAACCGTTAGGATCGTTTCTTGAAATCCGAGCTTTAATCTTGGCCCTCCATGTGTGCCCATTGTTTTACAAACCTAGGGGCATCCAAAACCAGCCCATAGAATGGAAGAAACCATGTGCAAAACAAAGGAGCAGCTGGGTTTTACAGGAAATGGTTTCTGCTGACCTGGGGATGCTTTACGGACCGTAAAGGACCCCATACGGTCTGTATGCTCTTTGTAGCTGGCAACAACTTTCAACAATTGGCAGAACAGGCCCCTGTGACTTCGAACTTGATTTTTGATGCGTTTTGGCACTTCTAACACCCCTCAAACCCATTTTTAAGCTCCATAAGGATGTTAAAACATAGGGAACTTGAAATGGGCTCAGAAATGTCACGGATGTCGGTTTGTTTGGTTGTACGGTTGCATTGTTCAGTTAATTACGACGGAAATCGTAACGGACGCGAAAACGATCCAAATTGCGAAACGAATGAAGTTTTAGCATTCCAATCACTAAAATAAAATATTTTAATGATTACAAAAATTTTTGGATGTCCGGATATGTTCAGAACGTAAATTATGCGCGAAAATGCAAACTTATGCACTTTTTGATGCTTTTAGTCCCTGTTTGATCAAAAAGTTTATTTTAGCACACCGAACCCCTCAAAGCCTATTTCTAAGCTATGTAAAGGATATTTAGGGTATGTTTAACTTATGATCATGTTCCGGAATGTCCATTACAGTATGAATTGGCATACTTTCGCAGTTTGTCGAAATTAGTCCCTGTAAGCGAATAAACTTGATTTTGCCATACCAAACCCTTCAAAACTCATTTCTAAGTTATGTAAAGGTTATTTAAGGTATTTTAAGCATATATTGATGTTCCGGAGTGTTTGTCGCCTTAAACTGATTATGTTTACGCACCAGTTAGCGTATAACTCTCCAGAAAACGATATAGAGTTTGAAATTGAACAAAAATCAAAACATGCAAAATGTCAAACATAAATAAACAAACATTGGGATCAAATAACATTGTTTCATTGATAACTGAACTGTCTAAGGTTTATACAATGATTATAAGCACAGATGTCACATCCGCTGTGTATTAAACTGTGATTATTTGACTATGATGATATCAACTACGTCACGATACTCCCCACCGGGCCCACCGGTAATACGTGGAAATATCGGGGTGTGACAGGTTGGTATCAGAGCCAACATTGAGTGAATTAAATACTAGCCTTTTGCGTTTAATCTCAATGACACAGTTTGCACGTTCCTTGACTTCCGAGTCTAGACAAAGGACTTAGGATTAATCCTAATCTTAATTTGTTTTTGTCTTTTGTTGTTATCTTTTTTTTTTGACAGGATCAAAGATAATGCTGCCACGTGTTAGAGGTAGATGAGGAAGAGGAAAGGCCCCCGTGTTAACAAGAAATGATCATGAAGCCGGGCCATCCCACCGGAGAACACCTTCAGCGACCCTTAGCTCTAGTCCCCATGAGGATTGGAGAACTTATTTAGAGTCTGCGAGACGCTCTGTCTCGCTCAGTTCCTCCCCGTCTTACCACCACTCATTCGGACCTCATCAAGGTGAGGAGCACAGTGAATCGCACCATTCCTTCATACCTTTGCAGCGATCGGGTTCGCACCGTGCCTTCCAGGACCCGACCCCCTACTTCCAAAGCCGGTTCAATCCGATGAACCAGGTTCAAGAACCAGAGGGTCCAAACCCTTTGGAGCCAGCTGATCACTATCCTGAGATGCAGGACATGGAGATGGATGAAGATCCAGATCCTGAGATGCCACCAAGTGGGACGCCGACGCATCCCATTGAGATTTCCAGCGGATCATCATTTCATGGTTCGCCTTACAGGGGTCCAGACAGTTTTGCTGAAAGATGGGCCACATACAACTGGGAGTACACTCCCCCTTTCAACCCACCACCACAACAGCAGCAGGATCCCTCTGAGGATTCGCATTTCCAGGCGGTCACGCCACCGCCACCGCCACAGCCAGAACAGCAACTGCCTCCGGAACCACCGAGGCGAAGAAGATCAGGTGCACGGATGTCCGTGCGTGGGGGTTTCCACTTCAGCACCGCCCAACACTCAAGCAACAGCCACTACCCGCCGTTGTATGAAGACCCGCAAATGGGTGGGCCTTCAAACCCAGTTTCTGAAATCGACTCTGCTCCAGTTGATCCAGCACCACAAATGGGTTATGATAACCCAATTCCTTCTTACGCCGGTGCAGCAGCATATAACCCGTTTGAGCAACCAGCTTACTCGGGTTACAACTACTACAATGCCCCTAATGTTGACCCGTACCTCGAGGCGGTGAACTACAATGCTCTTCACCCCGAAGGACCCTTTCAAGCTGCATACCCAACTGGGTACCCAGCTTATGGATATCAATACCCACCACCTCCTCAACCTCTGCAGCAGCAGCCGCTGCAGCCACCACAGATCCAACCACCGCAACAGCAGGAAATCCTACAGAGGTTGAACCAGGTGGAACGTCGGGTAGATAGGGAGCGTAGGAGCCGCCACGGTCTACTGAAAGGTTTGGCAGACCTCATAAAGGGAAAGAAGGAAAGAGATTATTAAAATTCCTTATTTATTTGTTTTGTAATTTTAAATTTCAATTAAGTCCCTGTGAGGACATTTATTTATGTATTCGGTCCCTGCGAGGACTTGTATTTCTTCTTTTAGTCCCTATGTGGACAAACTATTTATTTAAAGTCCCGTTTAGGGCATCTATGTACTTCTTTCAATTTATGGAATGTTTTAATTTAAAATTTTATTTGTCCTTATATATATGAAAATATTATATGAAATAAATCAAAAATATCATTCTAATTTAATATTAATCCGCCATTAAACAAAATCTTAAAGGTAAAACCTAGCCCATATGTCATTTTAAGACAGGGCCATGATGGTAGTTCCTTTTTAAGAAAATAAATCCTTGTTAACATCTGAAAAACATGTTAGCACTCCTGACAACAGTGATACGATAAAATCACACTTGTCATCCTTATATTGGATTTTTCCAATTCCTTATTCTTATGTAATGATTAAACCTCCGTTAGTGGTGAAGTGCCTACGGGCCATAATCATTGTCTAGTAAGACAAAAGACAGTTGTAGTCTATGACTTCCAGTCAAGAAAGGTAATGAACTATGTTCGAACCTAAATGCCTCGATTCTATAAAAATCATGGCTTATAAATTTAAATTTATCCTTGTGACTAGGCCTTTTGTGTGCCACCTTAATGCCTATATGTCACACCCCGACCACGTAAAAATACAAATCGTGGCAGAAATGTCGGGGAGTGTTGTAACAGAATCATTGTTTCACAACGCATGGAAGTTTGAAGTTTTGTTTTATTGATTAAAAGTGTTACAATGTCTTAATAACAAAGAAGCATAACATAATTAACTAGTCTTGCATCTTTTATTGTCACTAAGGCCCGAGTCTGCCTATGTGTATCTTGATCAATCCTATGCATCATCTCCTGAAACACATGTGAAAATAGGTATGTCAGCATAAAAATGCCTGTGAGATACATAGATTTTACTTATTTAGGATTCATGACTTGTAAGTTTAAAAGAAAATGTTTAACAAAAATTAGTCATGAACCTTGTAAAATGATTTCTTTTATAAGTCATTTGAAAAGCGATGATAAAATAGATGATATGTAAAAGAATAATGTAAGGTTAAATGAATAACCAAGTAAAATGAGTTTGTATAAAATAAGTTGTTTTGTAAAACAATGTTTAGTGAAAATATGTTATTTGTGTAAAATGTAATATGTCTAATATCGAAATGGTTTAAATAACGCTACGATATGTAATATCATAAAAGCACTTATATATAGGAAGTACCAGCGGCGTATCCACCATGCTTTTATCATATTACACACGCCTCGTTACTTAAATCACTTACCCAAACAAACCACCAAAATGTAATGTTCAAACAAATGTTGAAATGTTATTGTGTAAACAAATGTAATGTATAGTGAATAAAAGCCTTTATTGATTAAAAGCACTTACTCAACCCTATAAGAAAGAAATGTACAAAACAATGCATTTGATAAATCATAATCAAAAGTTATGTTTTGTAAAATAATGCATGCTTTACTGATACAAACATCTATGCGGTAATGTTAAACGTCTACATCCAAGCCTTGAGACTGTAGGATAAACCTTAGAACAATGCCAAAGGTGTACCTAGAAATGTTTTCGGATTCGGTCATTCCTTCCATCCAAACAAACCTAGGATTTCAGGAACGGGAGTTGTCAAGTCCTATGGTACCACTACCTACAACCGAGCGGCATGATCGGTGTTAATGAATGTATTAGTTTCGTTAAACAAACCAAATGTTATACAAAATGTAAGCATATTGTTGGACTCTGTATGCCCAGGACACATATTAAATTGATGTGGCTAGTACGTTATGATCCAAGTCGAGTCATACCCAATAACAAGTTAAACAAACACTTAAATATTTATTTATGATATGATCAAACAAATAAATATTAACACTTACAATATTTAGAAATTGGTGTTCTAAATAATTACACTTGAGAAACCAATAAGTTATATGGATAATTTATTTTGAGAGAATATTTTATTTTGTTATTTAATGGGTTAAATAACATTTTAAAGGGTTGTATAAAGTCTTGCATTTATGTAGTATTATATTTATAAATGTTATAAATATAAACCAAGACATAAAATTTTATAAAAGAAATTTGTATTTTTTTTATAAAAAAACCCCAAGTGCCCCCCCCCCCCCATGTGCCTTTCCAAGAAATATTTTGTCCAATGGGATGACATGCAATTGTCATAAGCTAGAGGAGATTTGATTGGGTGGTCTAACCAAGACCATTTTGGTCCAATGAGGTTTCATGCACTTGCATGTGTAAGTTGGCACATGATTGGTCAAGGTGGGTGGCAATTCTCTCTCATGGTTCTATAAATACTTAGATGACAAATGCAAGAACAAGTAAGGCTTGTGTTTTGCTCTCTCTAAAAATCGGTCATCATAGGTGTTTCTCAAGTGTTCGGTTTTTGATCTCAAGTGTTGAAATCCTAGCTACAATCGTAGTGTTTGTTGGAAGCTTGGGGTATACAAGCTTGAGGCCTTCTACTCTTGAAGGCAAACATCATCCGTTTCATCATCCTATTACTCCAAGAAGGTAGTATTCTAAACACCCTATGGTTGTGTTTGATAGTATGCATTTTCATATATGGATCCGGGTTTTGGGATTTTGCTTTTAAATGAAATTTATATCTTAAAAGTAACAAGTTTTAAATATTATTTCCGCTGCGTTTTTATTTCATATGGATGAAATTACTTTGATAAACATGTTAAAATCCCATCAATGGTATCAGAGCCGCTTATATGAGTGCATACTTCAATAGATTAAAAATTTCGGGTTTCGGGTTTGAAGAAAACCCTATGGCCGAAAATTTTAACATGGTTAACCCTTTGTTTTTCAAGATTATTTTCTTACATGCATAAGAGAATCTTGAAAAATTTATTTCATATGGATGATTTGTTTGTTTGGACAAAACTTACCTTTTCGGTTTTTTAGTACATAGCCGAAAATGGTCATAAAAGGGAACCATTTTTTTTATGCTTCTTGAAATTAATATATATATATATATTTGGATATATATTTTGGTGCATATGACCTAGCCATGACCTTGTGTTGAATGATTGTGTTGTGATTTTTTTTTTTTATTATTTCAATGGGTTGTAATAATTATTATTTTGTTCTTCCATTAGAAGATATGTAATTTATTTATTTTCATTTGGTATGTAAAATAAATAGATTCGGTGCATTTTATTTTACTAGAAAAAATGTATTAGGATATATTTTGTAAAAGAAGATGCACACAAAAATGCGGTTTTGGTTTGGACCATAATATTCGGTCCAAAGAACTTCATCGTTCTCAACGGGATTTTAACCCGATAACCAAAACACATTTTTGAAGTCCAAAAGAGTTTGGAGCTGAATATAAAAGACTTTTGGAAGCTCAAAGAAGGTGGAGAAATCACAAAACAAGAAGGAGACTTGAAGCATTTGGATGCGGGATCAAGTGGGAGTTCAACGATACATCGCTTGTGTCATTTTTCACCCCTTAGGAAGGACCTTTTGGCACACTTGTTTCGGCTAACAGGTGTTGTCAAAATAGTTGGCTATGGTTATGCACCTATTCTTATGTATGTTATGCTTGTGTGGTTGTTTATTTTGTTGTTTAGATGATATGTCGATATGCATGACTTAACAAACTAATAATCAACAACAAGCATAAAATTGGTTCTTAACAAAATCATTAAAATGGTTAATAAAGGTTTTATTAAAAATTAATGATTTTATAATAAAATGGGTTTTATTAAAAAGAACCTTGAAAATTAGTTTTCACTAAAGTACCATTGATTTGAATGCATGCAAATGTATGGTACATAATATTTTCTAAACTAGAATTTTGAAATATTAAAAAAAAACCCTTTTATAAAACAAGTCAAACACCATCCTTTTATACAACACTCGAAACACTTGGGAACTCTTATTGTGGGATAAAGGTCACCTAACCACATTTGAGGGAACTTGTATGTTCGAGGTGGGTTTACCATGTTTGTGGGATAAAGGTCACCTAACCACTTATGTGTATAAACTCACACGTGTGTGTAAGTTGGACGACTTGATTTGGAAACCATGAACTTAGGGTCACCGAAGCATGGGGAACAAAGGTGTTGATGGGATTAAACATTCCAACTAAACATAAAGATGTTTAACCGATCCCATATGGTTAGAAATTGCAAAGAGTTGCAATTTTCAAACGTTGACTACCTTGTTAATTTAAATAGAGGGATAAAGGTCACCTAACCAATATTTAAATGTAACGTTGGATTCTAGATTTTAATTATTAATTGTCTTTAAGACACAAAAGGGTATTAATGATTAAAATATAATAATATCGAAAATACTAAAATTGAACTTGTTAAATTTTGTAGATGGCCGCTAACAATGCAAACCCGACAAACCAAATCGTCCGAAACCTATCACTAAGAACCATCCTTGAAAATGATCGTCTCAACCATAACAACTTCATGGATTGGTTTCGAAACTTGAGAATCGTTCTCAAGCAAGAGAAGATATCCTATGTGTTGGACGATCCTATTCCCGATGAACCTAACGTGGAAGATGTGGAAGCCTACAACGATTGGGTTAAGTATACCGAGGACTCCATGCAAGCCTCATGCCTCATGTTGGGAACTATGATTCCCGAAATTCAAAAGGATTTTGAACACCACGGGGCATACGACATGATTACCCAGTTAAAGGAAATGTTCCTACAACAAGCAAGGGTAGAACGCTTCGAAACTGTTCGGGCGCTTCATGCATGTCGAATGGAGGAAACCCAATCAGTATCATCTTATGTTCTCAAGATGAAAAGCCACATTGATCGCCTTGAACGGCTAAATTGTCCCATCTTTAAAGAGTTGGCTACGGATTTGATCCTCAACTCTTTAACAAAGAAATTCGAAAGCTTTGTAATGAATTACAACATGAATGGATGGGACAAGAGCATTGGTGAACTTCATGCAATGCTCAAAACGGCCGAAGCAAGTATGGGCAAAAAGGCTTTACCCGTCCTAGCGATCAATGAAGGAGGCAACAAGAAGAGGCCCCACCCCGACTCTAAAGCAAACTCTGCTAAAAGAAAGGGACACGTCAAAGGAAAGGGAAAAGGAAAAGCTAAAGCAGAACCCACCAAACCAAAGGAGAAGAAGCAAAAGGTTGCTACGAATGACCCATGTTTTGAATGTGGTGAGATAGGACATTGGAAGATAAATTGTCCGACCTATCTCAAAGAGTTGAAAAACAAGAGGGATGCAGGGCAAACCTCAGGTACTATCTTTATGATACATGTTGAGCTTAATGTTATTTCTTCTAACACATAGGCACTAGATACCGGATGTGGAACTCATAATTGCAATTCGTTGCAGGGGTTCAAAAGAAATAAACATTACAAGAAGGGAGACGCTAGTCTCTTCATGGGAAACGGAGCAAAGGTTGATGTCGAAGCTCAAGGAGACTACGTTTTAGAGCTTCCAAGTGGTTTGGAAGTTATTTTGAAGAACGTTTTGTATGCTCCTAGTTTAACTAGGAACATAATTTCTGTTTCCCTTTTAAGACAATGTGGTTTTAATTTCGAATTTGTTAACCAAGACATTTATGTTTCTATGAATGATGTGTTTTATTTTAAAGCTATGTCTTTAAATGGTATTTATGAATTAGATCATGATAACGCATCATATGATAGCTCAATGTACCAAGTAACCAACAAGAAACTCAAAATGGATTTGAGTGATTCCTACCTTTGGCATTGTCGCCTTGGACATATAAGCAAGAATCGCATGCATACACTTCAGAAAATTGGTCTTTTGAATACAAATGAAGATAATTCATTTGATGTATGCGAATCTTGTTTACAAGGAAAAATGACCAAGACACCCTTTAGTGGAACTTTTGAAAGGGCTAAAGACTTACTAGGTATCATACATTCAGATGTATGTGGTCCTTTTAAGCCGATGGCTAGGAATGGTGAAAGATACTTCATTACCTTTACCGACGACTATAGTCGTTATGGTTATGTGTATTTACTAAGACACAAGGATGAAGCATTTGAAATGTTCAAAGACTTCAAAAGTGAAGTAGAAAATCAACTCAAGAAAACAATCAAAGTCCTTCGTACCGATAGAGGAGGAGAATACCTAAGTGGTGCTTTTCAAGATCATCTTAGAAGTTGTGGAATTATCTCACAACTTACTCCACCTGGAACACCACAACACAATGGTGTGTCCGAAAGGAGAAATCGAACTCTATTAGATATGGTTCGATCTATGATGGCTAGAAGCACATTACCTCTATCATTTTGGGGTTACGCTTTGCTCTCCGCAGTCCGTATATTAAATATGGCCCTAACCAAGAAAGTGGAAAGGACACCTTTTGAAATATGGCATGGAAACCCTCCATCATTATCATTCTTAAGGGTTTGGGGTTGTGAAGCTTATGTTAAGCAATACACTCCAAATAAATTGGAAGTCCGATCCACTAAGTGTATCTTTGTAGGATATCCTAAAGATGATATAGGATATTATTTCTACGACCCAACCGAGCAAAAGGTATTTGTTGCTCGAAAGGGTAAGTTCTTAGAAGCTAAGTTCCTTATGGAAGGAACTAGTGATAGAATAGTGGAACTTGAGGAGGATCAAGAACCACAAGACGATACACGTTTGGTTGATACTAGCACTCAACAAGAGGTTGTTGAAAATGATCAAGAGGTTGATCAAAACACACAAAATGTTTGCAGATATGGTAGAATTAGTAATCCACCTGAAAGATACGGATTTTTCATGGATGGATGCTACGTGGTAGATTCAGATGAACCAACCACATACCATGATGCAATTTCAAAATCCGATTGCGACAAATGGCTTGAAGCCATGAACATAGAGATGCAATCCATGTATGACAACCAAGTTTGGGAATTGGTTGTGCCACCACTTAACTCTAAAGTAGTTGGAAGTAAGTGGGTTTTCAAGAAGAAAACAGATATGCATGGTAACTTGGATACTTATAAAGCAAGACTTGTAGCAAAAGGTTTCACTCAAACTCAAGGGATTGATTATGATGAGACCTTTTCGCCTGTGGCGATGCTAAAGTCAATCAGGATATTATTTGCCATAGCTGCATATTATGACTATGAGATCTGGCAATTGGATGTCAAAACGGCTTTTCTTAATGGATATCTTGATGAAGATGTCTATATGGTTCAGCCTGAAGGTTTTGTCGATCCAAAACATCCTGAAAAAGTATGCAAGTTAAAGAAATCAATCTATGGATTGAAACAAGCATCTAGAAGTTGGAATCACCGTTTTGATGAAGAAATTAAGAATTTTGGATTCATCAAGAACGGCGATGAAGCTTGTGTGTACAAGAAAGCTAGTGGGAGCATCATCACTTTCTTAGTACTGTATGTCGATGACATTCTACTATTTGGAAATGACATTCCAACCATGGAAGGTGTAAAAGCTTGGCTTGGAAGTTGTTTTTCCATTAAGGATCTTGGTGAAGTAGCCTACATTTTGGGAATAAAGGTCTATAGGGATAGATCAAGGCGCTTGATAGGTTTAAACCAAAGTGCATACATTGACAAATAGGTTCCAAATGGAGAACTCTAAGAGAGGTTTTGTACCTATTCAAAAGGGGACAATATTGAATACATCTCAATGTACAAGCTCAAAGGATGAGCAAGAGAAAATGAAAAGAATCCCATATGCATCAGCTATAGGATCCATCATGTATGCAATGATATGCACAAGACCGGACGTCTCATGCGCCTTGAGCATGAAGAGTAGATACCAGCAGAATCCAGGTAACAGTCATTGGATGGCTGTTAAAAGCATATTGAAATATCTTAAGAGGACTAAGGATATGTTCTTAATATATGGATCTGGTGAGGAGGAACTCGTTGTAAAGGGTTACACGGACGCGAGTTTCCAAAACGATCGAAGTGATTCTCGATCACAATCGGGGTATGTCTTCATTTTAAATGGTGGAGCAGTCTCTTGGAAGAGCTCAAAACAAGACGTGGTAGCATTGTCCACTACAGAATCAGAATACATCGCCGCTTCATTGGCAGCCCAGGAAGCTGCATGGTTAAAGAAATTTATAGCCGACCTAGGGGTGGTCCCTACCATTCAAGACCCCCTAGAGATCTTTTTTGACAACGAGGGTGCGATTGCTCAAATCAAGGAACCTCGTGCGCACCAAAAGACTAGACATATCGAGCGGAGATTCAACTACATAAGGGATGAAGTTGAAAAAGGAAAGATATGTATCCGCCAAGTTCACACCGATCAAAACATTGCGGATCCACTCACGAAGCTCCTTGACAGGGCAAAACATGAGGGTCATACATGTGCCTTAGGACTTCGATATTCTAGTGATTGGATTTGATCTATTTTGTATTTGGATATTGAAACAATTGTTATTTTAACTCTTTTATGGTATTTTGAGTTATGTTTCATATTAGCATGTTTAAATCCGTGAATAAGTTAATTATTCTAAATGTCCGTAGTCGATCATACTTGTGGGAACAAATATGAATGTAAGACTATTATGAATTTGGATTGGTGGATATTCATTAGATATGAATATAGAGCAAAGTGTTGCTACCAAAGTTCATAGATATTTGTGGGATACAAATATTGGACTGACTAGCTCTCAAATATTACTGCATGGAATCATCTATGATTGATCATAAGTAAATTTTGAGTAAAGGCGAATATCATAGTATCCTCTGACCTGAGATACATATTGGGTCTTGATATTCACCAAGTACTATACCTTGACCTAGTTCTTCGTTGTCTGTAATAAGGCAGTACATAAGGCTAAACTCAGGTGTGGTACAAGGTGATTGTGAGAGACATATGTAGTCAAGAAGGGATTTGTTCCTCTTATTCGTTGAGAGTAAGATGTCTAAGGCCTGCTAAAGTTAAATCAACAAAGAGTGATCACTCTATGTCTCTGGATTTAACAAGACATCTGTAACGAAAGGATAAATGATAGATTCACCTAAATCATGTTCAAGTAAGGGACTTGAAAGGGATGATGTTATTGAATGGCAAATATAGTCATACGTATTGGGGGTAGTAAACCGTAGTTAGGCGTCATTTACTACTTGCGTCAATCTTCTATGTATCTTGAGCAAGTGGGAGATTGTTAGACTCTGTATGCCCAAGACACATATTAAATTGATGTGGCTAGTACGTTATGATCCAAGTCGAGTCATACCCAATAACAAGTTAGACAAACACTTAAATACTTATTTATGATATGATCAAACAAATAAATATTAACACTTACAATATTTAGAAATTGGTGTTCTAAATAATTACACTTGAGAAACCAATAAGTTATATGGATAATTTATTTTGAGAGAATATTTTATTTTGTTATTTAATGGGTTAAATAACATTTTAAAGGGTTGTATAAAGTCTTGCATTTATGTAGTATTATATTTATAAATGTTATAAATATAAACCAAGACATAAAATTTTATAAAAGAAATTTGTATTTTTTTTATAAAAATACCCCAAGTGGGCCGCCCCCCCCCCATGTGCCTTTCCAAGAAATATTTTGTCCAATGGGATGACATGCAATTGTCATAAGCTAGAGGAGATTTGATTGGGTGGTCTAACCAAGACCATTTTGGTCCAATGAGGTTTCATGCACTTGCATGTGTAAGTTGGCACATGATTGGTCAAGGTGGGTGGCAATTCTCTCTCATGGTTCTATAAATACTTAGATGACAAATGCAAGAACAAGTAAGACTTGTGTTTTGCTCTCTCTAAAAATCGGTCATCATAGGTGTTTCTCAAGTGTTCGATTTTTGATCTCAAGTGTTGAAATCCTAGCTACAATCGTAGTGTTTGTTGGAAGCTTGGGGTATACAAGCTTGAGGCCTTCTACTCTTGAAGGCAACCGTTCAAGAAACATCATCCGTTTCATCATCCTATTACTCCAAGAAGGTAGTATTCTAAACACCCTATGGTTGTGTTTGATAGTATGCATTTTCATATAATGATCCGGGTTTTGGGATTTTGCTTTTAAATGAAATTTATATCTTAAAAGTAACATGTTTTAAATATAATTTCCGCTGCGTTTTTATTTCATATGGATGAAATTACTTTTATAAACATGTTAAAATCCCATCATGTTTTATGAAAACAATGTACCTAGTATGCTAAGTGAACATACAAGGTAGAAATGTAAAACAATGTGTCCATATGCTACGAGAACATATGCAACAGAGATGCAATGTAAAAAAATGTACTAAGTATGATCTAAATGAACATACATATCATAAAATGTAATGTAAAATAATGTACTAAGTATTAACTAAATGGATATACATAGCATAAAATGTAATGTAAAATAATGTACTAAGTATGCACTAAATGGACATACATAGCATAAAATGTAATGTAAAATAATGTACTAAGTATGCACTAAATGGACATACATAGCAAAAACATAATGAAATCATGTACTATAAGTGTACTAATGAACATAACAAGCATATGATATGAAAACATGGAAAACACGAAAGTAACAAGTAGGCACATGTGTTTCAACCCAAAACTTTTGAAAAACAGTAAAAGATGGGACTATGTACTCACTTGAGGGTGCTTAGAAGTCTTGAATAACAACCAGGCAAAGCTAGAGGGATCACAGAATCAAACAGCACCTAATATAGGTAACTATGTAAATAAACGGACCTAAATCGGGAGATCGGATAGAATGAGGTCTCGTAAACCAAATGAGTATAGAAACTCATGTAATATGGTTTAACAAAGCCTACATTCTAAAAGGAAACCTAACCTAAGTGCTTACGACCCATTACGACCCGTTTAGGTAGCTTACGCTACTTTGACGCGTCGTTTGCGTAAAACGCGTTCGGACCGCCTAACTAGTCCTATGACAAGTATTATATGCCTTAACATGTCTAATAATGTTGCCAAATCAGTTTAGATGTCAAAATTTATGTTAGATATGCTTAAAATGAATTTATGCGCAAAAAGGGCGTTTTGGTCATTTTCCTAAGGCATATGAACTACCTATCATACAACTACTTAAACGAAGTGACTGATGTATGTAAAATGAAACATATAAATTACATCAAATGAGGCATAAAACTAACCCTTTTTAAGTACTAATATTGGAAAAAGAGTGTTTTTGTCTTCCTTTTGTATTTTCAGGATTAAATGAGCTCAAAAACGCAAAAGAAGCAAAAAGACAGCTAAATCCAACATAAATACAAGAAAAGGAATATTAGTGGACTGCCCGACCCCTCAACGGCACCTTCCAAAGCAAAGTAAAGAAATCAGAAGACTGAACACGCCCCGTGCTCAGCCAGCACGGGGCCGTGCCCAAGAAGCAGCAGAAAAAACAAACCTATAGAAGCTTCTATTGCCCACCACGGGCCGTGCTCAGCGGACACGGGGGCGTGTCAAAAGTACAGCAGGCGCATTTATTGTAATTGCGAATTACAATTAATGAGGAGAGAGATTGTCAGACGGACACGGGGCCGTGCCCAGCGGACACGGGGCCGTGCCCAGCTCTCTGTTCAGCCTATAAATAGGAGTGCTTGGATTCATTTCATCTCATCCCTTGGCACACCACCTCTCTCACACTTCATCCACCACCCACCACCATCACAACACCATCATCCACCACCATCATCCATTGTCCATCGTAGAGTGTGTGAGTCGTCTCGGGATCCAAGATTGATCGTAAGAGTTCTTGACAATCAAGGCCATGTTTGCCTAAGTCTCTTACATCACTTGGTGAAGACAAAGTGTCTAGTATAATACTTTTTATTTCTAATCTTTTGCACTTTTTATTTGGTTTTGTATTAATGACTTTAATAACTAGTTACTTATGTTGAATGTGATCTTTCCTTATCGTTTGTCCGTGGTGTCTTGGCATTATTTTACTGTCTATATAAAATAAAGGATTTTCACCATTCATATCTCCACGGTCTATATGGAGGTATGTTGGCTACCTGGTAGGGGGTTAAGGGAACGGTTTGGTAAAGGTCTTGCCATTTTTCAGCGTTTAGAGGTCCTGCAATGGACCTGGGTCAAATTTAGTAGGACCTCCTTCAATACTTCACGGTATTGGATGGCGGGGGTCCAAACTCTTTGATCCCCTCATAAGTTAACTACTATTAATACTATAACCCGGCTATTTAGGACTGTATCCCTGCTGACTCAGACTACTTAGCCGAGGGTAACGTCACCGCCAAAAGCGGGGCCTACCACAATACTGCATTAATAACTTAAGTCATTATCTTCCAATAATCCACCCTTTTAGGATTGTATCCCTGCTGACTCAAACTACTGGGGTGAGGGTAACGTCACCTTCAAAAGAGGGGCCTACTACAATAACTAAGATAATCTCTTAATTATGTGCAAAAGTGCGGAAATAATCAAAGGTTATACTAGATACGAGTCGGAACCAAGTGATTCATCTTGTCTATCTGTTTTTCTTTTATTTTTATTTTCAGCATTTTAGTTAGTTTTTAATTTTCTTAGCTTAAAACATTTTTCTAAACTTTTATTTTGGTTAGACGTTGAGGATAAACCGGTACTAAAAGCTCTTGTGTCCTTGGACGACCTCGGTATCTTACCAACGCTATACTACACTCAACGATGGGTGCACTTGCCCATATGTGTGTTTAGTGTTAGTGAAATATCGTGTTTTATAAATATAAAACTTGGCTAAAATAAGTGTTAAAAAGGGCTTAAAATATACACCTAATATATACGACACTTAAACGCGCATCAAGTTTTTGGCGCCGTTGCCGGGGACACAAGGATTTTAAGAAAGTTAGGAATCAACGGCCTAATCATCTTTTATTTTTCTTTTTATATTTTTTAGGATTTTCTTAGTTTTTCAGCTTCTGCAAATCTCAGCACGGGCCGTGCTCGGTCAGACACGGGCCGTGCCCAACATCATCACTGGCAGTTTTTATTTTCTGAGTTACAGAGAGCTGAACACGGGGCCGTGTCGGTGCAACACGGGGTCGTGTCCAACTCCCAGTAACTGGGATACAGAAAACGATTACTGTACTTCTGACCACGGGCCGTGTTCACTGAGCACGGGGCCGTGGTGAACATTCTGACCAACGTTCTTTTCTGTTTTTGTTGCAGGACTTGGAACCCAGGCGCCACATTTGAACCTCCTACGTAGTGCATGAGCTCCAGTTCTAATAGAGACATAAAAGAACCCCTAGAAGAACCCGAGCGCTTTCTCAGAAAAAGACTTAAAGCTAAAAATCAAGAGAAAGCTTCGGGGGACCCACTTCCAATGGCGGACCAACGTACCCTCATGGATTACCTACGGCCTACCGTAGGCAATCTTGGCGCCGCTATCAATGCACCGAATGTCGAGGCCAACAACTTCGAACTTCGGCCGCATTTGATACAAATGCTCCAAAACTCCGCAACTTTCCATGGGCTTGCGGACGAGGATCCCCATCTACATATTACTAACTTCTTAGAAATATGTGATACCTTTCGGATCAATGGAGCATCAAATGACGCCATCCGCCTTCGAATGTTTCCATTTTCACTAAAAGACCGAGCTAAGGCTTGGCTTAACACCCTCCCAGTTGGATCGGTAAACACTTGGGATGAACTTGCCCAAAAGTTTTTATATAAGTATTTCCCTCCTGCTAAAACGGCTAAATTAATGACTGAAATTAATACATACTCACAAGAGGATGGGGAATCCTTATATGAAACTTGGGAAAGATTCAAGGAGCTTCTAAGAAAGTGTCCTCATCACGGTCTAGCGGTGTGGCAACAAGTATCCACTTTCTACAATGGGTTGTTGCCACACACAAGACAAACACTTGACTCAAGCTCCGGGGGACTCTTAGGTAATCGTCGCCCAAATGAAATATATAACCAAATTGAGGAAATTGCTCAAACCAATTTTCAATGGCACACTCCCCGAGGTAATAAATCTATTGCCCCGGGCGCCCATAAGGTTGATGAAAGCACCTCTTTACAAGCCCAAATCGAGGCCCTCTCTTCAAAAATCAAAAGGCTAGAAATGACAAAAACGGCCTCGGTTATGGCTTGTGAAGGGTGTGGTGGGTCACATGAAAATTGGAGTTGTATGAAAGAATTAGATGAACAAACTGAAACGGTAAACTACATGGATAATAGACCTAGGCCGTCGGGTCCTCCAACGGGTACCTACAACCAAGGATGGCGTAACCACCCAAATCTTGGTTGGAGAGATCCCGGCAATAGTAGTAACCAACAAAACCAACGAACTAATTTTCAACAACCGCAAAATTTTTCTCAACAACAAGGTGGAAGAGAAAGGCTTGAAGATACTGTATCTCGCCTCATCTCTGACACTGAAAAGAAAAACTCGGATCGATTTCAACAATTGGAATCGAATTTCAGAAATCAACAAGCTAGCATTCAAAACGTTGAAAAACAATTAAATCAACTAGCTCAAAATTTCTCCGAGAGACCACAAGGCGCGTTACCTAGTAATACCGAAACGAACCCGAAGGCACAAGTACATCTCATCACATTAAGAAATCGAACCGTGGGTCCCGAGGATGCTCCATTGCCGCCAAATGAAAGAAGCCATTCTAGCCAGCCTATAACTCCTCCTGCGCCAGAAAAAGCTTCTACACCAAATCAAGAGCCCACCAAGACTCCTCCAATTCCGTACCCCGGTAGGTTAAATCGTCAAAAGACCGATGAGCAATTCGCAAAGTTCGAAAGTTTACTAAAACAATTGCATGTTAATATTCCTTTTATTGAGGTCCTAACCCAAATGCCTAAATATGCAAAATTTATGAGGGATTTCCTCACTCACAAAAGGAAAATTGAATCATTGCAATTAGTTAACTTAGGCGAAGAATGCTCAGCTTTAGTACTCAACAAACTTCCACAAAAGAAAATCGACCCCGGGAGCTTCACAATCCCTTGTTCGATTGGGAAGTCCCCCGTCCGAAATGCTTTAGCCGATCTTGGGGCTAGCATCAACCTCATGCCCACATCAATGTTCAAGCGACTCGGCCTAGGAACAACAAGCCCTACAAAGATGAGCATACAACTCGCCGACAGGTCCGTCAAATTCCCACAAGGTGTCGCCGAAAATCTGCTAGTCAAGGTTGACAAATTCGTCTTTCCAACCGACTTCGTCATCCTAGACATGGAAGAAGACACCGATGTCCCTCTCATCCTCGGGAGGCCATTTCTAGCCACCGCCCAAGCATTGGTGGATATGAATGACGGAACTCTAACATTGAAGTTTGGGGATGAGGAAGTGAAATTTGAATGTGGAAAGCGAGTAGAGGAAGAAGATCCGGTCAACTACATGAAGGTCATAGACTCAAGCTTGGATGACGCTCTCCGACGGTGTAACATAGGATGCAACACATCCCAATTGGGTAACATATGACCAGGCTTTGGGTCTAGCCAAGGACCCTTATAAACGTGGCGCACCATGGAGGCATTCCACGGAACTATCCTTAGTTTAATTTAGGTTAATTTTTATGTTTTCTAGTTAGTTTTAATTTTCAGGAATAAAACACACTCATGGTGGTAAAGGATGAAAAGGGGAACGAGAAAAATGATCTCATGCACAAGAACAAGGCAACCCGACAATTTTCTCCATTTCAGAAGGTTCAACACGGGCCGTGCCCAACCAACACGGCCCCGTGCCGAACCACCTGCAGAAAAACGCCCAGTACAGGTACCTGGACACGGGCCGTGTTCATCCAACACGCCCCCGTGTCCAGACTTCTGTTTCTCTTATTTTAATTTTGTTACTGGCACTTGACCACGGGGCCGTGCCCGGACAACACGGGGCCGTGTTCAGTGCCAGTAACACAAATTTTTGCTTTTTAAACACTATTTTACACATCTAATCAACCTAAAAATTTATTTTTGGGACACATTGAGGACAATGTGTAATTTAAGTGTGGGGGGGATGCTAAAACCTTGAATTTTGCAAGTCCTAAATACAAGCCTTACACAAAACTCCATTGGAACCGCTAATCACCCCAAATTTTTTCAAAAAATTTCATTTTTTTACTTGTCTAGGTTTAACTCGGGAAATTCAAGTTCTCAAAAAGGTTATATTTTTACAAATTTACAACCGATAGCGTAGTGATAAAAAGAACCAACATAAGAAAATTATGAAAAGGCATAGCAAACTTATTTAAAATTTGATTATATATACTTGATCACATAAAAACCCATTCCCACAAAAGTGAGTTTTGAGCCTTTATTGAGCACACAATTACATATCATTTGACTAAATGCTCATTTTTCGTTTCTTGTGTGAATAGCCGCTTGGTTCTTACGACTCTAGAACTTGCCATGACAATACATTCCCGGTCCTTATCAACTTAAACCCGAGTAAGTAAATGATGGAGGCATTAGGACTAACCCTTTTTATTTCTACACCATTATTTTTCTTTTTCTTTTACCACCTACCCAAAAATCCCCCTAGTTAGCCCCTTTGAGCCTAAACCTTTTCGTTTCATCACCCAAACAAAAAACCCTTTTACCCACCAAAACCTTTTTCAATTTTAACCCTTTATTTTAGTAACAAGTTCGGTTCTTCGAAAAAAAAAATGCGTGATAATGATGAAGCAAAAAGAAAATAACCAAACAAGTTAATCAAAAATGACTTAGTTTGAATAAAAGCTTCATCAAAATAAAAAGTTGCAAAAATACGAAAACCGACACTTGTTACGCTTTTAGCCCTTTTTCTACTAACCACTAACCCAACCACCTACCTTTAACCCTAGCCTAACCCTTAACCCACAAAGTCCTCTTGATATCTACAAAGGTATAAAAGTTAAAAAGGAGGAGGATTGATTTCTTGGCAAGCCTATGGTAGGAATAAGTTCCATGCCGCTCTCGAGTGATTCACTAAAAATACACCTTCGGCCGAGTGTGAGTGATTTCCCCGTGAGGTATGTGAACTTGTATATAAATAGAATTTTAAAAAGGCATGTTATGCCCAAATAAGTAATTTCTTTTATGAAAAGTTCTAAATAAATCATTACGAATAGGAGTGTAAATAAATAAAAATAAAACCCAAAAAAAGATCTTGGAAATCCCGACACTCTACGACAAGCCCAAAACCTTCTCTTCTACCTATTCCATTTGGGAGTGTAAGCCACATATTAAAGAGTTTTGCTTGAGGACAAGCAAAAGTTCAAGTGTGGGGGTATTTGATGTATATAAAATGCAACATATAAATTACATCAAATGAGGCATAAAAGTAACCCTTTTTAAGTACTAATATTGGAAAAAGAGTGTTTTTGTCTTCCTTTTGTATTTTCAGGATTAAATGAGCTCAAAAACGCAAAAGAAGCAAAAAGACAGCTAAATCCAACATAAATACAAGAAAAGGAATATTAGTGGACTGCCCGACCCCTCAACGGCACCTTCCAAAGCAAAGTAAAGAAATCAGAAGACTGAACACGCCCCGTGCTCAGCCAGCACGGGGCCGTGCCCAAGAAGCAGCAGAAAAGACAAACCTATAGAAGCTTCTATTGCCCACCACGGGCCGTGCTCAGCGGACACGGGGGCGTGTCAAAAGTACAGCAGGCGCATTTATTGTAATTGCGAATTACAATTAATGAGGAGAGAGATTGTCAGACGGACACGGGGCCGTGCCCAGCGGACACGGGGCCGTGCCCAGCTCTCTGTTCAGCCTATAAATAGGAGTGCTTGGATTCATTTCATCTCATCCCTTGGCATACCACCTCTCTCACACTTCATCCACCACCCACCACCATCACAACACCATCATCCACCACCATCATCCATTGTCCATCGTAGAGTGTGTGAGTCATCTCGGGATCCAAGATTGATCGTAAGAGTTCTTGACAATCAAGGCCATGTTTGCCTAAGTCTCTTACATCACTTGGTGAAGACAAAGTGTCTAGTATAATACTTTTTATTTCTAATCTTTTGCACTTTTTATTTGGTTTTGTATTAATGACTTTAATAACTAGTTACTTATGTTGAAGGTGATCTTTCCTTATCGTTTGTCCGTGGTGTCTTGGCATTATTTTACTGTCTATATAAAATAAAGGATTTTCACCATTCATATCTCCACGGTCTATATGGAGGTATGTTGGCTACCTGGTAGGGGGTTAAGGGAACGGTTTGGTAAAGGTCTTGCCATTGTTCAGCGTTTAGAGGTCCTGCAATGGACCTGTGTCAAATTTAGTAGGACCTCCTTCAATACTTCACGGTATTGGATGGCGGGGGTCCAAACTCTTTGATCCCGTCATAAGTTAACTACTATTAATACTGTAACCCGGCTATTTAGGACTGTATCCCTGCTGACTCAGACTACTTAGCCGAGGGTAACGTCACCGCCAAAAGCGGGGCCTACCACAATACTGCATTAATAACTTAATTCATTATCTTCCAATAATCCACCCTTTTAGGATTGTATCCCTGCTGACTCAAACTACTGGGGTGAGGGTAACGTCACCTTCAAAAGAGGGGCCTACTACAATAACTAAGATAATCTCTTAATTATGTGCAAAAGTGCGGAAATAATCAAAGGTTATACTAGATACGAGTCGGAACCAAGTGATTCATCTTGTCTATCTGTTTTTCTTTTATTTTTATTTTCAGCATTTTAGTTAGTTTTTAATTTTCTTAGCTTAAAACATTTTTCTAAACTTTTATTTTGGTTAGACGTTGAGGATAAACCGGTACTAAAAGCTCTTGTGTCCTTGGACGACCTCGGTATCTTACCAACGCTATACTACACTCAACGATGGGTGCACTTGCCCATATGTGTGTTTAGTGTTAGTGAAATATCGTGTTTTATAAATTTAAAACTTGGCTAAAATAAGTGTTAAAAAGGGCTTAAAATATACACCTAATATATACGACACTTAAACGCGCATCAGTGACCATAAGGTATAACCTCGGAAGGTTATTCCCTATGCAACTATGGTCACCTAATGTGTTTGGTCGGATCCTAATGATCGACCAAACGGGTCGGGTTCGAAAGTCTAAGCGGTTGTTTAGACCGCTTACCTTACAACCCTATATAAGCGCTAAACCTAAAGTGACGAGCTAAACATGTTAAAACATGTTTAACGAGGTTAGAAAACAAGTTTGGTATCAAAACAAATGGTTTTGATACCCAAGAATAGTTTGGTTGCAAAATACGCAAGAATACGCATTTTGACCGAAACTACGACTCGTCACTATGCCTAAATAACGTGGTAATCAGTAGGTATAGTCATAAGAGACTAAAACCATCGTGATTACGCTCACGTTATGAAGTTCAAACGAACTTCGTGTTGACCATAAACTAGTCAATGCAGAAAGTCAAACACAGTTTGACTTTCGTGCTTAAAACGCGTAAAAGAACGAAGGAATACTTACAGAAGGTCCAAGAATGGAAGTTTGATCTGATTATTCTCAGGTATGAAGTGTATAACTTCAACTTAGAGAACAAAATCAGATCAAATGTGGGTTTTGAGTGAAAAAGGGGTGGGGTATTTATAGATTTTGGGTGACCATTAGGATCGTTCCTCGTAAAACAAGCTTTGATCTCCACCGTACACATGCACTCACTGATTTGCAAAACGATGGGCACCCTAAAACAACCCCTAGAAAGCTTAGAAACCATTTGCAACACTTGGAAACAGCTGGAACAAGCTGTAACACACTTTCTGCACATCTGGCAGGTTTACACGCCCCACGTAGGAATCAGAGAAGGCCTACGCGGCCCGCCTGATAGTGCAGATCAGCAATACAGTTTCATTATTTGTAGTTTTGGTCCCTGTAAGTGTTTAAGCCCCATTTTGACCCATTTAAGGCCTGTTAAGCCATTTTCAAAGCTCTACAATGATGCCTAAACATAGGGGACATGAAACATGCTCAAAAATATGTCGGATGTCGGTTCGTTTGGCTGTATGATCACGTTATTCGGTTAATTACGACGAAATACGAACGAACATGAAAAACGATCCAAATTACGCGACGAATGGAATTTTCTCATGCCAATCACTAAAATAAAATATTTTAATGATTACATAAATTTTTGGATGTCCGGATGTATTCAGAACGTAAGATATGCGCGAAAATGCAAACTTATGCACTTTTTGACGCTTTTAGTCCCTGAATGACCAAAAAGTTTATTTTAGCACACCGAATACCTCAAAGCCTATTTCTAAGCTATGTAAAGAATATTTAGGGCATGTTTAACTTATGATCATGTTCCAGAATGTTTGTTACAGTATGAATCGGCATACTTTCGCAGTTTGTCAAAATTAGTCCCTGTAAGCGAATAAACTTGATTTCGGCACACACCAAACCATCCAAAACTTATTTCTAGGTTATATAAAGGTTATTTGAGGTATGTTAAGCCTATGTCACTGTTCCAGAGTGTTTTTCACGTTAAACTGATTACGTTTACGCATCAGCGCGCGTATAACTTTCCAGAAAGCGATTTAGGGCTCGAAATCGAACAAGAATTGATATGTGCAAATGATACACATATTTATACCAATCCCAAGTATGAAATACAATATTTCATTGATTTGGTGTTTGTTTGATGGCCGTGGAGGCACAAGTGTCATAGTCTCCCCTACTTCAGGAAATTTCGTCCCGAAATTTATTTAGAGGAAACTTGTGAGAGCTTGAAACATGAAGTTGAAAAGATCAAACAACACTGGTTAGAGTCCTGAACTTCTAGTAACTTTAAATAATATCATGCTTGCAATGTAAGAGGGACACTTATATACAAGTATATGAAGCGCCATTGGTGCGTCCACCGTACCTCCATTACATTGTTCACATTTCGTTATTGTTGCCACTATCGGTTCTTACACATAATAAATCTTGCTGGGTTCCTGTGCACTGAATTTCATAATTATGTACGTGTCCATAATTACGTAATTTCTTGCATAGTTCATACAGTGTATTTTATAATGTGTAGGGGAAGAAAAACAATGAACGAACCTGTGATGAGTGTGACTTGACCACCATTGGGTCCTTTTAATTAAACAATAAATGATCTCTTTAAATAGACCACCATGGAGTCTTTTCAGCTATAGCATCACATACCGTTCTTAACCAGATCCTGAATCAATCTTTTTTACTAGACCACTCAAAGGGTCTCTTTTGAATCATGGAATGGTACTATATAATCCAAGGGTCTTAACTATTACGTAGAAGCCCATTAAGGATTTAAGGTAGTACCTTTGGATATCCTACTACGAATCCCTTATTGAAAATATGGATGATTCTACAAGGATTTGGATAACGAATATCCAGATTACTCAAAAACACAAAATGCATAAAAGGAAACACATAATCACAAAATTGTTTATCTTGATCTTTAATTTGTTATCATTTTGTTAATTTGTTTGTTAATTGTGCACATGTATTTAAAGCACACAGGGTATCCAATCCGTGGATTTCATTTGGCACTTTAAACATTTTCAAGAATCTAACTAAAAGAATATAAAGATCTTTAAAAAGAAAATTCGATTTCGATTACAAGGAATCATAATATTCGAATTAAGGTGTACAAGGAATCCAATTAAGGACTCCGATTTGAACGATAAACATCCACAAGGATCTAATTGTGAAGATAAGAAGATCCCATATGGATTTTGGAATTTGAAAAACGGGAGGCGTTTCAAAACCTTGCACTAGACATGCTTAAGTCGAAACATGAGGTAAAATGCTCATGAAGTTGAGATGCTAGATATGCCAAGGCGACATCTGAAGCAGAATTTGAAGGTTAAGTCAATGTATGAGAAAAATGTTTTTGAAAACTATGCATGGGGTTTCTTTTAGAAATGTGTTTAATGTTTTTGAAACCTTACATAATACTTTTGAAATTATAAAGTAGGTGTATTAGGTAAGTATATTTATAAAATGTTTTAAAATCATGCGAGATGAAATTTTGAAATTATGTATAAGGTTTTTTTTTTTTTTTTTTGAAAATATGAATGATGCTTTTGAAATCATGCACTTGATATGTTAGGTAAATATACTATGTAAAAAAATATTTTCAAACTATATATAAAATGTTTTTGAAATCATGAAGGTTTTTCGAAAACTTATACTATGTATATTATTATGAAACCAGAATGAAATGATATGAGTACGAGATTGAAAAAAAATACCCTTAGTTATCTAACCAAGGATTTAAAGGCATAGATGTGCAAAAAGGCATAATTACTCATAATGTCACTTTATTTTCTGTACTTCGTTTCTTAGAATGAAACGAGTATTTAGAATTTTCGAGGAAATTATGAGCGATCACTTGAAAGGGAAAATCACAAGAGTAGCTTGTAAAGAACATAGTTCCTTGATGTAGGAATCATAGGAAATGCCATACACACATGTAACTACAATTGTACATCAGAATTGTGAACAATAATTTATTTATAAACAAAACAGATTGTTTCAGGGTTCAACAAAAGATACAAAAGCAGAAGATTCAAATTATTTAAAGCAGCAGCTTCTTCTAATCAGCCAAATGTTCATCCGTGGGTTGGATTTGCATTGACAATCTTTGGGCATTTGTTCACGAAATGACCCATCTCGCCATAGTTGTAGCACGACCCAGATGGAAACCGAGCTTGAGCAGGGTTGGCTTGGAGTTGAGCAGCAGCAAGATTTGCAACAGCTTTGTTTTGGATAGCAAAGCGGCATATGTCAACCAAATGTCCCCATCGTCCACAGTTGGTACATTTGAAATATGGTGTTTAATCTGGATGATGATGGTTGCATTGATTGCATAGGGGAGCAGTTTCCTTGTATCGCTTCTTGGCTGGTGGTGCTGCCACGTGGCTAGGTCCTGCCTGTTTTGGTGCAACGGCTACTGGATACTTTGAAGCTTTACGTTTCTTCGGTTTTGGTGAAGGCTTGGCTTCTGTCTCCTTTGGTGACTCTTGAGTGGCTTCCTCCTGGAGACGATACATGGCAGTAGCTAATTCAACAGTCTTCAGGACTACTTCGCCTATTCGCTGGGCAAATTTGGCAGTCTGCCCGGATATCTGGGCGTCGTTGTGATGAAGAGACATTCTAGAAGAAATGAAAGGCATAGGAAGAAACAAGTGAAATGTCATTGGATAATCAAAATAGAATGACAACGCATAAAAATTGCAATCATTTGTTTGTTACCTAAGGCAAACAAATGAGACGGTGACCAATCAAAGTAATCGGGTCATATTAATGTATCGCGAAGACATGCTTTAGCCTATAAGTGGACACTCACCCCAAGAGTTCCCAGGTAAGAGTGACTGGTCCGATTATGTGGATTTGTACGAACACTCTAGCCTTAGACAGAAAACTCAGAGTACAGGCATCCACCCTTCCAGATTGCACGTGTTCACATTATAAGACCTAACTTTGACGAGATTTTGGAAACTTTGAAGGTTCAAAACCTTATAATAAATCATCCTAGAACAGATGATTGATTTTCAAAGTGGATTTGAATTTTGTGTTCTGGTTGTGGTCGTCACCTAAGGGTAAGTGACGGTATTGTTTTAAGATCTAAACACAAGAATCTTGTGTTAGGGTCCTAGGAAGGTTATAGACTAGGTCAAAGCATTACTAATAACCTAATTCCCTATAACCATGAGTTCTGATACCAACTTTTCTATCACACCCCGACCACATAAAAATACAAACCGTGGCGGAAATGTCGGGGAGTGTTGTAACAGAATCATTGTTTCACAACGCATGGAAGTTTGAAGTTTTGTTTTATTGATTAAAAGTGTTACAATGTCTTAATAACAAAGAAGCATAACATAATTAACTAGTCTTGCATCTTTTATTGTCACTAAGGCCCGAGTCTGCCTATGTGTATCTTGATCAATCCTATGCATCATCTCCTGAAACACATGTGAAAATAGGTACGTCAGCATAAAAATGCCTGTGAGATACATAGGTTTTACTTATTTAGGATTCATGACTTGTAAGTTTAAAAGAAAATGTTTAACAAAAATTAGTCATGAACCTTGTAAAATGTTTTCTTTTATAAGTCATTTGAAAAGCGATGATAAAATAGATGATATGTAAAAGAATAATGTAAGGTTAAATGAATATCCAAGTAAAATGAGTTTGTATAAAATAAGTTGTTTTGTAAAACAATGTTTAGTGAAAATATGTTATTTGTGTAAAATGTAATATGTCTAATATCGAAATGGTTTAAATAACGCTAAGATATGTAATATCATAAAAGCACTTATATATAGGAAGTACCAGCGGCGAATCCACCATGCTTTTATCATATTACAAACGGCTCGTTACTTAAATCACTTACCCAAACAAACCACCAAAATGTAATGTTCAAACAAATGTTGAAATGTTATTGTGTAAACAAATGTAATGTATAGTGAATAAAAGCCTTTATTGATTAAAAGCACTTACTCAACCCTATAAGAAAGAAATGTACAAAACAATGAATTTGATAAATCATAATCAAAAGTTATGTTTTGTAAAATAATGCATCCTTTACTGATACAAACATCTATGCGGTAATGTTAAACGTCTACATCCAAGCCTTGAGACTGTAGGATAAACCTTAGAACAATGTCAAAGGTCTACCTAGAAATGTTTTCGGATTCGGTCATTCCTTCCATCCAAACAAACCTAGGATTTCAGGAACGGGAGTTGTCAAGTCCTATGGTACCACTACCTACTACCGAGCGGCATGACCGGTGTTAATGAATGTATTAGTTTCGTTAAACAAACCAAATGTCATACCAAATGTAAGCATGTTTTATGAAAACAATGTACCTAGTACGCTAAGTGAACATACAAGGTAGAAATGTAAAACAATGTGTCCATATGCTACGAGAACATATGCAACAGAGATGCAATGTAAAACAATGTACTAAGTATGCACTAAATGGACATACATAGCATAACATGTAATGTAAAATAATGTACTAAGTATACACTAAATGGACATACATAGCATAAAATGTAATGTAAAATAATGTACTAAGTTTGCACTAAATGGACATACATAGCAAAAACATAATGAAATCATGTACTATAAGTGTATTAATGAACATAACAAGCATATGATATGAAAACATGGAAAGCATGAAAGTAACAAGTAGGCACATGTGTTTCACCCCAAAATGTTTGAAAAACAGTAAAAGATGGGACTATGTACTCACTTGAGGGTGCTTAGAAGTCTTCAATAACAACCAGGCAAAGCTAGAGGGATCACGGAATCAAACAGCACCTAATATAGGTAACTATGTAAATAAACGGACCTAAATCGGGAGATCAGATAGAATGAGGTTTCGTAAACCAAATGAGTATAGAAACTCATGTAATATGGTTTAACAAAGCCTACATTCTAAAAGGAAACCTAACCTAAGTGCTTACGACCCATTACGACCCGTTTAGGTAGCTTACGCTACTTTGACGCGTCGTTTACGTAAAACGCGTTCGGACCGCCTAACTAGTCCTATGACAAGTATTATATGCCTTAACATGTCTAATAATGTTGCCTAATCAGTTTAGATGTCAAAATTTATGTTACATATGCTTAAGATTTATGCGCAAAAAGGGCGTTTTGGTCATTTTCCTAAGGCATATGAACTACCTATCATACAACTACTTAAACGAAGTGACCATAAGGTATAACCTCAGAAGGTTATTCCCTATGCAACTATGGTCACCAAATGTGTTTGGTCGGATCCTAATGATCGACCAAACGGGTCGGGTTCGAAAGTCTAAGCGGTTGTTTAGACCGCTTACCTTACAACCCTATATAAGCACTAAACCTAAAGTGACGAGCTAAACATGTTAAAACATTTTTAACGAGGTTAGAAAAACAGTTTGGTATCAAAACAAACGGTTTTGATACCCAAGAATAGTTTGGTTTCAAAATACGCAAGAATACGCATTTTGACCGAAACTACGACTCGTCACTATGCCTAAATAACGTGGTAATCAGTAGGTATAGTCACAAGAGACTAAAACCATCGTGATTACGCTCACGTTATGAAGTTCAAACGAACTTCGTGTTGACCATAAACTAGTCAATGCAGAAAGTCAAACACAGTTTGACTTTCGTGCTTAAAACGCGTAAAAGAACGAAGGAATACTTACAGAAGGTCCAAGAATGGAAGTTCGATCTGATTATTCTCAGGTATGAAATGTATAACTTCAACTTAGAGAACAAAATCAGATCAAATGTGGGTTTTGAGTGAAAAAGGGGTGGGGTATTTATAGATTTCGGGTGACCCTTAGGATCGTTCCTCGTAAAACGAGCTTTGATCTCCACCGTACACATGCACCCACTGATTTGCAAAACCATGGGCACCCCAAAACAGCCCCTAGAAAGCTTAGAAACCATTTGTAACACTTGGAAATAGCTGGAACAAGCTGTAACACACTTTCTGCACATCTGGAAAGTTTACACGCCCCGCGTAGGAATCAGAGAAGGCCTAGGCGACCCGCCTGATAGTGCAGATCAGCAACACAGTTTCATTATTTGCAGTTTTGGTCCCTGCAAGTGTTTAAGCCCTATTTTGACCCATTTAAGGCCCGTTAAACCATTTTCAATGCTATACAATGATGCCTAAACATAGGGGACATGAAACATGCTCAAAAATATGTCGGATGTCGGTTCGTTTGGCCATACGATCACGTTATTCGGTTAATTACGACGAAATACGAACGAACGCGAAAAACGATCCAAATTACACGACGAATGGAATTTTCTCATGCCAATCACTGAAATAAAATATTTTAATGATTACATAAATTTTTGGATGTCCGGATGTATTCATATTGTAAGATATGCGCGAAAATGCAAACTTATGCACTTCTTGACGCTTTTAGTCCCTGAATGACCAAAAAGTTTATTTTAGCACACCGAACACCTCAAAGCTTATTTCTAAGCTATGTAAAGAATATTTAGGGCATGTTTAACTTATGATCATGTTCCATAATGTTTGTTACAGTACGAATCGGCATACTTTCGCAGTTTGTCGAAATTAGTCCCTGTAAGCGAATAAACTTGATTTCAGCACACCAAACCATCCAAAACTTATTTCTAAGTTATGTAAAGGTTATTTAAGGTATGTTAAGCCTATGTCACTGTTCCGGAGTGTTTGTCACATTAAACTGATTACGTTTCGCATCAGCGCGCGTATAACTTTCCAGAAAGCGATTTAGAGCTCGAAATCGAACAAGAATTGATATGTGCAAATGATACACATATTTATACCAATCCCAATTATGAAATACAATATTTCAATGATTTGGTGTTTGTTTGATGGCCGTGGAGGCACAGGTGTCACACCATAATAGTTTATAACTGGGATAAATTGTAATAAAAATTTAAATAAATTAAACTACCAAATTTACCAATATGGTTTATTGTTACCATGGTTAGTGAATCGTGAAAAAATGAAAATTCCATAATAGACTTCTGAATAAATCGTTGTCACCATTTTATGTAGCAATCAAGCTACATAGCTGAATCAGATGAGGTTAACAGTCACCCAAGGGAGAAAAATGATACCACCAGAGTTAATGTAGCTGGTGCAGAACTGCAAGCATTAATAGATAATGCCGTTATGCGAGCCCTTGACAGACAGTTTAATGAATCGAGTAGAACTCACACCAGGACTCAGTCCGTACCTCATACGAAACCACCTTCCAAGACTCATACATCTCACAAAGACGATTCTCATCATTCCTCAAATCAAAGAAGTGTTCCATCTAAACGAATTGTGCTTAATCAGGAGCCACGTGTTAATACCCGCTCCTACAAGTACTTCGTCTCTTGTAAGCCAAGGGACTTTACAGGAGAAAAAGGAGCCATCGATTTTATGACCTGGCTCGATGAGATGGTCGCTATAGTTGACATTAGTGGTTGTGCGGAACAGGATATTGTGAAGTTTGTTTCACAGTCTTTTAAAGGTGAAGCGTTAGCTAGGTGGAGGTCGTTAATCCAAGCTATAGGGAAGATTCCGTTGTATAACTTGACTTGGGATCAATTTGTTGCATTGATCAAGGAAAATTTCTGCCCCCAACATGAGGTTGAGAAAATCGAGACTGACTTCTTAACATTGGTCCTGAAGAACTTAGATTGTCAGACGTATCTTACAAGCTTCAACACCATGTCCCGATTGGTTCCTTATTTGGTCACACTGGAACCAAAGCGCATAGCATGTTTTATTGGAGGTCTAGCTCCAGAGATTAAAGGGAATGTGAAAGCATCCAGACCTACCACATACAGGTCAGTGGTGGATTTGTCTCTATCTCTCACACTTGATGCTGTCAGGAGCAAGTCTGTTAAAGCTTCTGATGAAGGAAAGTGAAAGCGGGAGGATGAGAGTTCTCATCGCTCCGACAAGAAAAGAAAGGGGAAGTCAGATCACAGGAAGAGTTCTGGGTTTAAAAAGGACACCCAACAAACAGGTGAGAAGCCCAAGTGTAAAACCTGCCAGAAGCACCATTTAGGAAAGTGCAGGTTAGAATCAAAATCTCAATCGCAGCCTAGAGTTTGTGGGATCTGCAAATCAAACAAGCATAGAATGTTAGATTGCAAGAAAATGAAAGATGCAACTTGTTACAATTGTAACGAGAAGGGGCATATCAAGACCAACTGCCCAAAATTTGCAAAGAAGCCTGAGGAGGCTAAAAAGACCAATGTTCGTGTCTTTCAAATGAATGCTCAGGAGGCCATTCAGAACGACAATGTGATAACAGGTACTTTTCTTATCAATGATGTTTATGCTAGAGTATTGTTTGATTCTGGTGCAGACAAATCTTTTGTAGACAATAAATTTTGTAAGTTATTAAATCTGCCTGTTAAAACTCTAAGCATAAATACGAAGTAGAATTGGCTGACGGTACCATAGAGATTGCTTCAACAATCTTAGATGGATGTTTCATATCCGTTAGGAATCATTCTTTTCCACTGTCCTTGCTTCCGTTGAAACAAGCAGGATTCGACATAGTAATAGGCATGGATTAGTTGTCTTCTAACCAAGCCCAGATCGTATGTGACAAGAAGCAAGTGGTTATCAAGACTCCTTATGGTGAGCCATTAACAATACAAGGTGATACGCAGTACGGATTACCTAAGCAAGTGTCTATGCTTAAGGCATCAAAGTGTTTGAAGAAATGTTGTGTCATTTACATGGCACAGGTAACCATTGATGAACCAAAGCCCAAGATCGAAGACATCCCTGTTATTTCTGAATATCCAGACGTATTCCCTGAAGAACTACCTGGTTTACCTCCAGATAGGTAAGTGGAGTTCAGAATCGATATTATTCCTGGAGCAGCACCAGTTGCAAGAGCACCTTATCGGTTGGCTCCGACTGAGATGAAAGAGTTAAGGACTCAGTTGGATGATTTGTTAGAGAAGGGATTTATTCGACCTAGCTCGTCCCCTTGGGGAGCACCGATTCTGTTTGTAAAGAAAAAGGATGGATCAATGCGTCTATGCATTGATTATCGTGAGCTGAATAAAGTAACTATCAAGAACAAATATCCATTGCCCAGGATCGACGATTTGTTCGATCAACTTCAAGGAGCAAGTTACTTTTCAAAGATCGATCTAAGGTCAGGTTATCACCAGTTGAATGTCAGAGACGAAGATGTGCATAAGACTGCATTCAGAACTCGCTATGGTCACTATGAGTTCTTAGTGATGCCTTTCGGGCTCACTAATGCACCTGTAGCATTCATGGATCTCATGAATCGCGTTTGCAAGCCGTATCTAGACAAGTTTGTCATTGTCTTTATCGATGACATACTCATTTATTCAAATAATCAAGCCAATCATGAAAGACAACTCCGGTGTATCCTTAAACTTCTTCAGCAAGAGAAGCTCTACGCCAAGTTTTCTAAATGTGAGTTTTGGCTTCGTGAAGTCCAATTTCTTGGACATGTGGTAAGTGAGCATGGTATCCAGGTGGATCCCGCTAAGGTTGAAGCGATTATGAATTGGCAAGCGCCTAGAACTCCTACAGAAATTCGCAGCTTCTTGGGTTTAGCAGGTGTAAGACACCTCTTTAAGAACTGAATTTTCAAATATTTAACACGCATTTATTACAAAATGCGAGCTTACAAAAACTTTGTTGGGTTTACAAACATACATGATCAAAATATTGGAGTTATCATTCTAACTAGTTTAAATGTTTAGATGGAAATCTTAGTATTTACATATTAATTAAAACAAATTAGATTAATGCGGAAGCTTGTTCGGTGTGTTCAGTTCTTGAAAGACGCTTGATCTTCATCCGGAATCTTGTGAGCATTCACCTAATGCCAAAACCACATAAACTGTTAGTTTTGACAACTTTTAAATACGTATAATCAAGTTCTAAGGCCCAACAATAGAAATAAAACAAAATTCCTGGCATATAAGTCGGTTGCGACCCGCGACCGTTTTTGACTCATCCTTCGTGGCCCGCGACAAGTGTCGCGTCGCGTGACCATATTGTTGACTTGCCGTCGCGTAACGCTACGGCCTATTTTTCACAGCCGGTTCATTTTCTTGTTGCTGCACTTGCCCAGCTACGAAAATTGATATATAACAACTTAAAACCTGCATAACTTTTGCTATACAAGTCCGTTTTACGAAATTCTTTTTCCTAGGCGACCGTAATACAATTACGGATCCGTTTGTCATCTCGATTCGCAATAAAAGCTGATTTATAAGCAAACGACTTATAAATTCTTTATGCCATTATTTGACCCATTTCATTTTAGCGCCATACTACATGTTTATTAACGAATATTATTTCTTGTCATTTTACCCATTCCCGAGCTTGTCAAACATTAGCGTTTTCGCTCCCATTACATGGTTTGCGTGCACGTTTACTTTCGCCTGTTTACTTTGTAACTTCGTAACACTTAAACCAACATTTTACAACCAACTTTATTTTGACCCGTTTAGAAGTTTTCATGCATTTAAGCATCTAACTAGCTCATTCCATTTCACACTTTGCATTCTCATATTAGGATAACTACTTATATTCCACCACAACTAATTTTTGTGGTGGATTTAACATAATTAACCAATCTTCCCAAATTTTACCTTTCGGTTGGTCATATTATGCAATTGAACCACTTTTAGGCATTTGACCCACGAATGTGCATACCTATAACTTTAATTCGAATTTAATGATTCCCTAATCAAATGCAAGTTACTAAACAACCTTTATGGGTTGTTTGACTGATTTACCCATCAAGGGCTTTTTGGTCAATTTTAGTCCCTCATTTACGACGAAGGACTTTCGCTAATATTTGACCAAAATATCACTTTTTAAAGTATAATTCTAAATATGCGTACCTGGCCTGGGTCAACAAATAGACCCGATTTATACCTTGTTTTTATGATCACAATTTCTATGGTGACGAAATCATCCGAATTGCTAATCGTTCCTGTTAACATAAGGCTCGACAATCACATTAGTCGATATTGTCAAATGGTGATACCACCACCATTTGACCCGTTTGGCCTATATGGCCAAACCTTTACATGTATAGCAAAAACATGGTTTTTAGTTACCAATTTTCCCATCCGACCCATTTCGGATTTTCCTTTCATTGGATCCCTTTTTCTTAATGTTAGATTACACTACAAGGTAATCTTATCGAAAACTCATAATTTCTTAGCCCTCTCATGACCAAGTTACCATTTCGCCCTTTTTACCTTAACCCATGGTTTTTATTGTTTATGTTAGTCCGACCCGCATCAATTGCGTCGGAAATCGATGTTTCCTGTATTATATTAATCATATTTATACTCATAAAATAAGCAAATATTCTACAAGGGGGTGTAAGTTTCACTTACCTCTCATCCGGTTTATGCTTCTCCTCTCGTACTTTATTTATTTGACCGCTTCTTTCCCAAGCCTCCACCTAGCTCGTTTAAGCGTCAACTATTGTCAATCATTTACAAGGCGGTTAAACGAGTCATTAACAATCACAACTATTCCACCTCACTTATTTTCTATGTCGAAGCTACTATTCGACTTCATGATTAGTTAACTTAGTTTATCAAAGTTAACTACTTTCAATCACATGGTTTACAACATTAAGTCTAAATCAACATAATATTTAGAACCCTTATCACTTCATATTACGCGTAATTGCCATATCATTCAAATACGCGTTTTCACTCTAAATTTCAACACTTTAGTTCTCATTTAGGCATTTTAACAAACACCTAATGTGCATAATTTGTATTCTTCTTTTATCAAGTTCATGGTTATTGTTTTAACCAAGTTTTAACATTAATTAACATGTTCATATCAATTTTTCGCATCTACAACATCAGAATTTACTTACAAAAATTCAAATTACACTAGAACAACTATCAATTTCTAGTGTTTAACATGTTCATACTAAAACCCACTTATCACCTTCAATGGTGATCATGAATTCACAAGAATTAGGCCTAACTTCATCATATACTTCTCTAGGGTTTACTCCTAGACACTACAATGTTCCTATTTCATCATATAACAAGCATGCAATCATCTAATTCGAATTCTCTAGGTTTGCTCAGAAATTCAACTAGAGATTTCTCATGAAATTTACATACCTCGTGACTCCTTTTTCAGTGGAGATCACTAATTCGTACTCGAATTTTGATTAGGCTTGATTTGGACCTTCAATTTGAGAGATTTGTGAGAGTTTAGGGTTTTGATGATGAGCTTATGTCGCCCCCTTCTCTGTCGATTGACCAGACACACACAATTGTGTGTGTTTGGTAATTAAATTTTGTTTTTAATAATTCTAGTTTTAGCTTTTAGCACCTTTGGTCCCTCTTGTTTCATTTATTATAAAAGAAGCCATATCTCATAGCTTTTCATTTAATTACCCATTACTAACTAGGTTAACTATTCCTAGTTAACTTGGTGGGTGTGGGGAATTATAACCTGTCACACCCCCAAATTCCACAAGCGGAGTATCACCGCAAGGAGCGTGACATGACCTGGATCAAGCCACCAATCATATTGAACAATGTATTAAAGTAAATATAAAACCAACCACAATATAATTGGTGTCAAAAAGAAATTAATCAAGTTCAAGTTATCAGCGGAAGAATAAAGTTTAGAAACCTAAACATAGTTTAAAAGTTCAAATGTTTAACATGGAACTCAACAGTCCATGTCTCACAACGACCTCTCCATCTCGTGCAAGCTCCATCTAAGCACCTAACGACCTGCAAGGCATGTAGCAACGAATCAACAACAAAGTTGAGCGAGTTCACTGTTGGTTGTCCATTTTAAAGTTGTTCCAAAAACCATAAGTTGTTTCAAAAACCACGAGTTATCCAATTCCTTGTTTCCCAAACCATAACCAGTGGGGGCTTCCCCATGTTAACCACTAGACCCGTTACCATATCGATAACTGATTGAGTTATGTTGTGCCCTACGTCAATGTCTATCATCATTGACTAAGTGCCCATATCCATTAGTCCACTCCCGTCCTCTACGGCACGGTGTGAGGCTTGTCAAACCTAATAGCGCTATTTAACTAATGACCCGCTCGCCATTGGCCCGGCGATTAAGTCGATATAAAAATGAGGGACATCATGATAGAGTTTTGTCTAGTAAGTTAAAGGTTGACGTCCTACCCAAGGAGGACCGAGGTACATATTCTACCCAAGGAGAATATGTAGGTTTCATTTTAGTTCCTTAACCCATTCCCAAACCACCGGGAATCCCATGCCTTGTAGAAAGTGTGAACTCACCTTAGGTTAGCTCGGCAGATAAACGAAAAGGTCAATCGAGCTGCTAGTGGTCAACCACGTCCTAACATGGTTACCATACAAGTCAGGTCTAGGTTCAAGTAGTGCACGTAGGTTCACACATAAGCTAACAAGTTACAACACATAACGAGCATGGCAAACAAATCAATCATATAACAGTAGCATACAGTTCACATAGACATAACCCAACTTGTGCGACTTCGAGTGATTGGGCTGTTATGGTTGTGCAAGCCCAATCCTCTTGTGCGATCCAAAAGGTGAAGCCCAAAAGATAACCGGCCCAACCTGTTGTGCGTCCAGCACAATCTTGTACGACTCACAATGGGTTGGGCGACTCAGAACATTCCCGGCCCAAAACATGCCACCCAATACTCATTCGGCCCAAAAAATTAAACAAACACTTAATCTTGTGCGATCCAAATATACTTGTGCGATTTGGTTTTGGGCTGCTTGGCCCAACAACATATCACAACTTAACATTTTTGAGCGGCCCAACATCTTGTGCGATCAGCACAACCTTGTGCGATCAACAAGATGTTGTGCGATTGGGCTTAAAGGGGTTGTACAATGAGCCTAACCAGTTGTACCCTAATACATATTGGCTTGTGCGATCCGAGACTTGTGCGATCCGTTGAGAAATCCCGTAATTTTGGCAATCCGGTTACATAATTTATTTTATAACCTAAATTCTAACAGTTTCCAAATCTTGCACTAATCGATCAAAACATGATTTCCTTGATTGCTGACCATTAACTCCGTGATATATGCTAACAATTTATGGCACGTTTCAATCGAATCAACCAGCACTTTTAATAGTAATCATGAATGTTCAATAAGCCCTAATCATAATCTAGTAAACAACAACATTCATCGAATCATTCGAATCAGTGATTTCGATTTCTAATATGCAACCCTAATTCACATCAATAGCATGCAAAACATACCAACTATTCAATCATGAAATCGTAACCCATTAAATCATGAACCATTACATCCTTAGACCGAATTGCATGAACACCAACTCACATCACATATTAACATCATAATCAGGTACATGATCTGGATCTACAAGCACAAATCTTATTTATAATTCTATTATCATAAACCCTAGCTATTCTCATAACACAATACATCAAGAACATATTAAACCAATAAGGATGTATCACTAACCGAAGAGTAGGATGAGATCACAAAGTCTTCGAGGGATTTGGAATGACCGCCGGCTTCAAAAGTGAAGGAGGGTTGTTGCCGTCGGGTTCGAGAGGGGGAGAAAGAGAGTGTAGGGTTTACAAGTTTTCCTGTTTTGCAATTAATGAAGAAATAAAGCCCCATATGGTTATGTGTTGGTTTAAATAGAGGAGTGGGCCGATCCCTTGCATGGGCTGCCCTCTGGTCTCGAGTTCAAGCATAGTGGGCCGAATGGGAAGAGTGGGTAAAGACATAGTGTGTGGCCCAAAAGATGTCGTGCGATTGGCTAGTGTTGTGCGACCAAGAGTTATTCAATATTATTACTTATAATACAATCAAACAAAATACATAACATACAATTTATAATCATTCATTAAAACCAACATATCACATAGTCACATAACGTTCACCCTGATTACACTTAAGTATAAAGAAAGGTTCTGAAACACGGGTTGTCACATCATCCCCAAGTTGAAAGAAATTTCGTCCTGAAATTTAGCATGTACTTACTGAGGAAGCTAGTTAAGTTGCATGGTTTCCAGGTTTTCCTGGGGTGTCACATCCTTCCCCCGTTGGTTTGGAATTTCGTCCCGAAATTCTACAGTAGCTTCAGCCTCAGTAGTTATCTCGCTCTTCACGAACAACTGGGGATACTTGTGTTTCATTTGGTCTTCTCGTTCCCAGGTAAACTCTGGGCCACGACGGGAGTTCTAACGAACTCGAACAAGGGGGGGGGGGGAAGTATCCTGGTACGCTTGAGAACCTTAACTTCTCGGTCCGTAATCTCTACTGGTTCCTCGACGAATCGCAGCTGATCATCGACGGTAAGTTCCTTGAGAGGAACTATGAGGGTCTCATCTGACAGACACTTCTTCAGTTCTGACACGTGAAATACATTGTGAACTCCACTGAGTTCTTCGGGTAGATTCAGTCTGTAGGCCACCTTGCCAATCTTCTTAGTGATTACGAAAGGTCCAACATAACGTGGATTCAGCTTGCCTCGCTTGCCAAAGCGAATTACACCTTTCCAAGGTGAAACTTTAAGTGGCACTCGATCCCCCAATCTGGAATTCAAGTGGTTTCATGCGCTTGTCAGCATAGCTTTTCTGACGGTCACAAGCTGTCGCCATTCGCTGTCGTATTCGGGCAATCTTTTCTGTCATGATTTGGCTGTCACCAACTTCTGCCCAACAGAGGGGTGATCGGCATTTTCGTCCGTACAACGCCTCGAACGGAGTAGCCTGGACGCTAGTGTGATAACTATTGTTATATGAAAACTCCACCAAAGGTAGGTGCCTTTCCCAGCCGTTACAAAAGTCGACTACACATGTTCGAAGCATGTCTTCAAGGGTTTGGATGGTGCGTTCCGACTGCCCATCCGTATATGGATGATAGGCTGTGCTCATGTCTAAACGTGAGCCAAAGGACTTGTGCATTGCTTTCCACAACTTAGAGGTAAAACGTGAATCACGATCGGAAATGATGGAGGTTGGCACCCCGTGCCTCGAAACTACTTCCTTCAAGTAGACATCTGCTAGAGTGGAAAATTTATCCATTTCCTTGATAGCCAGAAAATGTGCAGACTTGGTCAGTCGATCCACTATCACCCAAATGGTATCGTTTCCTCGTTGAGATCTAGGTAGGCCAGTAACGAAGTCCATGGAAATTTTCTCCCATTTCCATGTCGGGATCTCTGGTTGCTGAAGTAGGCCTGATGGCTTCTGGTATTCGACCTTGACCCTAGCACAGGTCAAACATTTACTAACATAGGTTGCTATGTTAGCTTTCATGTGGGGCCACCGGTACGTAGCTTTGAGATCGTGGTACATCTTATCTGAACCAGGATGTACTGAGTAACGAGACTTGTGAGCTTCATCCATCACAAGCTCACGTAAATTACCATATAGTGGAACCCAGATATGCCCCGCCACGTAGTGGGCACCGTCTTCCCTTAGTTCTAACCATTTCCTCGATCCTCGCAAGGACTTAGCCCTGATGTTCTCTGCCTTCAATGCTTCAACCTGAGCATCACGAATTTGAGCGGGAAGACTAGAGTGGATGGTAAGCTGTAACGCACGTACACGCTTAGGTTTAGTCTCCTTTCGACTGAGGGCGTTAGCCACAACATTGGCCTTGCCTGGATGGTACTTGATTGCGCACTCATAATCATTCAGAAGTTTGACCCATCGACGCTGTCGCATGTTCAACTCCTTCTGCTTGAAGATATGCTAGAGACTCCTGTGATCGGTGTAAACGGTGCACTTGGTACCGTACAAGTAATGTCTCCATATCTTAAGGGCAAACACCACTGCTCCCAACTCCAAGTCATGAGTAGTGTAGTTCTTTTCGTGAACTTTTAGTTGGCGTGATGCGTAAGCAATGACTTTCTCACGTTGCATCCACACACAACCAAGTCCTTGGATTGACGCGTCACACTAAACCACAAAATCGTCTGTGCCCTCGGGCAATGAGAGAATAGGTGCGCTACAAGGCTTCAACTTCAGCTGCTGAAATGCGGATTCCTGAGCATCACCCCAACGGAAGGTGACACTCTTCCAAGTAAGAACAGTCAGAGGTTGCGCAATCTTCGAGAAATCTTTGATAAACTTTCTATAGTAACCCGCGAAACCCAAGAATTGATGGATTTCAGTTGGAGTTCTAGGTGGAGGCCAATTCCTGATTGAGTCAACCTTGGACTCTCAGCTGATGATAACCCGATCTCAGATCAAGCTTAGAGTAAAAACTCAACCCTTGCAACTGGTCGAACAGGCCATCTATACGCGGGTGAGGATAACGATTCTTCACGGTCACTTTGTTGAGCTCTCGATAGTCTATACACATTCGAAAGGTACCGTCTTTCTTCTTCACAAACAAGACTGGAGCTCCCCAGGGCGAAGAGCTAGGACGAATGAAACCCTTGTCCAAAAGCTCTTGCAGCTGTGCAGACAGTTCTTCTAGTTCTGATGGAGCTAAACGATAAGGTGCACGAGCTATAGGCGCTGCTCTAGGAGCTAGCTCGATTTGAAACTCGACGTGACGTTGAGGCGGAAGACCAGGAAATTCCTCAGGAAATACCTCAAGAAAGTCGCGTACGATCGGAATGTCTTCTATCTTCTTTTCCTTTGTTGAGGTGTTAGTAACGAGAGCTAGAATAGCAGTGTGGCCCTTTCGCAACCACTTCTGAGCCTTAAGGAAAGAGATGATGCCCACCACAGTGTAGGATCATTGAATCGATCAAATGAGTCGATCATAAGAGTTCTAGATCAAACCAAAGGCGGAATTCAATGTTTCAATCTTCATTGCAGCTTGTATAACACTAGGAATCACTTTAAATGTCAATTAGATTGATTTGAAAACTATTACAGATCACTCGACACTTCGGCAGCACCTCAGCTCCGGAATTACAACTGTTACAAATGACAACACAACTCACCTATTTATACTAGATCCAGTTCGCATGAACTAACCACTCTCCAGTTCGCACGAACTGGTAAACCCAGTTCGTACGAACTGGTCAGTTCGTGTGGTCTGGCTTGTTCTGACCTGTTTTCTGTTTTTCTCGAAATACGTGACTTGATCTATCAATTCTATTACAAGACTCGATACAAGACGAAGTCGACAGACATATGCACCAACAGACTCCCCCTTGGATGTTGACGAGTCTTCAGTGTGTCGAGTCTTCAGTCTTGATCAGTCTTCTGACTCTTTCCAAAGTATCTTACACTGTAAGCATCCTTCAAATCTCTGTATTTATCTTCCGGAATCTCAATCTGGCTCTTTCAATCTTCAAACTCCCCTTTGCTAACAGACTCCCCCTTAAGTTGTTCCGGGATCGCAATCTGACATAGCTTTCATTCCAAGATTGTATCCTGGCTCAAACTCTGCTCAGGCTTGGACACAGGGATCTTCACAGGTTTAGAAACATCTCCTGGCTCTCCGTAGCAACAGGATCTGAAACCTGGCCTTAATCTGCACAATTCTCTACCCAAGAGTAAGTTTCACAATTATTAAAGTTTAACAATTTTAAAAACCACTTGCAGATAACATTCAATCAACAATAGTAATATCAAGTTCAAATTAATGACCTTGATTTACTACTTGTAGAATTATTGACACAACAAATCAATACAAACATTGATCATTTTTCATTTTTCTTTTTACAAAACAATCACCCAACCAGTTGTTGTTCATCATGTTTAGCACTTAGAATTTTGAAAATCAGCTTTTCAACGTCAGTTGTAGAAAATAAGATGAAATAAAATCTTTTTGATTTTTCAAAATTTTATGCTAAAACACATTAATGGAAAGTAGTAAAGAAATATTTACAGACAATATTTTTGTGAGTTTGTGTAAGAGGATCATATCAGTTTTTGACAAATCACTAACACCGTTGAGCTGTAAACAATTTAAGTTCTAAACGATTCACTTAGATTGTCAGTATACTGATCCACTTAAATTTTCACACAAAGTTCAATTATTTCAAGATACAAGATTAGTGTTTTAATGAACTTAACCTATTCGCGTGTCCCACCTCAGAATATACTCTCGTATCCAGACTTCTATACTCAGTCTTACAGGTGAATGTACACTAATGATATCTGTAAACGGGTAATGCGAGACCATGAGAGCTCAGGTTAGAACTTCCGTTCAGACAAAGAGATGATGGCTCGTCTTTTCGGTGTGTCCCGTTTGGGGATCTTTTCTTCAACAACACATGATTAGCATTTTTCAATGTTTCATCATTTTTTATGCTGAGGATGGGCATTATGATTAAAGCAGTGCAGAGTATTATACGAGGACTAGGCTATTGCTTCCGCAAAATCATAAGTCCTGGTATAATACCCCAGATATCATCACGCACAAAGACCTAGTATGTCAGAAATAGAAAATCTTTCAAACAAGATTTCGGGGGTTACCCATATATCCGAGAGATGTTCCCCACGAAATAAGTAAGAAATGATATTTAGGTTTATATCTCAAAAACAATCTACTGAATGTGTAAAAACCTACTGGCATATCATCAGTGAGATCGTTTATCACATTTGACTTTCCAATTCTTTAGCATGCTGTGATCGTCTACTGATGTACTATCATTTCCTCTTTTTCTCAACAAAACTCATTTTTAATTTTTCGATGTTTTTTTTGGATTTTAGATTTTATCATGTTTTTGGATTTTTCAAATTTTCAAAATTTCTAAATTTTCTACTCCCCCTAAAATCAAAAATATGTTTCAATTTTTGATTTTCTGGGAAAATTTGAAAATAAACTCAATAAACTGTACAAATAAACTGACAAACTGATGTGAACTGCTTCAAATCTCCATCCACATGGCTTAAACAATCAGAACTCCCCCTGACAACAAACTATTTTCCCATTATGATTTCAAAACACTTAAGTTTGTTTTAATCAAAATGGTTTTTCCGAAAAATTAGTTTTGTTTGTCATTTCACAAACATGGGAATTAGTTCATCATTTTGTTCTTTCCACAGCTTAACCACTTGTAAAAATTTAACACTTGTAAGTTTTCACAAAAAAACATTTTTTAAGAATGGTGCCGATTCATGCTCCACGATTACCAACTTGGGAGCTCCGGCAAGTCCGGATTTTACTTCTTAAAGAACCTCACCCATGCCTGAGGAATCATGGGTGAACCATCCTCATTCGGTTTAACAATTTTTGATTCATAAAACTCTTTCACTCCTTTTACCTTCCTATCAGCCATCTTTAAAATATATGTAACACTTTTCCGTTAAAAGCTTTTTCAGCATCAAATTCTTCCTTATCAGAGAAGAATTGATCTGTAATCTCAATCTTACCAACTTTTGATTTCAAATTTCTGTTTGACAATGGTGGAAAGTTTTCCTCATCCATTGTTGGAACGGAATTTTCATCTTTTTGCACAACAGGTGGCTCCTCTGACTTTGACGAGTCAGATTCATCGCTAGAACTAACTTCTGAACCTTTAACAACCCATTTTTGTTTGTTTAAATTTGCTCTTCTTTTGTAAAAATGTTTCGAGCTTTCACCAACTTCGAAAGTCGAATTTTTGAACTCTTTAAATTTTTTTGTTGGTTGTTCTTTTTTATCAACACATTTTTCTTTCAACTTTGAGTTAGAAGCAACTCCCTGTTTTGTGTTGGTGGACTTTGGGCAATTCCAGGCAATATGTCCAACCTCTTGACATTTGAAACAAGTTCTTCTTTCAACTCTCTGTTCAAATTCCTTCACCATATTCTTTTTCCTTTCAGCGAGAAACTCCTTGTTTGACTGTCTCCAGAATGATTTCTCCTTCTCCTCTTCAGAACTTGCTCCTGAAACAAATTTAGTTTTTGGTTTATAAGTTTTCTCATTTTTATGATTTTCTGGAGGAATAAAACCTAATCCCTTCATTTTGAAATTACTGTTATGGTTTGGTTTCTTTCGATAACCCGAACCAGAACTGTAACCCTTTTTCTTGTTCAATCTTTGTTGAACTCTTGAAGTGTATTTTTTAGGTTTTTCAGTAAGATTTACATCTTTTATTTCAGAAATATTAATTTCTGTTAATTTGAAAAACCTTGTTAATCATTTCAGTTTTAACACTTCTTATTGGAAATTCCTCATCAGAAAATAATTTGTCGGAATCATTCAAAGTATATGCTACTTTGAATGTTTCGTCATTCAAATTATTTTGTGACATTATAAAATCTTTATTATAAACCCTTTTGACCGGTGAACTCGAGCTTTTGTCTGACGAACTTGACTTTTCAGATTTAGACTCTGACATTGACTCTTCATCTTTATCCAACACCTGATCGACCACTTTCTTAATTAACTCGGACTCATGATCAGTGTCAGACACTGTGAAGGTGACATCAATATCATCTGGCAATCCATTGATAGAATCGGATTTCAGATTCGGATTGAGTGCTTTATCCACCTTTTCAAAGTCTCGGGGGGTATAGCCATCCCACATTGGATTTGGTACTCTGTTATACTTCAAACCAGTTTTCTTACCAGAATTTTCTTCATCATCTTCGAACTTATGAGCTGCAACGGTAGGATAGATGCGATCAATAACATAATCTGAACTTTGATAACTTCGGAGTAAATTGTTCACTCTTTCTGTTTCAATTTTCATTGCTGCCAATTCTTGTTTCAGCTCAGCATTCATCTCAATATATCCGTTGATTGCTCTTTGCTTTTGAAGAACTGTTGCTTTCAGAAGATTTTTCATCTGAACATCCTCATCACAAGCTCCTTTGTAAATGTTCACTTTGCTGCTTAGGAGATCATATGAATCCTTTATGCTCCTCACATTATGCAGTAAGTTCTATTTGAGCTTCTTCAATTCAGACAATTTCATGTCTTTCTCAGCACAAACTTTGCAAGGTACTAAACACTTTGCACAAGGTTTTTCAACCTCTACAATTCTTTCTACCTCAACAATTTTCTCAACTTCGACAACCTTTTCAACTTCGACAATTTTCTCAACAATTTTCTCCACCATCTTCTCAATCACAACTGGTTCTTTATCAAATTCTATTTTCACTTCATTTTCTTCAACCTCGACCTTCTGTGTTGGTTCTTCTTCAGCTTTTGCCTTTTCTTCAGCAATCCTTCTTGCTTCAATTTCTTCTTCAACCACCCTTCTTGCTTCCATTTCTCTCTTCAGTCTAGCAGCCCTTTTCTCTTTCAACATCTCTATTTTATCTGCAAAAAAACAAATTAAAACTATAAGTATCCAATTATTTTCTAGCTTTATTAATATAATCTTCCTCATCATCAGTGTCTTCATCACTTCCTGATGACTTAAAAATCGGTTGTCTTCTAGGACGGTTCTTAGATTTGACTGATTCTTCTTCTGAGGTTGAGTCTTCAAAAATCTGAGCAACAAAGGCTTTAGAAACTGAAGGTCGGTTAGGATCATAATCATCCCAACTGAAGCCTTTTGGAAGCCTTTCATCTTCTTGGTCTATCAGACCATAACACGCTCTACCCTTTGATTCTTCAATAGTATGTGATGGTTAAGATTGTTGTTGATATGGTTGTTGAGCAACCTGATGATAAATTGCTTTTCTGTGATAATCATTGTTTCTGAAAGGATCTTGTCTTCCGGTTGCTTCTCTGTTTGTACACTCTCATTTAAAATGTCCTTTTTCTCGGCAACGAAAACAAGTAACCTTCAATTTGTCAAAACCTACCTGAGATGTAGCAGCTTCACGAAGATCATCTCTACCGGTGATCTGTTTGAACTTTTCTGCTCCTCTCAAGACACTAGCTAAACACCATTTGATATCCATCAACTCAAGTTCCTCAGAATCAATCTGGTCATAATCCTCTTTAGTGAGCATCGGATTTCCGATTCGTCCAGCAACCAAACTTTCATACGACTCTAACACAGTAACAAGTGACGCCATATGTTGCTTAGCAATATCTGGAGAGAAATTTTGACCATTTTGAATATTCAATGTAACAGCATTGCAAATTAGTTGAACTTTGTGGTTTAGAACTTGGTGTTGAGAAATTTGGTTCAAAACTTGAATAAGATGAAGAATATCCACCACTCTGAGTTGTAGTGCTAGCATTTGTTCCAGAAGTACCATTAGCACTAAACGCAGTCTGAATCTTTGGACTTGGAGTGGTCTCAACTTTGCTTTCTCTATAGTATAGACTAACATCTTGTTGAGCACCCGGATTCTTCATGATAGCAGTTTTCTGAACATCCAATTCATGTTCTTCAAGCTTCTGAATGAATTTACACAAATTCATATCGTCAAATTGTCGGTTATGCTTTAGAATCAACAGATATGTTCCCCATTCATTCTGTGGTAACGCATCAGCCAGTTTATCAACCCATTCCTCACCTTCTTTCTTGATGTCCAATCTTTTCATTTCCTGGACAAGATGACAATATCTCTCAATAATCTTCCTAGTCGTTTCACCTTCAAAAGCTGTAAACATATCAAATGATTTTTTTAGTAATGCACGTTTGTTTTTTATCATATCAGCACTTCCCTTAAACTTTTTAATCAACGTTAACCAAATTGATCTAGCAGTTCCCTCATGTTGAAGCAAAATGAAAATATCTTCTTTTACCGCTTGTTGGAGAAGGCTAATCATCATCTTTTCACTGGTGTATCTTAATTTTTCATTTGGTGTAAATTCACTTAATGGTTTTTCATTTTCAAGATCATCTTTAGGTCTAGTGTAATCTTTCTCTAACGAAACCCATGCATCAAACTTATTAGCTTGCACCCAGTTTTCAAAACGCTCTTGCCGTCCTTTAAAGTCCTCAATGTACATAAGCTGAAGGATCGTTTTTAGACCCAAACGAGTCGATCAGAAGAGTTTTACTCAGAACGAAAGGCGGAAACAGACATTCTGAGGTCAATTCAGCTAGAAATACACTTTAAACTGACGTTGTATTGATTATATGACGTTTTACAATGAGACGACACTTCGGCAGCACTTCGTTGCACAACCGGAAAACTGTTGCATCTGATTTCGCTTGGACCCCTATATATAGAGATCAGATTTCGCTTGAGAGTGGCACAAGCCATTTCAAGCGAAATAGCTTAAGTTGATTTCGCTTGAAATGACAAAAGTCACTTTCAAGCGGAATCTCCTCCTTCAAGCGAAATTACAACTTAAACACCCTAAAATCTGATATTTTCTCGTACAACGCACCCAGATCTATCATTCTATGTACAAGACTAGATACAAGACGAAGTCGACAGACGCATGCACTAACAGACTCCCCCTCGAATGTTGACGAGTCTTCAGTGTCGAGTCTACGCATCTTCAGTCTTTATCAGTCCTCTCTAACTTTCTGAAGAATCTTAACACTGTAAAGCATCCTCAATCTTTCTCTTCTCTTAATCTCCAGGATCTCTGGCTCTTTCTTCAACATCAACAGATTCCTCTCCTTGAATACCGAAAACCTTCAGAATATGAGTCTGGCTCTTGAGCTTTCTAATTCACTTGATCAGATCTCTTTATTCCTTAAGTTCATCAGCATCAGCAGTTCCAGAATCGTAATCTGGCTCAATTTCTGATCAGGATCAAAACCTGGCTTACCTGCACAATCTCTACCTCACAATAAATTTTACAATTTGATAAATTTAAACTCTGCTTACCACTTGTAGAGTAAATCTTAGAAATGATTTAACATTTATAGTCTCTGATGAACCACTTGCAGGAATAACATTTTTCTTTTTTTTTTTTTTTTAAAAATTTTCTCATTTAAAAACAGACTCTCCCTCACTATCTGCTCAAATGTTTCCCAAACCAGTAGTCGTCATGTTTAGCACTTGAAATTTTGAAAATCAGCTTTCCAACACCAGTTGTCGAAAATCTTTTTGTATTTTTAAAAAAATTTATACTAAAACACACTAAAATCTTTTTGGATTTTCAAAGTAAAGAAATGCAGTAAAGAAATATTTACAAACAATATTTTTAAGAGTTTGTGTAAGAGGATCATATCAGTTTTTGAGACAAATCACCAACACCGTTATGCTTTAATCATTTTAAGTTCTAAACGATTCACTTAGATTGTCAGTATACTGATCCACTTAAATTCTCACACAAAGTTCAATTGTTTCGAGATACGAGATTAATGTCTTAGATACTTAAACTTAATCGCGTGTCCCACCTCAGAATATACTCCCGTATCCAGATCCCAATATTCAGTCTTACATGTGAGTATACCACAGATGATATCTGTAAGGGGTTAAAATGCAAGGACCGTGAGAGCTCAGGTCAGAACTTCCGTTCAGCAGAGAGATGACGGTTCGACTTTGGTGTGTCCCCTTTAGAGGATCTTTTGTTTCAACAACACATGATTAGCATTTTTCAATGTTCCATCATTTTTTATGCTGAGGGTAGGCTATATTTCAAGCAAGAGTAAAGTATTCTCCGGGGACTAGGCCATTGCTTCCGCAAAATCAGAAGTCCCGGGATAATACCCCAGATATCACTGAGCATAATGACCTAGTATCTCAGAAAGAGGGACCTTTCAAACAAGATTTCGGGGGTTACCCATATATCCGAGAGATGTTTCCCCACGATATAAGCAAGTTTGAAATTTAGGTTTATATCTCGTCACAATCTACTAAATGTGCAAAAACCTACTGGCATATCATCAGAGACACCGTTTATCACATTTTAACTTTTCAATTCTTTAGCATGTTGTGATAGTCCACTGATGTACTATTATTTCCTCTCTTTTGACACAAGAACTCATTTTTCATTTTATCATCATTTTGGTTTTTTCAAATTTTCAAATGTTTTTGGATTTTCAGAAATTTTCTTACTCCCCCTAAAATGCAAACACATTTAAAGAAATTTTGAAAACAAACTATACAAACAACGTGACAACTGATATCGAATCACTTCAAATCGCCATCCACTTGGCATAAACAATCAGAACTCCCCCTCACAACAAAACATTTTCCCATTGTGATCTCAAAACACTTAAGTTTGTTTTAATCAAATGGTTTTTTCCGGAAAATAAGTTTTGTTGATAGATTTTAACTATTTGTAGGTTAGGGGTTCATCACTTTGTTGTTCAAAATACCACTTGCAAGAATGAACCAAGCAAGTTCAACTTAATGACCTTGATTAACCACTAGTAAGTGAAAACCTTTTTCAACCACATGGCTTACCAACCAATACCTCATGTAGATTGAATTCTCAAGATGCCGATACCTACTCCTCACTTACCAACCTGGAAGTTCCGGCAAGTCACACTTTTTCACAAACAATTTTACCAGAAAGATGCCGATTCATGCTCCGCGATTACCAACTTGGGAGCTCCGGCAAGTCTAGAGACTTACTGTTCGTAATATGTACCATCCCAGTCACAAACCAGGGATGGTTCAACTTTTTCTTTCTTCGTCTTCTTCTCGTAAAACTCCTTCACTCCTTTGACCTTCTGTCAACCATTTTCCCAAAAATTTTATACACTTTGGAATTGAAGGCTTTCTCAATATCAAACTCGTCCTTTTCTGAGAAAAATTGATTTGAAATTTCAATTTTACCAACTTTTGTTCTAAAATTCTCAGCCCTCAATGGTGGAAAATGCACATCATCCATTGAAGGAACTGAAGTTTCACATTTTATCTCAACCTGTGGCTCATCTGACTTTGTAGAATCAGATTCATCGCCAGAAGATAGCTCTTCTGATTTTGATTTATCAGAATCATCGCTAGAACTATCATCAGACTTCTTAACAACCCATTTTTGGTTGTCAAGGTTTCCCTTTTTCTTGTAAAATCTGTTTGAACATTCACCAATCTCAAAAATTGAATTTTTGAAAAGTTTTGTTCTATCAATTGGTGGTTAAAACACAACCCTTTTATCTTTCAAATTACGAGAAACTCCCTGTTTTGATTTTATTGCCTTGGAACAATCTTTGGCAATATGTCCAACAGTGTTGCATTGAAAACAAGTTCTCGTTTCTTTCATCTGATCAGCAAACTTTATCATTTCTTCTTGCTTCTTCACAAGGAACTCTTTATTTGTTTGCTTCCAGAATAGGCTGTTTTGTTCTTCTTCTGCACTTGGTCCTGAAACAAATACCATTTTTGATTTAAAATCTCGAACATATTTTTCATTTTTATAGTTTTCTGGTGGAATAAATCCAAGACCTTTCTTTTTAAAATTACCGTTATGGTTTGGTTTCTTTTGAAAACCTGAACCAGAACTGTAACCCTTTTTCTTGTTTTCTCTTTGTTGAACTCTTGAGGTGTACTTTTTAGGTTTATCATTAAGATTTACATCTTTTTTTTTCAGAAATGTTAATTTCTTTTAGTTTAAAAACCTTTTTTATCATTTCTGGTTTAACACCTCTTATTGGAAATTCCTCATCAGAATATAATTTGTCAGAATCATTCAAAGTATATGCAATTTTGAATGTTTCGTCATTCAAATTAGATTTTGATAACAGGAATTCTTTGTTGTAAATCCTTTTAACTGACGACTTTGAACTGTTGACTGTCGAACTCGAACTTTCAGAACCAGACTTTGACTCTGACTCTGACTTTGACTCTGAGTTTGACTTCAACTTTGACTCCTCAGTTTCATCTTTATCCAACACCTGATCAACCACTTTCTTTATTAACTCAGACTCATGATTAGTGTCAGATGATGTAAACATCACATCAATATTTTCTGGCAAGTTAACTGTAGACTCTGACTCCCACTGTAAATTTGTTGCCTTTTTGACTCTTTCAGAATTTGGATTTCACGGAGAATATCCATTTTCAAGCGGGGGTGGACACTTGTTGTAACTGAAACCTTGTTTCTTACTAGAATCATTCATTTTAGTATCCTTCTTCTTGTCTTTCTTCTTTTCAGGAGTATTTTCTTCAGAAACTTTCTTTTCTTCAGAATTCTTTTCCTCAGAAGTCTCCTCTTCCTCAAATGCCTTCATGCCTTCTACTGTTGGATAGATCCTGTCAATAACATAAGAAGTACATGAATAACTTTTCAACAAACGATTAACTCTTTCAGTTTCAATTCTTTGTGTCTCAAGTTTCTGTTCTAGCACAACACACTTCTCGATGTAGTTGTTCACAACTTTCTGCTTTATCATGAAAGCTCCCTGAAGTGTCTTCATTGCTGTTGCTTGTTCTTCACTTGTCTGATTGTATTGATTCATAGCTTTGTTCAGGACATCATAAGATTCCTTCAAACTATTCAAGTTATACATCAATGTGCTATTCTGTTTCTTTATAGCTTCACAAGTGTCACACTTCACAGGAATCTTTTTAGCATCAACTTCTTCATCAACTTTGAACTTTGGTATATCTTTCACATTTTTCTTTATCACTGGAACAGCTTCATCATCACTGCTGACCGGTGTTTTGATCTTTTTCTTTTTCTTTTTGACTTTTTCATCTTCACTATCACTTTCTGCCATCATTTTCAAATGATCTGCCATTTTTCTTGACCAATACTCACGATCATCATCACTATCTTCTTCAACTCGAGCAACGTACGCTTTATGACTTGAATCTTTGTTTAGATCATAATCATCCCAGTTGAAATTTGCCCAACTAAAACCTTCAGGCAATTTTTCATCATCTTGGTTTATCAGGCATGCTTTGTTATCAGCTGAGATATATTTGTCCCAACTGAATCCATTTGTTGTCTCTTTGTCATCCTGATTCACCAAACATGCTCTTTTTGAAGATTCTTCAATCACTTTTCTTCCATGTGCCACTTGCGGTTCTTGTTGTTGTTGAGCAACTTGATGATAGATCGCCTTTCGATAGTAATCATTGTTGTTGTTGAATGGATTTTGAGCTCCACTTGCTTCACGGTTTTTGCACTCCCTCTTGAAGTGTCCTTTTTCCCTGCAACGAAAACAAGTGACTTTAGATTTATCAAAACCTAAAGGAGAAACATTAGCTTCACGTAAATCATCTCTTCCTGTGATCTGCTTAAATTTCTCAGCTCGTCTCAACACACTTGCCAAACCCCACTTTATGTCCATCAATTCCATCTCTTCAGCATCAATCTGATCGTAATCCTCTTTTGTAAGCATTGGATTCCCGATCCGACCTGCAACAAAACTACCATATGATTCCAATACAGTTCCCAACAAAGACATGTGACTCTTAGCAATTTCTGTTGAATAATCCTCATCATTCTCCAGATTCAGTACAATATTGCATTGCATTGTAGCTTCTTGCCATTCTTTGTTGTTGAAATGTTCGGATCAAATGATGGATATGAAGAGAAACTTGTGTTGCTGTTTGATCCTTTGGAAGAACTTTCAGATGAACTCTTTGCATTGAAAGCTGTTTGAATCTTTGGTGACAAGTTGGTGTTTTTATCACCGACCCCACCTTTGTAATAAAGTCCGATGTCTTGTTCACCATCGAAATCTTTCATTCTTATAACCTTTCTTTGTTCCATCTCCTGAGCCTCAATCTTTTCAATGAATTTGCTCAATGTCAGACTACTAAACCCTTTCTTGTTCCTGAGCATCATGAGATATGTGCCCCAAGTTTCATATGGCAATGCATCAGCTATCTTCTCAATCAACTCCTCATTATCTTTTTCAATGCTCAATCTCTTCATGTTTGCTAGCAAATTGCAATATCTTTCTATGATTTGTTTTGTATTCTCATTCTTCAATCCACGAAACAGATCAAACTCTTTCTTCAAAAGCGATTTCTTGTTCTTAACCATCTCTTGACTTCCATGAAACTTCAATCTTAATGCTTTCCAAATCGAATAAGAAGTACCATTATGTTGCAATAGAACAAAAATATCTTCCTTCACAGCTTGTTGTAAAAGACTTAGCATCATTTTCTCATCTTTGTATTTCTTTCTAGCATCGGCACTTAGATCTTTAATTGCTATAACCTCTTCATCATCATTCGTCGGTCTAATGTATTTAGTCTCAACACATTCCCAAGCATCCAAATAGTTAGCTTGTACCCAAATCTCAAATCGTCCTTCCCAACCCTTATACTCCTCGATGTTCATGAGCTTAGGCGGTTTTTGCACAGTCCCTGTTTCGTTTTCCAACATCATGTTCTGTGCAAGAGTAATCGGGGTAACCGGGGTAGCGAATGCATTGAAAAATTCCTCTTCCATAGTTTTGGTTTTTCAAAGTTCACAAAATAATCTGTTCAAGCGAAATCTCTTCTGAAGCGAAATGTCTTTTCAAGCGAAATACCAGTTCTCAAGCGAAAACACTCCTTTCAAGCGAAATACCTGATTTCGCTTGAATTGTTCAAACGGGATAACCCTTTTGAAGCGAAAAAGAAAGTTTGAAGCGGAATTAGTCAAAATCTCAAGCCAAATGCCGGTTTCAAGCGGAATCATAGACTGATTTCGCTTGAAGAGCTGCTGATGTCATCATCTCGCACATGTTCTCAAGCAGAAATAAAGATTTTTGTAAGTTTTAGATTGATTTTAGGCCTGAAACTTTCAAGGCTTTGTTAAAACAGTGTTGCGCATATACTGTGAGAAATTTTAGTCGATTTTGACCATAAAAAGTTTTGAATTTTGAAAAAGAAGGTGTAGAAATCAGATTTTGCAGCTTAATTGGTAAGAACTCTTCTTCCTGAGCTCTGATACCACTTGAAGGATCGTTTTTAGACCCAAACGAGTCGATCAGAAGAGTTTTACTCAGAACGAAAGGCGGAAACAGACATTCTGAGGTCAATTCAGCTAGAAATACACTTTAAACTGACGTTGTATTGATTATATGACGTTTTACTCAGAACGAAAGGCGGAAAACTGTTGCATCTGATTTCGCTTGGACCCCTATATATAGAGATCAGATTTCGCTTGAGAGTGGCACAAGCCATTTCAAGCAAAATAGCTTAAGTTGATTTCGCTTGAAATGACACAAGTCACTTTCAAGCGGAATCTCCTCCTTCAAGCGAAATTACAACTTAAACACCCTAAAATCTGATATTTTCTCGTACAACGCACCCAGATCTATCATTCTATGTACAAGACTCGATACAAGACGAAGTTGACAGACTCATGCACTAACATAAGCTTTGGAGGCTTTTGGAAAGTTCCTATTTCATTTTCGATTCCAACAGTTTTAGCAACTGTAATTGGAGCAGCTGGAGCAGTAGCAAACGCGTTGTAAAACTCGTTATCCATGTTTAGGTATCGAAAGTTCAAAAAACTGATTGTTTAAAACAATCTTGGTTCTCAAATGATCTGAGTGATTCAAGCAACCTGATCCAATTCCAAACAATCTGGCCCAAATCTAGACAATCTGGCCCAATTCTAAACAATCTGACCCAATACTAAATGACCTGCTAAGATGCACCTCGTGCGAACTGGTTAAAGTCCAAACGATCTAAAATCAATCCGTGCGGCCTGGTTCAAACGAACTGGGTCTTAAACGATCTGGTTCAAATGATTTGAACTCAAACGAACTGGAAACTGTTCACTTCGTGCGAACTGGGTCAAACCGTATGACCTGGTTCAATTACAAGCAACCTCGTGCGAACTAGAAGTAATTTCACATGACCTGGACCAAACCACTCACTTCGCACGACCTGGTTTACAATTTCAAACGAACTGAATGAAAATCACGCGAACTGGGTTCACTACGTGCGACCTCGAGTCCAATTCCAAATGACCTGAAGTCTCAATTCGTGCGAACTGAGCTATTTTCCACACGACTTGAACTCCTTTGAACGAACTGAGGGTTTTTCACGCGGTTGCGGACCAAAAATTCATGATTTTATCAATTTATAGGTTGAATTAGGTTCTGATTTCTTCAAGGATTGTTTAAAACAGTGTTTCGCATGTTATATCAAGAAATTAGATCATTTTAACCGTACAAAACTTGGTGAATTTGAAGAAAAGTGTAGAAGAATGAGTAGAAATCAGATTTAATGGTGAAAACAAGCTGAAATGGTAATAACTCCTCCTCCTAAGCTCTGATACCACTTGTAGGATCATTGAATCGATCAAATGAGTCGATCAGAAGAGTTCTAGATTAAACCAAAGGCGGAATTCAATGATTCGATCTTCATTGCAGCTTGTATAACACTAGGAATCACTTTAAATGTCGATTAGATTGATTTGAAAACTATTACAGATCACTCGTCACTTCGACAGCACCTCAGCTCCAGAATTACAACTGTTACAAATGACAACACAACTCACCTATTTATACTAGATCCAGTTCGCATGAACTAACCACTCTCCAGTTCGCACAAACTGGTAAACCAGTTCGCACGAACTGGTCAGTTCGTGTGGACTGGCTGGTTCTGACCTGTTTTTCGTTTTTCTCGAAATACGTGACTTGATCTATCAATTCTATTACAAGACTCGATACAAGACGAAGTCGATAGACATATGCACCAACACACAACACCACTCTTATTACCACGAATAACGAGAGGTTCCTCACTAGAACGAGGGATGCGGACAATCTTCTCCTTGCATAGAATCTCCGCCCAATGTTGAGACAACCAATCCATCCCAATGACGACGTTGAAGCTACCAAGAACGATGGGGATAAGGTCGATAGTGAAGGTCTGACCAGCTAAAGCGAGAATACAACCCTTAACTATGTGCGTGGCCTCAAGAATTTTACCGTTTGCTAGTTCTACAACATGCTTGGTGTCTAATGGGATTGGGGTACACTTAAGCATCTGACTAACTTTTAAGGACACATAACTAGTATCAGCACCCGAATCGAATAAAACAGAAACATAGAAATCATCCAGTAGAAACTTACCCGTCACGACGTTGGGATTGCTCCCTGCTTCATTTTGCCTAAACGCGAACGCACGTCTCCTGACACCAATACCATCCTTGTTGTCCCTGTTGTTGTTTCCATTGTCCTGGTTGTTGCTATTGTTGTTGCGATCCTAATTTAGCTGGGGGCAGTTTCTTTTAAAGTGTTTCTCTGCTCCACACTGAAAGCACCCCAAATTGTTACCCTGTTGTTGTTGCTGCTGCTGGTTCTGTGGAGCTTGATGCTGCTGCTAGCGATTCTGATTCGCAGGGTATGGGCTCCTGCAATCCTTCGCTGCATGCCCTTTCTTATTGCATCGTTGACAACATTTCCTTGCACATGTCCAGTTGTGGTGTCGTTGGCACTTGTTGCACTTCGGCCTCTTCCCTAGGTAACCAACCAGACTTCGGTTGTTCAGTCCACACTGCTTAAGTTTCTCTTACGAATCTTGTTGTTTCATAGAGCTTGGACCCTCTCGATAATCATTCCATGCACGCTTGCCGTTACAAAGGGCGTTTGCAGTAGTAGAATTATGCTTGGACAGTTTGCCTTCTTCCACTGCCTTATTAGTGAGCTGGTGCGCCAAACGAACGACTTGCTGGATTGTGGGGATATTGGCCGCAATTACTGAACCTTGAATTTCTGGGACTAAGCCTCTAAGGTATAGCTCGATTCGCTTATAGGCAGGCTACGGCAAGTTAGGACATAAGGCAGCCAAGTCGTTGGACCTTTTTGTGTATGCCTCGATCTCTAATCCTTCCATCTTCAAACCATAATACTCCACTTCAAGTTTCAGAATATCGTCCTTGTGACAGAATTCTTCCTTAATCAAATACTTGAAGTCGCTCCAGGGGGTGGCGTTTGCGTCTGCCAGCCCGAGCATCTGAACTTGCGTGTTCCACCAGGAAAACGCTTTCCCCTGCAAGGTACCGGTAGCGTACTCTACTCATTTGCTGGTAGGGCTTTCACTTTCTTCGAATGCAGATTTGATCCTTCGAATCCAGTGTAGGAGACCTATCGTTCCTTCGGTGCCGTCGAACGTGTGAGGTTTGCATTCCAAGAACGCCTTGAAGGTGCTAAATGGGGTGTATGGGGGTTGGCCCCCTGATTGATTTTCTAGAGCCTCAGTGACCCGAGCATCTATCAGGGTCATTAACTGGTCCTGTGTCAAGCTAATTTCACCACCACTTTCTCCTCCGCGTCCACTCATGATCTTTACATCAGAAGAGGCACAAGTATGAATAGTGGCGTAGAGATGTGAAAGGTATGAGATAACAGAAGAGAGCAAGCAAGCAGGGTTTCAAGCAACAGTCATTACATTAACTAAGCATACCACAATCAATGCACTACTTAAACTAACAGGCAGGCATTACAAACATAAACCATATCACCTATAGTGTTGAGCCTTGCACGTGGAGCAAAGTGTCGTTGTGGATCGTTGAGCACTGTACAGGTTATAGTTTGGTTTTGTCAAAAAGCTTTTCCCCTTTTTAAAACCAAGTTCACTATAACTAATGGCTTTGATACCAATCTGTCACACCCCCAAATTCCACAAGTGGAGTATCACCGCAAGGAGCGTGACATGACCAGGATTAAGCCACAATCATATTGAACAATGTATTAAAGAAAATATAAAACCAACGACAATATAATTGGTGTCCAAAAGAAATTAATCAAGTTCAAGTTATCAGCGGAAGCATAAAGTTTAGAAACCAAAACGTAGTTTAAAAGTTCAAATGTTTAACATGGAACTCAACAGTCCATGTCCCACAACGACCTCTCCTTCTCGTGCAAGCTCCATCTAAGCACCTAACGACCTGCAAGGCATGTAGCAACGAATCAACAACAAAGTTGAGCGAGTTCACAGTTGGTTGTCCATTTTAAAGTTGTTCCAAAAACCATAAGTTGTTTCGAAAACCACGAGTTATCCAATTCCTTGTTTCCCAAACCATAACCAGTGGGGGCTTCCCCATGTTAACCACTAGACCCGTTACCATATCGACAACTGACTGAGTCATGTTGTGCCCTACGTCAATGTCTATCATCATTGACTAAGTGCCCAGATCCATTAGTCCACTCCCGTCCTCTACGTCATGGTGTGAGGCTTGTCAAACCTAATAGCGCTATTTAACTAATGACCCGCTCGCCACTGGCCCGACGATTAAGTCGATATAAAAATGAGGGACTTCATGACAGAGTTTTGTCTAGTACGTTAAAGGTTGACGTCCTACCCAAGGAGGACCGAGGTACATATTCTACCCAAGGAGAATATGTAGGTTTCATTTTAGTTCCTTAACCCATTCCCAAACCACCGGGAATCCCATGCCTTGTAGAAAGTGTGAACTCACCTTAGGTTAGCTCGGCAGATAAACGAAAAGGTCAATCGAGCTGCTAGTGGTCAACCACATCCTAACATGGTTACCATACAAGTCAGGTCTAGGTTCAAGTAGTGCACGTAGGTTTACACATAAGCTAACAAGTTACAACACATAACGAGCATGGCAAACACATCGATCATATAACAGTAGCATACAGTTCACATAGACATAACCCAACTTGTGCAACTTCGAGTGATTGGGCTGTTATGGTTGTGCAAGCCCAATCCTCTTGTGCGATCCAAAAGGTGAAGCCCAAAAGATAACCGGCCCAACCTGTTGTGCGTCCAGCACAATCTTGTGCGACTCACAATGGGTTGTGCGACTCAGAACATTCCCGACCCAAAACATGCAACCCAATAATCATTCGGCCCAAACAATTAAACAAACACTTAATCTTGTGCGATCCAAATATACTTGTGGATTCGAAGTAACTTGTGCGATTTGGTTTTGGGCTGCTCGGCCCAACAGCATATCACAACTTAACATTTTTGAGCGGCCCAACATCTTGTGCGATCAGCACAACCTTGTGCGATCCACAAGATGTTGTACGATTGGGCTTAAAGGGGTTGTACAGTGTGCCTAACCAGTTGTACCCTAATACATATTGGCTTGTGCGATTGCCCTTGTGCGATCCGTTGAGAAATCCCGTAATTTTGGCAATCCGGTTACATAATTTATTTTATAACCTAAATTCTAACAGTTTCCAAATCTTGCACTAATCGATCAAAACATGATTTCCTTGATTGCTGACCATTAACTCCGTGATATATGCTAACAATTTAAGGCACGTTTCAATCGAATCAACCTGCACTTTTAATAGTAATCATGAATGTTCAATAAGCCCTAATCATAATCTAGTAAAGAACAGCAATCATCGAATCATTCGAATCAGTGATTTCAATTTCTAATATGCAACCCTAATTCATATCAATAGCATGCAAAACATACCAACCATTCAATCATGAAATCGTAACCCATTAAATCATGAACCATTACATCCTTAGACCGAATTGCATGAACACCAACTCACATCACATATTAACATCATAATCAAGCACATGATCTGGATCTACAAGCACAAATCTTATTTATAATTCTACTATCATGAACCCTAGTTATTCTCATAATACAATACATCAAGAATATAGTAAACCAATAAGGATGTATCACTAACCGAAGAGTAGGATGAGATCACAAAGTCTTCGAGGGACTTGGAATGACCGCCGGCTTCGAAAGTGAAGGAGGGCTGTTGCCGTCGGGTTCGAGAGGGGGAGAAAGAGAGTGTAGGGTTTGCAAGTTTTCCTGTTTTGCAATTAATGAAGAAACAAAGCCCCATATGGTTATGTGTTGGTTTAAATAGAGGAGCGGGCCAAACCCTTGCATGGGCTGCCCTCTGGTCTCGAGTTCAAGCATAGTGGGCCGAATGGGAAAAGTGGGTAAAGACATAGTGTGCGGCCCAAAAGATGTCGTGCGATTGGCTAGTGTTGTGTGACCAAGAGTTATTCAATATTTTTACTTATAATACAATCACACAAAATACGTAACATACAATTTATAATCATTCATTAAAACCAACATATCACATAGTCACATAACGTTCACCCTGATTACACTTAAGTACAAAGAAAGGCTCTGAAACACGGGTTGTCACATCATCCCCAAGTTGAAAGAAATTCCGTCCCAAAATTTAGCACGTAGTTACTGAGGAAGCTAGTTAAGTTGCGTGGTTTCCTGGGGTGTCACATAACCCGTATTATTTTTAAGTCCCATTAACTCGGGCTTCTAACAAACCGTGTTTTCTCAAAGCGTTTATTCTTCTTTTTGATTAATATAAGATTAATTATTTAAATCCTAATATTCACCAGGTTAATTTTACCACTAACAGTATTTTACCCGTCTTTACTATTAACGGGGTTTGATTACCAAATCCATTTTTGGGGTGTTACAAGTCTACCCCCCTTAAAGAGGTTTCATCCCCGAAACCTTTCTCATGTACTTCCTTAGTTTAGAATCACCCGAACCTTGGTTTCGGTGATCACTTGAGCATTGCTCTCATAAAAAAAAATCTTGCCAAAGAGTATGGTAATGTGTTCTTGGTTTTAAGGCGTATGCGCCTTTCACGCGTATGGCCATTACTTTCAACTTGTATTTCTTATTCTGGTAACTTATTTGACCGAGTTGTCATCTGATCACTCGGTTATATTATTTTCAAAATGCTTACTTCAAGCTAATCTTATTTCAACAGGCGCTTTGTAAAAGTCGTAACACTATTCCGACTGTAAAAGGTTTTACCGGCTAGACCAATTAGTCGCCGTCACTTTATTCCCCGTCATTCGGGTATATCTTATTGCCAACCCGGCCTTTTGCATGTTTTCTGATTTTCATATCTCGTAACTCACGTTACGACTTGATTGTATTCTATATCATTTTCTATATTTCTTTTCTTGTCCGTGAACGTGTCACGTCACGTTTAAGTCTAATTCAACTTTTCTTTATCATGCTTCTTCTTTTCGAGCGTATCGTCTCGCACCCATCGGTGTTAAGACCCACATTCTTTGATTTATTCATTTCCGAATTCGTCTCATAGTATTCATATGTGTTAAAACGTTGTTTCTTACCAAAATTTGAATTTTTAGTTTAACGTTTTCTGTTTAATTTACGCCAATTTCTCACATTAAGGAATTTACATCCAAGGATTTATCCCCTTCCATTGTCATTTCAGTAATGACTTCACCCATCTTTTTGTGACGTAACACAATTTAAACAATTGTGAATTCTTTTGTCATTTTTGCCTGTTTAAATATTTTAGTGAAATTCTTCACTTTTGTCACCCAGACCTTTCATAATCTCTTCGCTTTTAACCCATTTAATTAACTTAGCGAAACCCATCGCTTTTATACTAATTTTATCTCCCATTATTCTTTTACGTGGGATGTTGCAACCAGTTTCCTTGTCTTATACTATTAACCCGTAGGTTCTTTCACTTAGCCTCGTAGGCTATTACTTTAAATTTTCACCTTTTTACCTTATTAAGGTGAGACCCCGACAATTCATTTCTTTCTATTTGTGACCCGAAGGTCTTTTTGGTCCCGTAGACCTTAGCATCATTTATAATCTCGTAGGTTATGATAATCCCGTAGATCATCTTTTATTCAAGTCTTTATTTAAAGGTATATACATTTATATATATGCATATGGCGTTAAGGCGCCCTTTTTATGTTCAAAATCATTTATTTTCGCTTTTGTATTTCCTTTGACTTGTTCGTGTGAAATTTTATCACTTATAGATGTCAAACTTCATTCTTTATTCGACCCGTTCAACTTTAAAATAGTTGAACATAATTTATCAAAATTTCTATTTATATCATCTTTTCGTCTTTTAGTCATGACTCAAAACCCGAGTCTTTTGACTTTCCATCCGAGTTCCCGTTTCTCGGTCTACGCATGTGTTTAAATCCTTACCAATCAACCGGGTGTTTTACCGAAGTCGTTATTATTCCAACCCTTCTGGTATGCTTTAAGACTTCGCTTCGATTTATTTGGTTGTCTTAGCGAAATCCATCGCTTTTATTCGTCCGTGTCTTTTATTCTTTATGTGACCATCCTTGACGGCCTTATAGATTATGAGTGACGATTATCATCATCATCCTTTCTTTACTACGACCAAAGTTAACAACTTTGATTATCTTTTTCGTGTGGGCAATACCTTCGTTTTTATGATCCGGCGGATCATCTATACTTTGGTTTTACTTGCCCATTTTGTCAACCATGGCTCTTTCGTTCCTTCTCTCGGGCTCATTATTCTAATGTAATATGCTTCCATCACCCGACTTGCGTTTACATTATTCCCAAGTATTTTGCTCATTTGATTCATTTGGGTACTTTTAATTTGTCCCATTTACCCTGTCCTTACTACATCGGATGTAAGTATGTCCATCATAAAAAGTTCATGGCACCACGTGCTCACCACTTACTTGGCCAGAGTAAGCGATCAATATCTGGTATACATGACCTTTTTATAATTTTCACATTACACCCCACGTAAGCAATGCCTCTATTTGTTTCTCTTGGAAATAATATCCCGGATAGGTTTTCTATTCGGGTTTTTCCAAGTTTTCAATCTACATATGCAACTTTCAATCTCTACGTATTTGTTGCATATTACTATTTATGCAATTAAATTTAAAATGTGCACCTGGTAATGCTTGCCCTAACGGGCTTCTCTTGCCATTAGCCTTGTTCGCGATCGCTACGCGATTTAGGTCCTTGGTGAGCATGTTCTACTTGTCGTACTTTGGACCGTTCCTCCGCAATTTGTTAGACTCCCGCTGTGACAACCCTCACTAAACCAGGTATCCGTACAACTAAATTAATAACTAATTACTGCTTAATTACTGTGCTTGCTTGAACTTGTGAATAAACTGCTACTTGAACACTGATACATGTACTTACTTGCATCATACTTTACTTGCTGTCACTACATTATTTACATGACTGAACCTTAGTGACAAACATGATGCACAAAAGCACAGTAGCACTATAACGGATAACCTATTGAACATGCTGATAAAGCCAGCATCAGGCAAACACTGCCTCTAAGGCCTGTAAGAGCCTGAAATATTTTGCTACACTAGTGGTGAGTGTAGGGATACAAGGGTTGTAGAACTGCGTCTCTAGGAATAAGTCACAATGACTGGATATGCCTAAAACGTACTCTAAGTACAAAACTCAGCACTTTACATAACAATTCAGCTTTTAGCTAACTAATAAAGTGCCAAAACATGAGAAAAATATTACTAGACACTTTCCAAAGTGTCAGAAATGAGTTGTGTCACTAAAAAGGGTATTAACGACACTTTAAGCTTTGTTAAGCACTTTAACGGATTACTATCCAACCGAACAACCGGACTATACCCGAAACATGAAAATATTGTATTTTCATTAGTTATCTTTTTCTGAGCCAGTTAGGGTCCCTGAGTACCCTAACACCCACTGTAACGCGTGACACACTAATAACTGGGTTAAGCACTTAATTAACTATACTTAACCTAACTATTTAACCTAACTACTAGTTGGTTTCGGACTAGGACCCCCCCCCCCCCTCTCTAACCGTCCCCAACTAAGAGGGGACACACTTGTACTATTTTGATTATTATAATCCTTGATTGTCTAATATCTAAATGACACACTAACCATTGGATAATACTCACTTGATTTGTCTATAAGTTTAACACTAAACACAACATAATCATCCATCACTCAACACTACACAACACACTCTCTCCCTCTCTTGCTCATTCTCGGCCGAAGACACAAGCAACACCACCACCACCTTTCGATTTCCATCATCACATTCCAAGCATCTACAAGTGTTAAGGGTCGCATATTAGGAAGTTTGGTGCAATCGGAAGGCGAAGGACCTCTTTATCTTGCTTTTATCCACGCGTTTTTTCGTCTAGATTCTTCCCTAGCCTCGAGCTAGTGGTATGTTACTTAAATCACCTTCTTGAACTATTCTAAAGTGGTTAATACGATTTATAACGGTTAAAACTCGAAATCTTACAAGATGATACTTTAAAGTCTACTAAAAATGCTATAAGTGTTGGATAAAAGCTCACTAGTTGTGTAAATGTTGTAGTAATTGAAATTTGTGATTATCTAGACCCGATCTATGTTGTGGTAGCTCGGATCACCACTTAACCCGGTTTGGTCATGATCACGAATCATGACATAAGGTTGTTTTGAATAGAACAAGGGTTAAAGGGTGAAACTCTACCACTCGCGAACCATGAACTTGTGTAAAAGTGTTTTAGCTTGTACAATAGTGTTTAAAACTAGCAGATCTACGTATCTGCAAGTGGTATTTTCAAAGGACCAAGCGTTAAAGAAATCATGCTTTCTAAAAACGGATCTTACACTAACAAGAATGGTTTTTAGAACACACAAGTGTGTAAACATTGTGTAACACAAAGTTTCGACAAAATAACTATTTTTGTAAAAGTTGATGAGAAGTTGTAAAGACGGAACTTCCATAAAAACGAGGTTTTCACAGAATCGGATTATTTTATATAAAGATCCGCTAAAAGTAATGAGATTTACTTCACAGTTTGGATAAATTACAAGTTCATGAAGTTTATGCGATTTAAATACATAATTTGACTAGCTTGTGATTTGAACATTGTTTTGGTTGATTGAGAAAATTGTTGGTTGATTTGTAAAAGAAAATGATACGCTTGAAGGCGTGGCCACCCCCAGTTACAGAGGAAACTCTGGCGAAATTTTCCAAAAACCTAACACTTAGAATTATTTTCACTATAAGTGTTAGAAAGACATTTTTGACTTGTTTTCAAAATATAAGTTTCGCCACGACTATATTTACAAAACATCGGAGGTGGGATTTCACAAAATAAAACGTGATACATAAATATATTTAGTATATATTTTTCACAACATCACTTGTATAAGTGTTTATGATTATTTTGTGAACTACGTAAATATTATTTTTAGAGTAAAAAAATAATATTACTAAGTATTATTTTGGGAAAATCACATGTATTAAAATATAATATTTTTGGGAAGAATATTTATATTTTGGGAGTTTGGAAATAAAATATATTAAGTGAGACTTAATAGTGAAATCTGAATGTTACGAACACACATGTATTAAATCCCCCATCCTTGAGAAGGAGAATAACTACCAAGTATATACAGAACGTAAACACGAAATAGTTGCCTAACTATTTCCCAAAAACTTAAACCATAAAGCTAAGGCACGGCCGTCCGTCTAATAGAGTTAGCACGTGTAGGTCGTCATACAGCTGATTGATTTGGAGGCATACTTGGTAGAGATGCACCACTGTGAGTTCATGTCCCCCTTTTCTCTTAACTGTTTTCAGTTTTCTTAACTGCGGGGGTGAAATATATGTTACTTTGATTACAAGTACTTTATACATGGTATGGTTAGCGTAAGGAGGTTTACTACTTAGATCATGTGAGTGGGTAGGCAGAAACTGGAGGCCATTAATCCTCATTGTAGGACCGAGGGACGTAAGCGGTAGATCTATCTGGGTGTAGCGAGCCCAACTCTAGGCCCAACAGAACGGACCTTGGAGTGACTTTGTACCCAACGCTAAATCTGCTAGGTTTGAGTCTTCCTACTTGCACTTCACACATATCATTGGCTTTGCAACCCAATGGTGATCTCTTTTTCCTTATTTGCTACATACCAAGACTATTTTTATACTCACAAAGGTTTACTTACTCACTTACACATGAACTCGCTCAACATTATTGTTGATTTTTCAACTTACATGTATTTCAGGAAATTAAAGATCTGGCGCGGTATGTTATGTTTTCCTGCTGCATAAGGGTTCCAAGGTCATCCCAGTTTAGGAAATGTGACTCTTTCCTGGACAAGTCACAAATCTTAAACTGCGTTTATTTCATGTCGGTGTTTATGTTATTCAAGACAATGTTTTATGTTATGAGGTTGTAAGTCTCTAAGACAATGTTGTGTTACTCTGGTTTTAAAACTTAATCGAATGGATGATCTTGCATGATTTTATTTCATACAGCTTTGTTATGGTTAAGCTATGGTATTAAGAAGTCACACCAAAATAACCACGCTTCCGCAAAGCCAGGGTGTGACAGCTTGGTATCAGAGCCCTGATCATAGCGAACTAGGATTCTTTCTCGAGTCTAGACTATGATCACTAGGGCTCTCACGAAAACATTTTTACTGCATACCACTTAAGTCCAGATCCAAAACTTTTTACAAACAAATGTTGAGCACATTTTATTATTTATAGGCTTAGTCTAGAAGGGCTGAGGCTCGGTCTGAGAGGCCGAGGCTCGGTCTGAGAGATCGAGGTAGTTGGCTAGTTGGACTAGGAAGAGTAGGCTCAGTCTTGGAGGCTGAGGCTCGGTATTGGAGACCGAGGCTCGGTCTGAGAGATCGAGGTAGTTGGCTAGTTGGACTAGGAAGAGTAGGCTCAGTCTTGGAGGCTGAGGCTCGGTATTGGAGACCGAGGCTCGACCTAAGGGGTCGAGGTAGATGATAGAGCAGTCTGAGAGGCTGGGAGGCTAGTGGGACTAGGAAAATGATTTGAATGCTTACTTGGTAACTTATGTGATTATCTGATTGTATGATTGACTGTTTGTGCATGTTTGTGTTTATGTTACAGACACTATAGACACCTCTGGCACTGGTGATTCAGACACCACAAGACCTAGACCTATAGTATCGGACGACCTAGAGTCTTCTGAGCGCGAGGTTCGCACATCCGACGTTACGAGCACGGACGAGGATGATTTCCAGCCCTTCGCCTTACCTGATGGTGCTGATGAGCTCGTTGATGGCCCTTTGGCCGGGGACCTACCACTTGTAGTGATCCCTGCTCCCATACCGTTGGCTTCATATCCTGCTTACGATTTGCTTCTCGACGCTGACGATGATGACGACGTCGATCTGTATGATGACGAGCCCTTAGAGGATGAGGTTCAGGGCGAGGCCCTTCTTGCTGCTGGTGATCTTTTGATGATCGCAGATGCTCCCGCCGAGGAGTCTCCTGCTCACTCTCCGGTCCCAGACTCTTCCGAGTCTGTGGCCTCAGCACCTTCACACACTCTGAGTGCGCAGCACTTTTCTCACGGATCAGATCCCGACCAGGCATCCTCTGTTGCCCCTATTCCTAGTTTTACTTTCGACCACGATGATTTGGAGGATTCCGATCCTGTCTTTCCTCCAGGATACGACCCTGATGAGGATATAGAGTTTATACCCATGGATCAGCCTATGGAGGATCCAGTCGACCCAGTTGATCCCATCGACCCTGAGTTTGATTTTGAGATGGCCTTCGTTGATCCCGAGCAGCCACTAGACCCTGCTCCTGACCCAGTACTTGAGCATGACCCAGTTCATGCTGACGCACCTATTATTGAGCCTGTCATTGCTGACCCACCTATTGATGATCACCTTATAGATGCTCCATTGTTGGAGGGCGATCATGTCTTTGCTGCTGATCATGTTGATCCCCCACTCATTGCTGATGCACCAGTTGACCCTCTTGTTGTACCTCACCATGATCCTATGCCAGCCCAGTTTGATCGTGCGCTTTTTGAGGCACGGATCGACCCCCGAGATGAGCACGCCCAGTGTGGGTGGATTCTTGCTGATGACGAGGTCCCACCTTTTACCCCACAGATCCCTGATACACGTCCCATTGATACTTCCTTTTCATTTCCTCGGTTTACACCTCCAGCACGAGCTGGAGAAGGTTTTCGGCTCACCCTTTTGGACATGTACCGGTATCTATACCACCGTCTGCTACTTTTCCCACTGTTTCACCATTTCATGTGGCACCTTTTGATCCCACCAGTGAGCCGTTCCTTTGGGCACCACACTCTGCTATGCCACCGACTGACCCCTACCATTCTTTCCACATGGGGTATACTATTGAGGACGTTTTGATGTCTTTTGTCGCCCAGCACGAGGCACACACACAGCGCATTCAGGAGCTTGAGAGAGCTCAGACGCCGCCGTGTCCGTGCCAGGGTCAGACCCACTCTCCGTTGCAGCCCTCTCGACCTGTACCACCAGACTATGCTGCACGCCTTTTTGCCCTGGAGCAGCAGGTTGCTTCATTCTTACGCACCCAGAGAGCCATGGAGGAGGACTGGCTCCATTTGCGCCGATTGTTTTACACTCACTTTCCCCCTCCTCCACCGCCATCCGTGTAGAGCTCTTCAGTACCGTATGGGTAGACGCTGGTGAGAAGACGGCGATTGCTTTTGACTGCACAGCATTTTTGGAGACTACATTATGATTCTGACTTTTGTTGATGTATTGACACTGATTTGATATGGTTTTTGGACTAGGGTGATGTAACCCTTAGTCGAGGATGATTGTATGACACTGTGCTGTACTGGTACGCTTACTATGTGGTCTCAATATATGGCAATCGCAGTATTCTCACCATATTTGATGCTTGATTTGGTTATTTGTATTTTAGGACATGGGATGTTGTGTGATTAATGTTTGTGACATGGGATGTTGTGTGATTGATATGATTATAACATGAGATGTTATGTACTATTACTATCGTTATATACATACGCTATATGATGACCTGATTTATGTATTATAACTATGGCCTGACCGACGTAAACACATCTTTTAGAAGATGCCGCCAAGACGTCAAACGCCGTTGCCTACCAATGAGGCAGAACTCCAGCAAATTATCGCTGCTGCCATTGCACAATACGCCGCCTCTCAAGGAGGGACTAGTGGAAGCAACTCTGGCAACACTGGCAACAACAATAATCCACCTCATGGATGCACCTACAAGCAGTTTCTAGACTGCAAACCGGTCAACTTTGATGGCACAGGAGATGCTGTCGCCTTTGTTCGTTGTGCCGAGAAAACTGAATCTGTTCTTCGCATGAGCAAATGCGCACTAGATCAGCAAGTCACCTATATCTCAGGGCTATTCTTGGATGGAGCCCTCTCTTGGTGGAATCTGCAAGTACAGACACTTGGTGAAGCTGATGCCTACGCGCTAACCTGGACCGAACTGAAGGAACTTATGCGCAAGAAGTACTGCTCTCGCGCTGAAATCCAAAGATTGGAAACTGAGTTCTGGCACTTGAAAATGGAAGGTCCAAAGATCGCAGAATACGTTCAAAGGTTCCATGACTTATCGCATGTGGTACCCTACATGGTCACTCCGGAGTTCAAGAGGATTGAACGTTTCATTTGGGGATTAGCTCCTCAAATCATAAGCATGGTAACCTCATCCAAGCCTGCGACCATTACTGAGGCGATTGATTTGAGCGTGGCTCTCACAGAGGAGGCTATTCGCCTGAACAAGTTTGATGAGATCAAGACGAAGAAGGAAGAGACTCACGTTGAGTCATCGGGAGGTAACAAACGGAAGTTCTCAAACTTCAAGCAAGGCGCCAGTGTGGTGGTTAAGAAAGGAGGATCAAATGCGCCAGCTCAGGTTACAGCTGGTAGTGGGAAGAAAGGAAAGGGATACATGGGCACCCAACCTAAGTGCAACAACTGCCAACTCCACCATTCTGGCCGATGCGGGCCAAAAGTATGCGAAGCGTGTGGGAAACGTGGCCACTTGAAGGACACTTGTTGGGCCACTGCTGGCCAGGGAGGCCAGGGAGGATTCGGAAACAGAAATAACAACCGGAGTGGGAATGGAAATCGCCCACAAGGAAACCATGGAGGAAACGAGAATCGAGGCAACAATGCTAACCAAGCAGGCGCCGTGAATCGTAATCAGAGGAATGATCAAGCTGGTGGAAACGGGCAAAGACTTGGATGCTTTAACTGCGGTGATATCGGGCATTTTAAGAAGAACTACCCAGAGTTAAACCAAGCCCGTGGAAGAGTGTTCCAAATCGAAGTAAGGGAAGCACGCCAGGACCCCAATGTCGTTACTGGTACGTTCCCTGTAAATCAACGCTATGCATCAGTTCTATTTGATACTGGTGCCGATTATAGCTTCGTGTTGTTAGAATTTAAGAATATGCTTGGTTTAGCCGCTAATAAGTTAGATATTCCCTACTCAATCGAATTGGCTAATGGGAAGTTAGTAGAAGCCAACGAAGTCATCAGAGGTTGTGTGATCGAATTAGGAGAGCGTGAGTTTGCTTTGGATCTACTACCAGTCCAGTTGGGAAGCTTTGACGTAGTGGTAGGAATGGATTGGTTATCAGGCAACAAGGCTGAGATAGTTTGTCACGAAAAGGTCGTTCGTATCCCAACCGAAGATGGCGAAACAATTGTGATTCACGGGGAGAAGCGTGATACGCCGTTAAGATTTATCAGCTGCCTGAAAGCGCGAAAGTGTTTGCAGAAGGGATGTGTTGCCTTCCTGGCACACATTGTGGATAAGAAGGCTGCTGAGCCAAAGATCGAAGACATCCCTGTCGTGAGGGAATACCCAGAAGTCTTCCCAGAAGACTTACCTGGACTGCCACCTCAGAGACAAGTAGAGTTCCGCATTGACTTAGTTCCAGGCGCCGCGCCTGTGGCTAAGGCACCTTATAGACTTGCTCCGTCTGAGATGCAGGAACTGTCAACACAACTTCAAGAGTTGTTAGACAAGGGATTTATCCGACCAAGCTTCTCGCCTTGGGGAGCTCCGGTCCTGTTTGTCAAGAAGAAGGACGGTAGTTTTCGTATGTGCATCGACTACCGGGAGCTGAACAAGCTGACGATCAAGAACAGATATCCTCTGCCAAGAATCGATGATCTATTCGATCAGCTGCAAGGCTCAAGCTTTTATTCAAAGATCGATCTTCGATCTGGATACCATCAGTTAAGGATACAAGAGGAGAGTATCCCGAAGACAGCCTTCAGGACTCGTTATGGACACTACGAGTTCCTTGTTATGCCGTTTGGTTTGACAAACGCACCTGCTGTCTTTATGGACTTGATGAACAGAGTTTACAAGCCGTACTTGGACAAGTTCGTGATTGTGTTTATCGACGACATCTTGATTTATTCAAAGACGAAGGCTGAGCATGAGCAACACCTAAGAACTATTTTGGAGTTGCTGAAGAAGGAACAGTTGTATGCCAAGTTCTCTAAGTGCGAGTTTTGGCTACGTGAAGTCCAATTTCTTGGACATGTGGTTAATGGAAATGGAATCCATGTTGATCCCACAAAGATCGAGGCGATCAAGAATTGGGAAACGCCAAAGACGCCAACCGAGATTCGACAATTCTTGGGTTTGGCTGGCTACTATCGAAGGTTCATTGAGGATTTTTCGAAGATCGCTCAACCATTGACGCTCCTCACGCAAAAAGATAAGAAGTTTGATTGGGGAATCAAACAGGAAGAAGCGTTCCAGATATTGAAGGATAAGCTCTGCAATGCACCAATCTTAGCACTATCGGAAGGTACAGATGATTTTATGGTATACTGTGACGCCTCACATCAAGGATTGGGTTGTGTGTTGATGCAACGCCAAAAGGTTATTGCTTACGCATCGCGTCAACTGAAAGTGCACGAAAAGAACTATACCACACATGATTTGGAACTTGGCGCAGTGATATTTGCATTAAAGATCTGGAGACACTACCTTTATGGCACAAGGTGTACAATTTTTACAGATCACAAGAGCCTACAGCACATATTCAACCAGAAGGAGTTGAATATGAGGCAAAGACGATGGGTTGAGTTGCTAAACGATTACGACTGCGAGATAAAGTATCATCCAGGGAAGGCGAATGTGGTCGCCGATGCCCTAAGTCGAAAGGAGAGGATCAAGCCCATAAGGGTTAGGGCTTTAGAAATGATTATCCGAACCGATCTTTCCTTGCGCATTCGTGCCGCACAGAAAGAAGCTCTCAAGGAAGGAAACCTTGAAGAAGAATATCTCTGTGGGATGGAGAAGCTTTTGGTACCAAACGAGGAAGGAACGTTATGTTTTGAGAAAAGGATTTGGGTTCCTTTGTTTGGAGGTTTAAGGAAGGTTATCTTTGATGAAGCTCACAAGTCACGGTACTCTATCCACCCAGGAGCGGATAAGATGTACCAAGATCTCAAGGATTATTATTGGTGGCCTAGGATGAAAGGCGATGTTGCTGTTTATGTGAGCAAATGTCTAACGTGCGCTAAGGTTAAAGCCGAATACCAGAAGCCTTCAGGACTTCTGCAACAACCTGAGATTCCCAAGTGGAAATGGGAACAAATCTCCATGGATTTTATTACGAAATTGCCAAGAACGCCGAGAGGCCATGACACTATTTGGGTAATAATGGATCGATTAACGAAGTCAGCACACTTCTTACCTATCAGAGAGAAGGATAATACGAGCAAATTGGCTGAAATTTACATGAGAGAGATCGTCGCGCGCCATGGAGTGCCTCTCTCGATCATCTCTGATAGAGACGGAAGGTTTGTGTCAAGAATATGGCAATCCTTCCAAGAAGCCTTTGGCTCACAATTGAATCTGAGCACTGCGTTTCATCCGCAAACTGACGGTCAGAGCGAGCGAATGATACAGACTTTGGAAGACATGCTGAGAGCGTGTGTTATGGATTTGGGCGGTAGCTGGGATAAGCATTTGCCTTTGGTCGAATTTTCATACAACAACAGCTACCACACCAGTATTGGTGTCGCGCCATTTGAAGCCCTTTACGGACGCAAGTGCCGATCACCCCTATGCTGGGCTGACGTAGGTGATAGGCAGCTTGCTGGTCCCGAAATCGTCCAAGAGATGACAGACAAGATTGCGCAGATTCTAAAACGCATCGAAGCCGCTCGCCACAGGCAGAAAGCCTATACAGATCCAAACCGGAAACATGTGGAATTCCAAGTTGGAGAAATGGTGTTATTGAAAGTTTCACCCTGGAAGGGTGTGGCACGCTTTGGAAAGCGTGGGAAGTTAAATCCACGCTACATTGGTCCTTTCAGAGTTTTGGAAAGAATAGGACTAGTAGCATACAAGTTGGACCTACCTGCTGAACTCCATTCTGTTCACGATACATTTCATGTATCCAACCTGAAGAAAAGTCCAACTCAAGATGACATTGCCATTCCCATCGACGAGATCCATGTTGACGACACGCTCCATTTCGTTGAAGAACCAGTTGAGGTCACGGATTGGAAAATAAACAAGACCCGCCGGAGCAGTGTCAAGCTCGTCAAAGTTTGTTGGAATGCCATACACGGTCCTGAGTACACCTGGGAGCGTGAGGACCGGATGAAAGAGAAATACCCCCACCTTTTTCCTAAGAACCCTGCATCTACAAGCAGAACTTAAATTTCGGGACGAAATTTATTTAACGGGGGGAGAATGTGACAACCCTCACTAAACCAGGTATCCGTACAACTAAATTAATAACTAATTACTGCTTGATTACTGTGCTTGCTTGAACTTTTGAATAAACTGCTACTTGAACACTGATACATGTACTTACTTGCATCATACTTTACTTGCTGTCACTACATTATTTACATAACTGAACCTTAGTGACAAACATGATGCACAAAAGCACAGTAGCACTATAACGGATAACCTATTGAACATGCTGATAAAGCCAGCATCAGGCAAACACTGCCTCTAAGGCCTGTAAGAGCCTGAAATATTTTGCTACACTAGTGGTGAGTGTAGGGATACAAGGGTTGTAGAACTGCGTCTCTAGGAATAAGTCACAATGACTGGATGTGCCTAAAACGTACTCTAAGTACAAAACTCAGCACTTTACATAACAATTCAGCTTTTAGCTAACTAATAAAGTGCCAAAACATGAGAAAAATATTACTAGACACTTTCCAAAGTGTCAGAAATGAGTTGTGTCACTAAAAAGGGTATTAACGACACTTTAAGCTTTGTTAAGCACTTTAACGGATTACTATCCAACCGAACAACCGGACTATACCCGAAACATGAAAATATTGTATTTTCATTAGTTATCTTTTTCTGAGCCAGTTAGGGTCCCTGAGTACCCTAACACCCACTGTAACGCGTGACACACTAATAACTGGGTTAAGCACTTAATTAACTATACTTAACCTAACTATTTAACCTAACTACTAGTTGGTTTCGGACTAGGACCCCCCCCCCCCTCTCTAACCGTCCCCAACTAAGAGGGGACACACTTGTACTATTTTGATTATTATAATCCTTGATTGTCTAATATCTAAATGACACACTAACCATTGGATAATACTCACTTGATTTGTCTATAAGTTTAACACTAAACACAACATAATCATCCATCACTCAACACTACACAACACACTCTCTCCCTCTCTTGCTCATTCTCGGCCGAAGACACAAGCAACACCACCACCACCTTTCGATTTCCATCATCACATTCCAAGCATCTACAAGTGTTAAGGGTCGCATATTAGGAAGCTTGGTGCAATCGGAAGGCGAAGGACCTCTTTATCTTGCTTTTATCCACGCGTTTTTTCGTCTAGATTCTTCCCTAGCCTCGAGCTAGTGGTATGTTACTTAAATCACCTTCTTGAACTATTCTAAAGTGGTTAATACGATTTATAACGGTTAAAACTCGAAATCTTACAAGATGATACTTTAAAGTCTACTAAAAATGCTATAAGTGTTGGATAAAAGCTCACTAGTTGTGTAAATGTTGTTGTAATTGAAATTTGTGATTATCTAGACCCGATCTATGTTGTGGTAGCTCGGATCACCACTTAACCCGGTTTGGTCATGATCACGAATCATGACATAAGGTTGTTTTGAATAGAACAAGGGTTAAAGGGTGAAACTCTACCACTCGCGAACCATGAACTTGTGTAAAAGTGTTTTAGCTTGTACAATAGTGTTTAAAACTAGCAGATCTACGTATCTGCAAGTGGTATTTTCAAAGGACCAAGCGTTAAAGAAATAATGCTTTCTAAAAACGGATCTTACACTAACAAGAATGGTTTTTAGAACACACAAGTGTGTAAACATTGTGTAACACAAAGTTTCGACAAAATAACTATTTTTGTAAAAGTTGATGAGAAGTTGTAAAGACGGAACTTCCATAAAAACGAGGTTTTCACAGAATCGGATTATTTTATATAAAGATCTGCTAAAAGTAATGAGATTTACTTCACAGTTTGGATAAATTACAAGTTCATGAAGTTTATGCGATTTAAATACATATTTTGACTAGCTTGTGATTTGAACATTGTTTTGGTTGATTGAGAAAATTGTTGGTTGATTTGTAAAAGAAAATGATACGCTTGAAGGCGTGGCCACCCCCAGTTACAGAGGAAACTCTGGCGAAATTTTCCAAAAACCTAACACTTAGAATTATTTTCACTATAAGTGTTAGAAAGACATTTTTGACTTGTTTTCAAAATATAAGTTTCGCCACGACTATATTTACAAAACATCGGAGGTGGGATTTCACAAAATAAAACGTGATACATAAATATATTTAGTATATATTTTTCACAACATCACTTGTATAAGTGTTTATGATTATTTTGTGAACTACGTAAATATTATTTTTAGAGTAAAAAAATAATATTACTAAGTATTATTTTGGGAAAATCACATGTATTAAAATATAATATTTTTGGGAAGAATATTTATATTTTGGGAGTTTGGAAATAAAATATATTAAGTGAGACTTAATAGTGAAATCTGAATGTTACGAACACACATGTATTAAATCCCCCATCCTTGGGAAGGAGAATAACTACCAAGTATATACAGAACGTAAACACGAAATAGTTGCCTAACTATTTCCCAAAAACTTAAACCATAAAGCTAAGGCACGGCCGTCCGTCTAATAGAGTTAGCACGTGTAGGTCGTCATACAGCTGATTGATTTGGAGGCATACTTGGTAGAGACGCACCACTGTGAGTTCATGTCCCCCTTTTCTCTTAACTGTTTTCAGTTTTCTTAACTGCGGGGGTGAAATACATGTTACTTTGATTACAAGTACTTTATACATGGTATGGTTAGCGTAAGGAGGTTTACTACTTAGATCATGTGAGTGGGTAGGCAGAAACTGGAGGCCATTAATCCTCATTGTAGGACCGAGGGACGTAAGCGGTAGATCTATCTGGGTGTAGCGAGCCCAACTCTAGGCCCAACAGAACGGACCTCTAAGAGGCCCAACAGAACGGACCTTGGAGTGACTTTGTACCCAACGCTAAATCTGCTTGGTTTGAGTCTTCCTACTTGCACTTCACACATATCATTGGCTTTGCAACCCAATGGTGATCTCTTTTTCCTTATTTGCTACATACCAGGACTATTTTTATACTCACAAAGGTTTACTTACTCACTTACACATGAACTCGCTCAACATTATTGTTGATTTTTCAACTTACATGTATTTCAGGAAATTAAAGATCTGGCGCGGTATGTTATGTTTTCCCGCTGCATAAGGGTTCCAAGGTCATCCCAGTTTAGGAAATGTGACTCTTTCTTGGACAAGTCACAAATCTTAAACTGCGTTTATTTCAGGTCGGTGTTTATGTTATTCAAGACAATGTTTTATGTTATGAGGTTGTAAGTCTCTAAGACAATGTTGTGTTACTCTGGTTTTAAAACTTAATCGAATGGATGATCTTGCATGATTTTATTTCATACAGCTTTGTTATGGTTAAGCTATGGTATTAAGAAGTCACACCAAAATAACCACGCTTCCGCAAAGCCAGGGTGTGACACCCGCTATCTTTAGATGCGAGTGTCCTTCAACTAAAACATTTACAAGAGTTAATAATATCAATTTCAATAATCGTCCGTATTATAATACAAGGCTTTTTCTACTATACGCGTCAACGCGCGTAATTTAGTCAACTATATCAATCATTTTAATTGGGGTAACGTGTATTACACGATAACCCTACGTGTTGCTTACAACACTTTAACACGCTAAACCATTAACATACATGTACTTACCGGATTTGCGATCAAGCCTCAAACCGAACACTTTATTCTTTTAACCGTGAGCTCTGATTACCAACTTGTAAGACCCCTCTTTAAGAACTGAATTTTCAAATATTTAACACGCATTTATTACAAAATACGAGCTTACAAAAACTTTGTTGGGTTTACAACCATACATGATCAAAATATTGGAGTTATCATTCTAACTAGTTTAAACGTTTAGATACAAATCTTAGTATTTACATATTAATTAAAACAAATTAGATCAATGCGGAAGCTTGTTCGGTGTGTTCGGTTCTTGAAAGACGCTTGATCTTCATCCGGAATCTTGTGAGCATTCACCTAATGCCAAAACCACATAAACTGTTAGTTTTGACAACTTTTAAATACGTATAATCAAGTTCTAAGGCCCAACAATAGAAATAAAACAAAATTCCTGACATATAAGTCGGTCGCGCCCCGCGACCGTTTTTGACTCATCCTTCGCGGCCCGCGACAAGTGTCGCGTCGCGCGACCATATTGTTGACTTGCCGTCGCGAAACGCGACGGCCTATTTTTCACAGCCGGTTCGTTTTCTTGTTGCTGCACTTGCCCAGCTACGAAAATTGACATATAACAACTTAAAACCTGCATAACTTTTGCTATACAAGTCCGTTTTACGAAATTCTTTTTCCTACGCGACCGTAATACAATTACGGATCCGTTTGTCATCTCGATTTGCAAGAAAAGCTGATTTATAAGCAAACAGCTTATAAATTCTTTATGCCATTATTTGACCCATTTCATTTTAGCGCCGTACTACTTGTTTATTAACGAATATTATTTCTTGTCATTTTACCCATTCCCGAGCTTGTCAAACGTTAGCGTTTTCGCTCCCATTACATGGTTTGCGTGCACGTTTACTTTTTCCTGTTTACTTTGTAACTTCGTAACACTTAAACCAACATTTTACAACCAACTTTATTTTGACCCGTTTAGAAGTTTTCATGCATTTAAGCATCTAACTAGCTCATTCCATTTCACACTTTGCATTCTCATATTAGGATAACTACTTATATTCCACCACAACTAATTTTTGTGGTGGATTTAACATAATTAACCAATCTTCCCAAATTTTACCTTTCGGTTGGTCATATTATGCAATTGACCCACTTTTAGGCATTTGACCCACGAATGTGCATACCTATAACTTTAATTCGAATTTAATGATTCCGTAATCAAATGCAAGTTACTAAACAACCTTTATGGGTTGTTTGTCTGATTTACCCATCAAGGGCTTTTTAGTCAATTTTAGTTCCTCATTTACGACGAAGGACTTTTGCTAATATTTGACCAAAATATCACTTTTTAAAGTATAATTCTAAATATGCGTACCTGGCCCGGGTCAACAAATAGACCCGATTTATACCTTGTTTTTATTATCACAATTTCTATGGCGACGAAATCATCCGAATTGCTAATCGTTCCTGTTAACATAAGGCTCGACAATCACATTAGTCGATATTGTCAAATGGTGATACCATCACCATTTGACCCGTTTGGCCTATATGGCCAAACCTTTACATGTATAGCAAAAACATGGTTTTTAGTTACCAATTTACCCATCCGACCCATTTCGGATTTTCCTTTCATTGGATCCCTTTTTCTTAATTTTAGATTACACTACAAGGTAATCTTATCGAAAACTCATAATTTCTTAGCCCTCTCATGACCAAGTTACCATTTCGCCCTTTTTACCATAACCCATGGTTTTTATTGTTTATGTTAGTCCGACCCGCATCAATTGCATCGGAAATCGATGTTTCCCGTATTATATTTATCATATTTATACTCATAAAATAAGCAAATATTCTACAAGGGGGTGTAAGTTTCACTTACCTCTCATCCGGTTTACGCTTCTCCTCTCGTACTTGATTTATTTGACCGCTTCTTTCCCAAGCCTCCACCTAGCTCGTTTAAGCGTCAACTATTGTCAATCATTTACAAGGCGGTTAAACTAGTCATTAACAATCACGACTATTCCACCTCACTTATTTTCTATGTCGAAGCTACTATTCGACTTCATGATTAGTTAACTTAGTTTATCAAAGTTAAATACTTTCAATCACATGGTTTACAGCATTAAGTCTAAATCAACATAATATTTAGAACCCTTATCACTTCATATTACGCGTAATTGCCATATCATTCAAATACGCGTTTTCACTCTAAATTTCAACACTTTAGTTCTCATTTAGGCATTTTAACAAACACCTAATGTGCATAATTTGCATTCTTCTTTTATCAAGTTCATGGTTATTGTTTTAACCAAGTTTTAACATCAATTAACATGTTCATATCAATTTTTCGCATCTACAACATCATAATTTACTTACAAAAATTCAAATTACACTAGAACAACTATTAATTTCTAGTGTTTAACATGTTCATACTAAAACCCACTTATCACCTTTAATAGTGATCATGAATTCATAAGAATTAGGCCTAACTTCATCATATACTTGTCTAGGGTTTACTCCTAGACACTACAATGTTCCTATTTCATCATATAACAAGCATGCAATCATCTAATTCGAATTCTCTAGGTTTGCTCAGAAATTCAACTAGAGATTTCTCATGAAATTTATATACCTTGTGACTCCTTTTTTCAGTGGAGATCACTAATTCGTACTCGGATTTTGATTTAGGCTTGATTTGGACCTTCAATTTGAGAGATTTGTGAGAGTTTAGGGTTTTGATGATGAGCTTATGTCGCCCCCTTCTCTGTCGATCGACCAGACACACACAATTGTGTGTGTTTGGTAATTAAATTTTGTTTTTAGTAATTCTAGTTTTAGCTTTTAGCACCTTTGGTCCCTCTTGTTTCATTTATTATAAAAGAAGCTATATCTCATAGCTTTTCATTTAATTAACCATTACTAACTAGGTTAACTATTCCTAGTTAACTTGGTGGGTGTGGGGAATTATAACCCGTTTTATTTTTAAGTCCCGTTAACTCGGGCTTCTAACAAACCGTGTTTTCTCAAAGCGTTTATTCTTTTTTTTTTATTAATATAAGATTATTTATTTAAATCCTAATATTCATCGGGTTAATTTTACCACTAACTACACGTCTTTACTATTAACGGGGTTTGATTACCAAACCCATTTTTGGGTTGTTACAGCAGGATACTATAGGCGTTTCATCGAGAACTTTTCAAGGATTGCCGCACCTTTAACATCGTTGACTCGTAAGAATATAAAATTCGTTTGGGGTCCCAAGCAACAGGAATCCTTTGAGATTCTTAAGCAGAAATTAAGCAATGCTCCTGTGTTGACATTGCCAGAAGGGATTGAAGAGTTTGTTGTGTACTGCGATGCATCACATACTGGCATGGGTTGTGTGCTTATGCAGAGAGGCAAAGTCATTGCCTATGCCTCACGTCAATTAAAGGTGCACGAAAAGAACTACACCACCCATGATTTGGAATTGGGTGCCATTGTGTTTGCACTAAAGCTTTGGAGGCATTATCTATATGGAACCAAGTGTATAATTTATTCTGATCATAAAAGCCTTTAACACTTGTTCAATCATAAAGATCTTAACATGTGGCAGCGTCGTTGGATGGAGACTTTAAATGATTATGATTGCGAAATTCGCTATCATCCAGGCAAAGCGAATGTTGTAGCTGATGCTCTAAGCAGGAAAGAAAGGGTTAAACCAATAAGGATCAACGCCAAAAGCATCAAATTAAGGAACATCTTGAATGAAAGGCTGTTAGCCGCTCAGAAGGAAGCTGTTTTGGAAACTAACTTTCCGAATGAGAAGTTAGGTGTGACTGCTGATCAACTGTCTTGTGGCAATGATGGAATCCTAAGATTGAATGGTCGAATCTGGGTTCCAATCCATGGAGGGCTTAGAGATGTGATTCTCCAAGAAGCTCATAGTTCGAAAAATTCAGTCCATCCTGGCAGTGATAAGATGTACCAGGATTTAAAGGCAAATTATTGGTGGATAGGTTTGAAGAAATCTATAGCCACTTATATGGCTAAATGTCTGACGTGCGCGCAGGTTAAAGCCGAGCATCAAAAGCCGTCAGGTTTACTGCAACAACCTGAACTTCCCACCTGGAAGTGGGAAATGGTAACTATGGATTTTATCACTAAGTTACCAAGGACAAAGCACGGGAAGGATACTATTTGGGTTATAGTCGACAGGTTGACCAAGTCAGCTCACTTCTTGCCGATTAAAGAAAACGCACAGCTCCGACAAGCTAGCTCAGCTGTACGTGGATGAGATTGTATCTCTCCACGGAGTGCCAGTTTCTATTATTTCTGATAGGGCTACAAGATACACATCACATTTTTGGAAAAGCTTTCAGCAATCATTAGGCACTCGTTTAAATTTCAGCACTGCTTATCATCCTCAGACGGATGGGCAAAGTGAGCGTACGATTCAAACACCTGAGGATATGCTACGAGCTTGTGTTATAGACTTGGGTGGAAGTTGGGATGACCATCTTCCTTTGGTGGAATTTTCGTATAATAATAGTTATCATTCGAGTATCCAAGCTGCGCCTTTTGAGGCTTTGTATGGAAGGAAGTGTAGAACGCCAGTTTGTTGGGCGGAAGTTGGCGCCTGAGGGGTGATGCGCTTTGGCAAAAAGGGAAAGCTGAGCCCAAGATACATAGGACCATTCGAAATCATCGAATGTGTCGGATCGGTGGCCTACAAGTTAAATCTGCAGAAGAGCTCAGTGGAATTCATAATGTGTTCCACATATGCAACTTGAAGAAATGTCTAGCCGATGAGTCGCTAGCAATATCGCATAAGGACGTGCAGATAGATGAACGCTTGAAGTTCATTGAAAAACCTTTGTCGATCGAGGATCGACAGGTTAAGAAGCTTCGAAGAAAGCATGTGCCAATTGTGAAGGTAAAGTGGGATGCTCGTAAAGGCCCAGAATACACGTGGGAGGTTGAATCCATGATGAAACAGAAATACCCTCATTTATTTCAGTAAATCTCGAGGTCGAGATTTCTTTTAAGGGGGTGATGATGTAACACCTCGTAAAATCATGTCAAATATAATAAAGACACGTGTCATGAACTTTAAACGTGTAACGAATGGATCTCGAAGGACTAAAGTTGACAAACAAAGGAAGTATGTGTGTAGAAGGATCAAATGTGTCAACATGCCAAACTCATGCCTCTGAATGACCTCATAAGATGTTCATATTCTTTAATGAATGAATTGTCAGACATAGAAAGCCGTTTGTGCTTAAATTGAAAATTTTACAAAGCATAGGGGTTAAACGTGTCAACATGTTAAACGTTACCTCTGAGTGACCTTTTAATGATCCCAAAGCTTTGTAATACTTCATTATGCTTCTATGTAAAACAAATAATGATTTCATGGAGTTTCTACACTCTTAAGATACATTTCGGGTGATCTCATAACTAACCGGGAGCTTAACGGATTCAATTTGTGACCCAAGACTCTTAAAAGTTAACTATGGGGGTCATAAGTGCAATAAAAATAGTTATTTAAACTTAAAATGGACCAGGGACTGAAATTACAAAACTTCGAAACTTTTTACCGGATTAGGAGGTTCTCGCGGGCCGCGTAGAGTCCCGCTAAGGTCTACGCGGGCCGCGACAGAAAACTGCACAGCTGCATGTTGCAGCCTGTTACACCGCCATTGCATGGTTGTTTTTGATACCAGGGACTGAGCAACTAGTTTTTAATGCCCTAGGGACACTTGTGGACATCTGGTTACCTCCTAGGTACAAATGGATTGATCCTAGAGCTTCCAAAATCCTATATAAGGGGCCTTGATGTTCACTTGTTCTTGCACACTTGAATATTTTCACTCAAAGCTCACTCTCTGAAGCCTCCTGCTGATCAAGGAAGCTTTCTCTAGTTCAAATTTCGTGCTAAGGACTCTTGTAGGTGTTCTTAGCTTCTTTAGTTAAAGTTTTATTAGCTTAATGACCGAAAGTCAAAGATATCGTAATTAAGCTTTGACTTGGTGATTAATCACTAATGGTCCAGCCATTATTCGAATTAAAAGTGGCTATGTGTTGGTAATTATGTAAGTGTTAAACCCTTAAAAGGGCACCTTTAACTTATCACGTTATCTCAGTCAATTGTCGGGTCAAACTTCTTAATAAAAAGTCAAACAAGTCAGTTTTTTCAAAATAATTCATAACTGATAATGCTGAAGTTATGGAACATTTTTTAACACTTAAACAACTTTGTTAATAAAATAAGAACATGTTTAGGCTCGGTTCGCAACCGAAAGTCACAAAAGTAGACTTTTGCTTTGACTTTCCGTTCTGACCCGATTTATGTTAGTTTAGTTATGCCTTAGGGTTCCTTTGGGACCACATTACATGTTAGTATAACCCTCTGAGATTATACTATATGGTTCCATAGAAATCTGATTCATATGCATGTTCCCGTTAAATGCTTAAAATGGACCATTATGTCCTTCTATCAATAAAACGAGATTTTTGAAAATGTGAGAGGACAAAAACCTTTATTACTAATATATAAGTATGTCCTAAAAGTTTGACATCAGTTTCTGGTCTAAAATGAAAGTTATGCGCGATATCGTAAAATGAAAGCTTTTTGTTAATTAAATAGCATTTTTGGCATAAATCATATTTAAACCTAATTTTTGGCACCAAACTTTCTACCCACTGTTATAATATAATATTTTGGGACTTTTTGAATTTTTTGTCAAATTTTATACTGAACGTAACATGGAGTTCTAGCATAAATTCGGTAATTGACGATAAAGCCCTTTTTGTTAATAAAATGAGTTTTACATATCATTTTGATACCAAACATTTTTCTACAGATATCATATGATAAATAAAATATTGTAAACACTTGAGACTAATCAAAATCTCAAATTTCCTTAAATAACCCGAATATCGTCAAATACCGACTTTTATGCGATTTAGGCGCATAGTATGGTTTAAAACCATATTTAGCACCTAAGACTTGTTACCTACTGATGTTATAAATAAATTTTTATACTTTAACAGTAAGTTTAAGTCTTGAACTCAGATTTCCAAATTTGACCCTTAAAGCATATGTGAAATGACCAAAATGCCCCTACGATGCATAGTTTAGCCATAAATGATAAATTTCACATATGTATGATATCTTACTGATGTAACTTATTAAAATAAATATTTTTATTGATTATTTTAGTCCAGAACCTCATATTACTATTTAACCTCTTTTATAAACTTTAAAATGACCAAAATACCCTTACGGGGCTTAAATTGGTTTTAAATTCGTTTTGGGCGTAATGGAAGATATCCTACTGATATCATAACATATTTAAAGCATATTAGCTTGTGGAACTTGTACATGACTCATTTGGTTACCTGTTATGCATTTTCGCGTTCGGTACGGTTTATGTAACTAGTTTGCATAAATTAACCGAAACAGGTCAAACCTTATCATTTTTACTTCAAAATCCAGAATGTATTTAGTTTACCCATTTTATACAAGTCTTCATACTTTTTGGGTCTAAATCACATTCTAATCTGGTCTTCGCTTAATCTTGCGTTTTGAACCGTAAACCTTCCTTTAAAACTAACCGGTCTAAGTTATAACTTAAATAAGACCCGTTAGGAATCTAATAGGTTATTAAAACCTTCACTCAAGATTAGGAGCCCAGTAAAAGCTACTTGTACTTGCAGATTTGATATACGGTTGGGAATAAAATTATATTTTAGCTCAGGTAAATACTTTTAACTTATTTTCCCTTATACGGGCTTGGGATACGGTATTATAATAATACCGCTTGGTCGGGTATGAAATCATTTAATCGGACTGTGACTAATAAATTGCATAACCCGTTTTAATCTGTCTTGTTTGATGCAATGCCTTTGGGGGGTTAATGACCCTGTCCTGGATATCCTCGGCTCATTCATTAGAAATGGCCATGGCTTAAGCACGGGGTGTAGGCATACACCTGACAGTTGCGTATGTATAAACGGTATCTCACTCTCTTGTGGGCCTATACTTGTGGCGTGTCTATTAATCTTGTCCGGCTCTTCTAACCGGCCCTGAACGGACGACAAACATATAAATCTGTATACAAGATTATTTTTAAATAATTGTCCCAAGTTATAAAAGATTTTATGCCTTGTGCATCCAAACCAATTTTATAAACCCTTTTTCAAAAGAGTCAGTTAATTGTATTTCCCAGTGTAAACTGACGTATTTTCCAAAAAGGTTAAGTGCAGGTACTACGCGTAATGGGCTGGAAACTCCGAGTATTAAATAAAGAGTCTTGCAAGCTTTTAATACTTAAAGTCTGTTGAACAATATTTTTCTTTCTGTTTTAGATCCGCCTGTGGATCCACTTTACAACCGTTGTGTAATATTTTATTATACTTTCGAATCGGTTTGTATAATTACTTTTAGTCTTCCGCTGTGCATTAAACTGTGATTATTTGACTATGATGATATCAACTACGTCACGATACTCCCCACCGGGCCCACCGGTAATACGTGGAAATATCGGGGTGTAACAACACGGAAGACTGTGAAGTGGATGAGATGATGGGAGTTCTGGGATGCAGAAGAGGATTGATACCTTTTGATTATTTAGGTATCAAAGTGGGCGCGAATATGAATCGTATCAGTGATTGGACTTCGGTGATTGAAATGGTGGAGTCGAGGCTTGCCTCTTGGAAATCGAAATTACTTTCTATTGGGGGAAGAGTGACTCTAATCAGATCGGTGCTTGAAAATCTCCCAATTTATTACTTTTCACTTTATAAAGCTCCAGTGGTCGTTATTGAAAAATTAGAAGGTATTATGAGACGGTTCTTATGGGGTGGTTCTAGTGAAGATAAGAAGATTAATTGGGTAGCGTGGGAGAGAGTTGCTAGACCTAAAAAGTGGGGAGGTTTGGGTATTAATCGATTGCAAGATACGAATTTGGCCCTTTTAATCAAATGGGATTGTAGATATAAAAAAGAAGAAATAGCGTGTGGAAGAAAGTTGTTTTGGGATGCCATGGGGGAGAAAGAAATTGGTCTATGATGCCTTTAGTGTCCTCGGCTCATGGAAGTTGGAAGACCATAGTGTAGGTGGGGGAACAGTGCACGGTAAATGGTAATAGTTTTAATAGTTTTTTATTTGGCGTTGTTGGGGATGGCAAGTCGATTAGATTTTGGTGTGACCGTGGCCTAATGACCTACCTCTGCAAGACATATATCCTAATATTTTTAGATTAGAGAGTTCCAAGTGGAGTTGCGTGGCGGAGAGAGTGTCCTTTCAGAATGGCGTAAAGACTCTAAATTGGAGTTGGCGGCGTAATGCGAGGACACCTTCGGAAATATTGGAGCTTTTTGATTTACTTTCAGAAATCCACGATTTTCATTGTGGCGAAGGTATAAACAGATGGAAGTGGAAAGGAGACAGCAACGGGATTTTCACAGTTACAGCGGCTAAACGGATTATCATTACTAGTCGGGTTTTCGGTCCGGTTTTTAATATGAAGTGGGACAGTTGGATCCCGCTGAAATGTAGTATTTTGGCTTGGTGGGCGGAACAAGATAGAATTCCAACTAGAAGCGCACATAATAAGAGGGGTATGGGTCTTGTTGATGATGATTGCCCGCTATGTGATTCAGATCAGGAAACCACATTACACATTTTCACTGCATGCATTTTCTGTTCTGAGGTTTGGGCTCGGATTGCGGTATGGTGTCGGTTGGATCCTATTTTTGCTTTCAATGTCCGGGATCTTTTATTACTATCTAAGGGATCGAAGATTCAAAAGAAAGATAAACGGGTACTCCATTGTATCGTGATTACAACTTTTTGGTGCATTTGGACTAAAAGAAACGAGATGATATTCCGAAGGAAATAAGCTAAAGCGATTGAGGTGGTTGCCAAGATTAAGTCATTGTTTGGAATGATTGGTGTAAGTGTCCTCTTGGATTGATGTAATTTGGTTTTCCTTGCAGTCCTCGCTTTGTGGACTCGCTAGAGGTGTTTTTGGTTGAATGAAGTTAACCTTTCAAAAAAAATATATATATTTAACAAAGGTATGGGGTTTCAAAACAAATATCAACAACATTCTATTCACATGCTAATATTGAATCTAACAAAAAGAATTTTGTTAAGACCAAATGACATGGCCTCTTTAGGTCACACCCGACCACGTAAAACAACAAATCATGGCGGAAACGTCGAGGAGTGTTGTAACAGAATTACTGTTTCACAACCATGGATACAAAAAGTTTCGTTTTATTGAATTATTAAGTAATGTACATTGTCTTTAAACCAACACAAACAACTTACATATCGTCTATCATTGTTTTCATGTCACTAAGGCCATGTCCAGATCCTAAGTGAACACACTTCCTAGCAATCAACATCATGCAACACCACCTAAAACATATGTAAAAACAAAGTCAGCAAAGAAATGCTGGCGAGCACACAGGTTTTATGAGAGTATCGGATTCATGGCTCGTTTATATGTTGCAGTACCTCATTAGACTACAAGAGTCAAAAGTACAAACCTCGTTTTGAAAAGTGTATTTCAACATTATTAACCAACTCAAATCAAGTTGGTTATAGTTTATAAAATCTCGTAGCCATGATTCTTAACCCCAAAACATTTGTTTTAGTAAACCAAATCGTAAAACATCTCGTAAAAACTCGTTAATAAAACTCGTATGGTTTATATCGTTTCAAAAACCTCGTAGTGTGACATCGTTTCGAAATCGTTTCCCAAGTGAACTAAATAATGACACACAATGTAGTATGATAAGAGCACTTATATATAAGATGTACCAACGGCGTATCTACCATGATTTTATCATGCTACACCCATCCCATTATCTAATCACAACCCAAAACCAATCGTTTATCCAATTCGTATATCTCGTTTAAGTCTTATCAAATCGTTTAACTCGTCCCAAAATCGTTTAACTCGTTTTAATTGTGAAAACTACTTTTGGTCATCTCGCTAATAACATTTAAACCTTCATGACTCGACTATCTTGAAACTCGCATTAACAAACCACCAAAGGGTAAGTTAACAATCATCAGATTTGGTCGTTACCTACATAACCCCCACACATAACCATGGGTGTAGTCTGATAATGGGATTTGTCAGATCCTATGGTACCATAACCTAATACTGGTCGGTTCGGCCAAAATTAATGAATGTCATTCGTTATGTAACTACAACCATCAAGTTTGTTCACATTATTGAAATCGTTATTAGTTTAATATAAACCATTTAAATCATTTTTGAAACCATCGTTTAAACCTTGAAATCGTTTAATACATATGAATCACCTCAAAACAATTTAAAACAGTAAAATAGGGGAACTATGTACTCATATCGAAGTGCAAAGTATCCTCAATCTAAAGAACTCAACAAGCTCAATCAAACCAAGGAAACTCAAGCAGCACCTAATAATCGAATCACTAGTAAATAAATCGACACCTAAATCGGAAGATCAGACAGAATGAGGTCTTGTAAACCAAATGAGTGTTGGAACTCATGTGATATGGTTTAACAAAGCCTACATTCTAAATCGGAACCTATCCTAAGTGCTTTCGACCCGTTACGACCCATTAAGGTAGCTTACGCTACTTTAACGCGTCGTTCGCGTAAAACGCGTTCGAGACGTCTAACTAGTCCTATGACAAGTATTATATGCCTAAACATGTTTAAATATGTTGCATAATCAGTTAAGTGGCAAAAATGTAAGTTACATATGCTTAAATACCAATTATGCATGAAAAGGGCATTTTGGTCATTTTCCTAAGGCATATAAACTACCTATCATACAACTACTTAAACTAGGTGACCCTAAGGTATAACCTCGGAAGGTTATTTCCTATACAACTATGGTCACTAAACATGCTTGGTCGGATCCTAATGATCGACCAAACCGGGTCGAGTTCGAAAGTCTAAGCGGTGGTTTAGACCGCTTAACTTACGACTCTAAACAAGCACTAAACTAAAAGTGACGAGCTAAGCATGTTAAAACATGCTTAACTAAGTTAGAAAACAGGTTTTGATATCAAAACAAAGTGTTTTGATATCAAAACAAAGTGTTTTGATATCAAAACAAAGTGTTTTGATACCAAGAGTAGTTTGGTTACAAAATACGCTTAAATGCGCATTTTGACCGAAACTACGACTCGTCACTATGCCTAGTCAACGTGGTAATCAGTAGGTATAGTCACAAAGGACTATAACCATCGTGATTACGCTCACGTTGCGAAGTTCAAACGAACTTCTTGTTGACCAACTCGTGGTCAAAGCAGAAAGTCAAACACTATTTGACTTTCACGCTCGAAAAGCGATAAAAGAACAAAAGAAGCTTACAAAGGGTCCAAGCTAGGGAGAACTTGATCTTAAAATCTCAGGTATGAAGTATTATAACTTCAACTTAGAGAAATCAGATCAAGGGTGCAGAAAGTGGAGTGAATGCATGGCTTTATATAGTTCTCGCAAAACCGTTAGGATCATTCCTTGCTAAAGAGGGAAAGATCTTAGCCATACATGTGGGCTAGTGGTTTAGAAATACAAGGGGCACACAATTACCAGTCCATAGAGTGTTAAACCAGGGATTAAAACCATTAGTATAGGTGGTAATGACCAGATTCAATGTTTCTGCAATTCTGCTGATCTGGGCACTGCATACGGACCGCATCCATATGACCATACGGTCCGCATGGACCTTGCAGACCAGCAACTTTCACAAATGGCAGATTTAGTCCCTGAAGCCCCAAACTTGATTTTCGCTGCATTTTTGACATGTTTAAGCCCCGTTAGCCCCATTTCAAAGCTCTAAAATGAAGTTAAAGTATAGGCAACTTAAAATATGCTCAAAAACATCTCGGATGTCGGCTCGTTTGCTCGTACGATTGCGTTGTTCGGTTAATTACGACGGAAGTCGTAACGAACGCAAAAACGATCCAAATTACGCGACGAATGGAATTTTATCATGCCAATCACTAAAATAAAATATTTTAATGATTACATAAATTTTTGGATGTCCAGATATATTCAAAACGTAAGATATGCGCGAAAATGCAAACTTATGCACTTTTTGACGCTTTTAGTCCCTATTGATCAATAAAGTTTATTTTAGCATACCGAACCCCTCAAAGCCTATTTCTAAGCTATGTAAAGGATATTTTGGGTATGTTTAACTTATGATCAAGTTCTGGAATGTTCATTACTATACAAATCGGTATAGTTTCGAAGTTTGACATAAATAGTCCCTGCGATCGAACAAACTTGTTTTCAACACACGAAACCATCCAAAACTTATTTCTAAGTTATGTAAAGGTTATTTAAGGTATGTTAAGCCTATGTCACTATTCTGGAGTGTTTGTCGCATTAAACTGTCTGCGTTTACGCATCAGTTTGCGTATAACTTTCCAGAAAGCGATTTAAAGCTTGAAATCGGAATCGAATCGAATCGTAAAATCAACAAACACAAATACACACATAATAAAACCAAAACACATTGTTTTATTAATAATTAACATTGTTTTACATTGTACATCGATTACAGAGCACAGTTGTCATAGTCTCCCATACTTTAGGAAATTTCGTCCCGAAATTTTAACTAGAGGAAACTTGTGAGAACAATTGCGGATATTTCGCCTTTATTTGGTCCTCACGTTCCCAAGTAAACTCTGGGCCACGTTTGGACTCCCAAAGAACCTTGACCAATCGAATCTGTTTGTTCTTCAATTGTTTGACTGCACGATCCACTATCTCCATAGGTTTCTCAACAAAATGCATCGTTTCATCAACTTGAATTTCGTCGAGTGGAATGTGAAGATTAGTTTCAGCTAGACACTTTCGCAAATTGGACACGTGAAAAGTCAGATGAATATTTCCAAGCTCTGGAGGTAGCTCTAGTCGATAGGCAACCTTTCCAATTCTTTCAGCAATCTTAAATGATCCAACATATCGTGGTGCAAGTTTTCCTTTCTTTCCAAATCTCACCACTCCCTTCCAAGGTGACACCCTGAGTAGGACATGCTCTCCGACTTGAAATTCCAAGGGCTTGCATCGCATATCCGCATAACTCTTTTGACGGCTTCTAGCTGTCACAAGATTATCGCGAATTTTCTTGATTTTGTCTGTTGTTTCCAGAATGAGCTCAGGTCCAGTAAGCTGAGCTTCACCGATCTCATTCCAACAGACAGGTGAACGACATTTTCGACCGTAAAGAGCTTCGAATGGTGCCATATTAATGCTAGCATGATAACTATTGTTGTAAGAGAACTCGATCAATGGAAGATGAGAATCCCAATTACCACCAAAGTCTATCACGCATGCTCTAAGCATATCCTCCAAAGTATGAATCGTCCTCTCAGATTGTCCATCTGTTTGGGGATGATAAGCAGTGCTTAGATTTAGTTGGGTTCCCATAGCAGATTGCATGGTCTTCCAAAAACGAGATGAAAATCGAGCATCACGATCTGATATGATATCCAAAGGAACACCATGTCGAGATACAATCTCATCAACATAAATCTTTGCAAGTTTATCAGCAGATAGATCCTCGCGAATCGGAATAAAATGAGCTGACTTCGTTAATCGATCGATAACAACCCATATAGCATCATGACCTTTAGAAGTACGTGGCAATTGTAACACCCCGTGTTTTCACAAGTCAAAGTCAAAGTCAAGGTCAAGGTCAAGGTCAAGGTCAAAGTCAACGACCGATTTCGCGCAACTTGACTTGTAGTAAATTTCTTTTATTGTAACTATTATGTGGAGTAAGTGTCAATAAATGCAATAAATCGACACATGTTAATCGCTATTCAAACGACCTACGACTGTGAACTATAGGAAGTAACAATGCGATAAAGTTAATCAACTGATAATCAAGCTATGCTAATCAAATCGACATCGAATCGCAACTCAAACTACGTATTTTACTTGTTGTTATACGTGTGTGTGTGCCTTATGTGTTACTTGTGCATGTTTATTTATGTTGTGTTTGTGGTAATCAATTGAAATGCAAGCGAACTCAATCGAACTCGAACTCGAATCACAAGCGAAATATGATATTTAGTAGTTGGGACTGGAAGTAATTTGACTAGGAAACCCTATTGTGTCGAACCGCTCGCAATCGAAATCGAAACGCCAAAAATCGTCGCGTCAAACATCCAAACCAAGTGCCATCCGACCGGATAGCCATCCGACCGGATAGCCACAATGCTACAGGCCAGGCGCCATCCGGGCAGTGTGTCATCCGATCGGATAGCCCTTTCCTCTTTTGGAACTTTATAAATACCCTGTCATTATCATTCTTTCCACTTTTGGAAATCCTTTGTCCGAACAGCTCGTGCTCCCCACTTTTTCTTCGATTTCTCTCGATCAAGGTAAGATCTCGTCCTAAATCTTGTACTTTCTTGATCTACACGCACTCCTACACCTTTCTATCTTTTAAATCTTAACTTTTAACCGTGAAATCACTAGATTTTGGGTGTTCTAGGATGATGTCATCATGAGTTCTTCAAGAACTTCATGTTTTGGCCTCAATCCACCAAGAATAACTTAGATCTAACTGATTTCCACAAAGATCTTGTAAAGATCTCGACACAAGTGTGGTGAAAGAAGATTGAAAGATGGTTTTTAACTTTCTTTAAACTCTTTTACACTCAAAACACTCAAAACCGGTAGAATCGGGTTTTGATCTAGTCTCCTACTCACCCTTAGTGTTGTACTGGTTCAGATCTGGATTCCGCCCACGAGACCACCGACTTCGGGTTAAACAAAAACAACCGTCTAGAGCCGGTAACTGACCGAGCTAGGGTGATTCCTGGTCGGTTTAGTCATCTGGGTCGAAATGGGAGTTCTGTTGGTTAACACGATGTCAAGACGTCTCGAAATAACGACAAACCATCAAAACGACCAAGTGTAAGACGAACGGAACATTCGAAACGGATTGCTGTCCGACCGGATTGCTGTCCGATCGGATAGGTCATTCGAACGGATTGCCGCCCGAATGGATCACACTTGGGTCCCACTTTTAAATAACCTTATCTGAAGTTTGAGTATCGAACGAATTGCAATCCGATCGGACGACCATCTGACTGGATTACTCTTCGGATCATGAGATACTAAGACTTTAAAGACTTACACAATTTTCAACATGTTCAATAACAGGGTTGCCACCTGATCGGATGGACATCCGATCGAGTGACCCTTCTGATGTGAACTTGTTCTCTTTACCAAGGCGCCGTCTGACCGGACCACCGTCGGACCGAATGACCATCCGAACGGATTGTCATCTGCACGACCGACCGTCCGATTGACCGACTTGAAAGACAGAGATACTTCAATGTTTTTAAAATACTACAACGAAAACTTCAAAAGTCAAGCCATCATACACAAGCACATCTTTCTTATAGGGAGAAACAATCCACTCGAATAGTCATCCGACCGGATGACCATCCGAGCGAATTGTCATCCACACGGATTGCTGTCCGCTCGGATTACCATCCGAACGAACTACCATCCGATTCATCCACACTTTATCTCGTTTTACCTGTCACTCATCGTTATGCTATCGAATCTATTCAGGCTAACCTTACTCGCTAAGCGCTCCTTTCAATCCATTAACCGCTGTGAGTATACTCGATCCCTTTTTGCTTTACGCACTTTTGGGTGTTACATACGTTACGAATATTCAAACTACGACAATCACACTACTCAATACTATTTGAACGCTAACCGTTAATGCATGTTATACGTGGCTTATGAATGCTTGTTTGTTATGTTTACACATGGAATGCTGTCTACCTGTCTTAGCAACGATAGTACTATAGTTTAGACTCAGCACCTGTTCACACGGGGGTTGTTAAGGACCATTACTTGCATGGATTACGGTGGTAATCATGTATTGCGAACTGCCTCAGGCAGTCAACCCGCCGTCATTGGTATCAATGGATCTATGTCGATAACTAACGTGCTTCGTTTCACTATGTGTACGTGCTGGTTATGCGTAAACGAATTCGAACTCTATATGCTATTATCAAACTTGTATGCTCACCTTTACATTATATGTATTGACTTTATTTTAACGTATGTGACAGGTGCTTAGGACGCACACTTGGTAGGAAATTGAAGCTAGAATAAAGCTTTAGAGCCCAACAAATAGTTGTCTGTAGTGGTCAAACTAAGGGTCTCTAGAAGCAGATAAACAATTGCTGACTATTTTAAATCTGAGTTGTCGGAACTGAATATTTGCCTGGATTTATGTCTGTAATAATTATTTTACTATTTGAGGTACGGTATGGGACGTGTTAATTAAATTGAATAGTATTGATAATTGTTATGGAAACTTCTGGACAATCTGTTTCGCTCAGTGCCATGCCCCGATGTTTTCCGCCATCGGTTGTGGTGTGACAGATTGGTATCAGAGCCATAACTATAGGGAATTAGGCAAGACTCGACCTAGTCCGGGTCGAAGTCTTAGATACCTAGACTATAGTTAAGAACCAACAGACCAACTCAAGTACATCCAGTAGGGATTACGTACGTGCTTATTCCTCACTAATCTCACTTATACTACACTATCACTACACTCGAATTTTCAACTATAAAAAGGGCGATAAAGTCGAGATTAGGTGTGAAAACCACAAACTCCCGACTAAATTGCTTAATCGATACTGTTTAGCGGGGGAATTATACCAAATTAGGGGTGAAACCCATATTTTGATGAATAATCTCCTCTATTTTATCAAAAAACAGGGACGAAGTTGTTAAGCCAGGGGTGAAACCCTAACCTTGACGACTTGTTCCGCTTTTATACAAAAACTCTCACCAAGGTCTCGACGGACTCCAACGACCTAAAGTCACGACATGACTAACGGGATGCGTGCCAAATGCCCAAGAATCGAGGTAAAGGCACAGTCCTGAAAGTCAAAAGTGCACAACGGATCCTTGTGAATTGTCGAACCACCTTGGTTAGTCAAAGTCTACTAGCCGCAGGCAATCTATCTCTCGAATTTTTATATGTTTCGATGATTCGTCGATTTTATGTGAATTATGTGGTTTATAATTATTTGTTAGCGTTTTGGGGTATTATTGGATTCAATCTAACGCCTTTTGCTTCTGCTGATCACACAACACACTACAAGGCGTTAACAAATCATTGAGTTATGGGCGACTTTATACTACGATATACGCTCATGTTTAAGTCCCGGTTTTCACTCCGAAACGATTGCGAACCGAACGTGTGACGAATGGAATCCGTACACGAACGTGACCGAACACACGAGAATGTAATATAATCAGTGATTCTATTGATAGATCTGAAATCGTACAAAGCACCTGAATCGCGATGTCACTTTTTCTCTCTAGTTTCTCTCTCTAGATCTAGAGCCCTCAATTCTCTAAAATACCAAAAATACCAAAAGTTCTAAACCTAACACCTCAGGTTCCTATTTGTAGGATAAGGGATCTAGAGCTCTGTTTTCTGACTGCCTCTAGTGATTAAATACGTATGTGTTTCCTTGCTTCTTTGCTTTACGTGTTTAGGTGTTATGTGATTATGTGCTCTACATGCTTATGTGATTTTGTGCTCTATGTGTTATGTGTTTACGTGAATATGTGTGTTCATGAGCTTTAGTAAGTAGTAGACGTGTGAGGTGAGATTCGAATACAATGTGTTGAGTCCTGTGACGATGTCTGTTGCAGACAATGTCGTCTGGATCCCGTCACGCACTTTCTCGACAAGAAAAGAGGGACAAACGCCTTGCTTCCATCATCGCAAAAAGTGTGGCAAAGGCCGTGAGTGATGTTTACGAGAATGCCAGCAAATCATCTGAGGAATCAAGGACCGAAGCTCCTAAAGCTACCACCAAGTCCTTCAATTTCAAGCAATTCAAGTCGTGTGGGCCAAAGGAATTCACTGGCGAGCGAGGTCCAACTGCACTATTCCAATGGTTTGATTCCATTGAGGTCACTCTGCGACAGAGTGGTTGCCCTGATGACCTTCGAACTCTGAATGCTACCGGCGTTTTCCAGTCCCGTGCACTAGACTGGTGGACGGCCGAGAGGAACAAGCGAGGGAACGATGCAGCCTACGGTCTGTCATGGGACGAGCTCAAGGAAGTCATGCTAGAGGAATTCTGCCCTCCTCACGAACGTCAAAAGCTAGAAGATGAATTTTGGCACATACACCAACATGAGGGTGACAACGCTGCTCTCACTGCTCGTTTCAAACAGCTCAGCATCATCTGTCCCGATCAAGTCAAGACTCAGGAGATCACAATCAAGAAGTACATCTGAGCCTTGCCCGACTGCGTCGCAGATTTCGTGCAAGCGGCTAAGACTAAGACGATCGAAGAGACATACCTACTGGCCGCTGAAATCAACGACAAGAGGGTCAAGGCTGGTGTCTGGGATAAAACTTCGAAGCACCTGCATCAAGCTACTACTGCCGTACCGACTTCTGAACCCACCTCATCGAGCAACAAGAGAAAGAACAAGAGAAAGAACAGCTCCAGCAACAAGAACTGTGTGATCACTGCTGCACCAATTCAAGCTGTACCAGCCCAACAGCGTCAAGTAGCGGCGCCTGTGGCTAATGCACCACCTGCAAAGCGTGCATACACTGGGCCACACCCGCTCTGCCCTACTTGTACCTACCACCATCCAGCTGCCATTTCTTGCCGTTTTTGTGCTCATTGCAATGTATACGGCCATTTTACTGCCAATTGCCGTATTCGACAAGCTCCTGCTCATCAAGCTCTACTCACTGCCCCACAGGGTCAACAAGCTCCTCCGGCACCCGCGGTCAAAGCCAGAGCCTGCTTCGCATGTGGCGACCCGAACCATTTCGCCAACATGTGCCCAAACAGGGTCGTGAAGCAAGAGCCTCAGCAACAGCAGCCTCAGCAGCAACAACAACAGCAGCAGCAACAACAGGCCGCACGCGCCAGAACTTTCAACCTTAACGTGCGTCAAGCCCAGGCCAACAACAACATGGTCAATGGTACGTTCCTTGTGAATGGTATTTATGCTTCATGTTTGTTTGATACTGGAGCCGATAATTGCTTTGTGTCGTTCGAATTCGAGAAACTCCTTAGTCATAAACGCTCCCAACTCTCCTCGAAGTTCGATATTGAAGTCGCTACCGGAAGAATCGTCGCCGTTAATTCTGTTCTTCATGATTGTACTCTTGAGCTTAACAATCACATCTTCCCAATCGACCTTATTCCGATGCAACTCGGAAGTTTTGACGTCATAGTAGGCATGGACTTTCTTCGAGAAAACCATGCTGAAGTCGTGTGCTTCGACAAGATGATTCGATTTTCGCTCGTGAATGGTGACTTATTATGTGTATACGGTGATACTACTTCGAAGGGTCTCAAGCTTATGTCATGTGTGCAAGCTAGCAAGTACCTCCGCAAGGAATACAGGGCTTTCTTGGATAACATTGTAGTAGCGGAGAAGGAAAAGAAAGAGAAGAAGGAAGTGAAAAACGTTCCTGTGGTTCGAGAATTTCCTAACGTTTTTCCAGAGGATCTTCCCGGACTACCGCCAAGTCGTGATATCGACTTTCGTATCGACCTCATTCCTGGAGCCAACCCTATTGCCAAAGCTCCCTACCGACTCGGGCCGTCCGAAATGCGTGAACTCTCAAATCAACTCCAGGAATTACTTGAAAAAGGCTTCATTCGCCCGAGCACCTCTCCTTGGGGCGCGCCAGTCCTTTTCGTCAAAAAGAAGGATGGGTCGTTCAGGATGTGCATCGACTATCGGGAATTGAATAAGTTAACTATCAAGAACCGCTATCCCCTACCTCGCATCGACGATTTGTTTGATCAACTACAAGGCACTACATGTTTCTCGAAGATCGATCTGCGTTCGGGATATCACCAGCTACGTATTCAAGAGGAAGATATACCCAAAACCGCGTTTCGCACTCGTTACGGCCATTACGAATTCGTTGTCATGCCTTTTGGTTTAACCAACGCACCAGCGGTTTTCATGGATCTGATGAATCGCATGTGTAAACCGTATCTCGACCGTTTCGTCATCGTATTCATCGACGATGTCTTGATCTATTCCAAATCGAAGGTCGAACACGCGCATCATCTACGTTTGGTTCTCGAGTTACTCCAGGGGAACCAACTATATGCCAAGTTCTCCAAGTGTGAATTCTGGTTGGAGGAAGTTCAGTTTCTGGGTCACATTGTTAATAGTCAAGGCATTCACGTCGACCCTGCGAAGATTGAAGCTGTCAAGAGCTGGGTTACGCCTAAGAACCCGTCTGAAGTCCGTTCTTTTCTTGGACTAGCGGGCTATTATCGATGATTTATCGAAGGATTCTCAAAGATCGCTGTGCCGCTTACCACTCTCACACATAAAGACAAGCCTTTTGTTTGGAAAACTGAACAAGAGTCTGCCTTTCGAACCCTCAAGCACATGCTTTGCAACGCTCCTGTTCTCACATTGCCCGACAGAAACAATGAGTTCATTGTCTATTGTGATGCTTCCAACCTTGGTCTTGGTTTTGTTCTCATGCAACGGGACAAGGTCATAGCTTACGCATCTCGTCAGCTCAAAGTCCACGAGAAGAACTATACAACCCATGATCTCGAGCTAGGCGCAGTTGTTTTTGCATTGAAGATTTGGTGACACTACCTGTATGGTACCAAGTGTACGATCTTCACCGATCATAGGAGCCTACAACACATCTTTAATCAGAAGGAACTTAATATGCATCAACGCCAATGGGTAGAACTTCTCAACGATTACGACTGTGAGATCCGTTATCACCCAGGCAAGGCAAATGTTGTTGCCGACGCACTTAGCAGACGGAGCTACCTGCTTAGCACTCGTAATGTTCAAGCCCAACACGATCTTGAAACCCTCATCCGCGACGCTCAACATGCGTGTTTTAACGAACGCACCCTAAAGAAAGAAAGAATCTACCACGATGGAGCCCAGCTTGTGAGCAAATCAAATGGGATATTTCACTTTCTGGACCGAATTTGGATTCCCAAACGAACCAATTTGCGACAGATCTTGATGGACGAAGCCCACAAATCCCGGTATTCTGTTCATCCCGGTGCCGATAAGATGTACCAGGACCTTCGTTATAAGTACTGGTGGCCGGATATGAAAAGGGATATCACTCTCTACGTCGGAAAATGCCTAACTTGTGCTAGAGTCAAGGCTGAACATCAAAGACCCTCTGGCTTACTCGAACAACCACCAATTCCCATGTGGAAGTGGGAAGGTATAGCTATGGATTTTATAACAAAGCTACCGCACACGTCATCAGGTCACGACAGCATTTGGGTTGTGGTCGACCGTTTGACTAAATCAGCTCACTTTTTGCCAATACGGGAAGACTACAAGGTAGAACGATTAGCCCGAATCTACACCGACGAGATCATTTGTAATCATGGGATGCCTCGTGACATTATCTCTGATCGTGATGCTCGGTTTACCTCGCGACTGTGGGAAACGTTTCAAACGGCACTCGGTACATCGCTTAATCTAAGTACTGCATTCCACCCTCAAACCGACGGTCAGACTGAAAGAACGATTCGTACTCTTGAGGATATGCTTCGTTCGTGTGTCATAGAGTTCGGTGGTAATTGGGATAAATACCTGCCGTTAGTCAAATTCTCGTATAACAACAGCTATCATTCTAGCATCCAAATGGCACCATTCGAGGCATTATACGGAAGAAGATGTCGATCGCCTATTGTGTGGCACGAGATCGGTCATTCGCAATTAACCGGTCCTGAGCTATTACAAGAAACGACAGACAAAATTTTCCAAATTCGAGACAATCTAGTGAAAGCTCGGAACCGACAGAAAAATTACGCCGATAGAAAACGCAAGCCCCTTGAATTTGGCGTTGGTGACTACGTACTCCTAAAGGTATCACCTTGGAAGGGTGTGGTCCGATTCGGCAAGAAAGGAAAGCTCGCGCCTCTATATGTTGGACCTTTTAAGATTCTGGAAAGGATCGGAAAAGTCGCCTACAGACTCGAACTACCGGAGGAACCCAGTAATGTCCACCCGACCTTCCACGTGTCAAACCTCCGAAGGTGCCTAGCCGACCACGACTTACACGTTTCTCTAGACGATCTGCAAGTGAACGAAACATTACACTTCGTGGAAAAGCCTGTCGAAATCATGGATCGCCAAAACAAGCAGCTCAGACGCTCTCGAATTCCTATTGTGAAAGTCTGATGGGAAGGCAAACGAGGCGCAGAGTTCACTTGGGAACTCAAAAGCGACATGAAGGCAAAGTACCCGCAGTTGTTTAAAGAGAAAGTCTAGAAAGAGAAAGTTCTCAAACGTGATTCACGACATTGTACAGCTTCCAGCTTAATTTCGGGACGAAATTCCCTAAACAAGGGGAGGCTGTAACACCCCGTGTTTTCACAAGTCAAAGTCAAAGTCAAGGTCAAAGTCAACGACCGATTTCGCGCAACTTGACTTGTAGTAAATTTCTTGTATTGTAACTATTATGTGGAGTAAGTGTCAATAAATGCAATAAATTGACACATGTTAATCGCTATTCAAACGACCTACGACTGTGAACTATAGGAAGTAACAATGCGATAAAGTTAATCAACTGATAATCAAGCTATGCTAATCAAATCGACATCGAATCGCAACTCGAACTACGTATTTTACTTGTTGTTATACGTGTGTGTGTGCCTTATGTGTTACTTGTGCATGTTTATTTATGTTGTGTTGTGGTAATCAATTGAAACGCAAGAGAACTCAATCGAACTCGAACTCAAATCACAAGCGAAATATGTTATTTAGTAGTTGGGACTGGAAGTAATTTGACTAGGAAACCCTATTGTGTCGAACCGCTCGCAATCGAAATCGAAACGCCAAAAATCGTCGCGTCAAACATCCAAACCAAGTGCCATCCGGCCGAATAGCCATCCGACCGGATAGCCACAATGCTACAGGCCAGGCGCCATCCGACCGGAATGTCATCCGACCGGACAGCCATCCGGGCGGTGTGTCATCCGATACGATAGCCCTTTCCTCTTTTGGAACTCTATAAATACCCCTGTCATTGTCATTCTTTCCACTTTTGGAAATCCTTTGTCCGAACAGCTCGTGCTCCCCACCTTTTCTTCAATTTCTCTCGATCAAGGTAAGATCTCGTCCTAAATCTTGTACTTTCTTGATCTACACGCACTCCTACACCTTTCTATCTTTTAAATCTTAACTTTTAACTGTGAAATCACTAGATTTCGGGTGTTCTAGGATGATGTCATCATGAGTTCTTCAAGAACTTCATGTTTTGGCCTCAATCCACCAAGAACAACTTAGATCTAACCGATTTCCACAAAGATCTTGTAAAGATCTCGACACAAGTGTGGTGAAAGAAGATTGAAAGATGGTTTTTAACTTTCTTTCAACTCTTTTACACTCAAAACACTCAAAACCGGTAGAATCGGGTTTTGATCTAGTCTCCTACTCACCCTTAGTGTTGTACTGGTTCAGATCTGGATTCCGCCCATGAGACCACCGACTTCGGGTTAAACAAAAACAACCGTCTAGAGCCGGTAACTAACCGAGCTAGGGTGATTCCTGGTCGGTTTAGTCATCTGGGTCGAAATGGGAGTTCTGTTGGTTAACACGATGTCAAGAAGTCTCGAAATAACGACAAACCATCAAAACGACCAAGTGTAAGATGAACGGAACATTCAGAACAGATTGCTGTCCGACCGGATTGCTGTCCGATCGGATAGGTCATTCGAACGGATTGTCGCCCGAACGGATCACACTTGGGTCCCACTTTTAAACAACCTTATCTGAAGTTTGAGTATCGAACGAATTGCAATCCGATCAGACGACCATCTGACTGGATTACTCTTCAGATCATGAGATACTAAGACTTTAAAGACTTACACAATTTTCAACATGTTCAATAATAGGGTTGCCACCCGATCGGATGGACATCCGATCGAGTGACCCTTCTGATGTGAACTTGTTCTCTTCACCAAGACGCCGTCCGACCGGACCACCGTCTGACCGGATGACCATCCGAACGGATTGTCATCCGCACGACCGACCGTCCGATCGACCGACTTGAAAGACAGAGATACTTCAATGTTTTTAAAATACTACAACGAAAACTTCAAAAGTCAAGCCACCATACACAAACACATCTTTCTTATAGGGAGAAATAATCCACTCGAATAGTCATCTGACCGGATAACCTATCCGACCGGATGACCATCCGAGCGAATTGTCATCCACACGGATTGCTGTCCGCTCAGATTACCATCCGAACGAACTACCATCTGATCCATCCGCACTTTGTCTCGTTTTACGTGTCACTCATCGTTATGCTATCAAATCTATTCAGGCTAACCTTACTCGCTAAGCGCTCCCTTCAATCCATTAACCGTTGTGAATATACTCGATCCCTTTTTGCTTTACGCACTTTTGGGTGTTACATACGTTACGAATATTCAAACTACAACAATCACACTACTCAATACTATTTGAACGCTAACCGTTAATGCATGTAATACGTGGCTTATGAATGCTTGTTTGTTATGTTTACACATGGAATGCTGTCTACCTGCCTTAGCAACGATAGTACTATAGTTTGGACTCAGCACCCGTTCACACGGGGGTTGTTAAGGACCATTACATGCATGGATTACGGTGGTAATCATGTATTGTGAACTGCCTCGGGCAGTCAACCGGCAGTCATTGGTATCGATGGATCTATGTCGATAACTAACGTGCTTCGTTTCACTATGTGTACGTGCTGGTTATGCGTAAACGAATTCGAACTCTATATGCTATTATCAAACTTATATGCTCACCTTTAGATTATATGTATTGACTTTATTTTAACATATGTGACAGGTGCTTAGGACGCACACTTGGTAGGAAATTAAAGCTAGAATAAAGCTTTAGAGCCCAACAAATAGTTGTCTGTAGTGGTCAAACTAAGGGTCTCTAGAAGCAGATAAACAATTGCTGACTATTTTATATCTGAGTTGTCGGAACAGAATATTTGCCTGGATTTATGTCTGTAATAATTATTTTACTATTTGAGGTACGGTATGGGACGTGTTAATTAAATTGAATAGTATTGATAATTGTTATGGAAACTTCTGGACAATCTGTTTCGCTCAGTGCCATGCCCCGATGTTTTCCGCCATCGGTTGGGGTGTGACAGTAATATAGTGATGAGATCCATCGCAATGTTCTCCCACTTCCAAACCGGTATTTCTGGTTGTACAAGCAAACCAGATGGTCGTTGATGTTCAGCCTTGACTTTGAGACAAGTTAGGCATTTCGATACATACAAGGCAACCTCTTTCTTCATACCAGGCCACCAATACCGAGTACGAAGATCCTTGTACATTTTATCAGCACCAGGATGGATAGAATATCGAAACTTGTGAGATTCATCCATCACTAATGTGCAAAGATCGTCTTGTTTCGGAATCCAAAAACGATCCTTAAAATAGAGCAAACCATCGTCCTATGCTTCGAGTTTAAGCTCAAGTTGACGTGGTAATTCCTTACCTATCAAATTTTGTGAAACACAAAATTGCTGAGCTTGAAGGACACGAGTTTGAAGATCAGATAGAGTTCGAACAAAATGAAGCTTGACTCACTCCTTTCGACTAAGCGCATCGGCTACGACATTCGCCTTACCAGGATGGTAGCGAATCTCGCAATTGTAATCGTTCATGAGCTCAACCCATCGTCGTTGCCTCATGTTCAACTCCTTCTGATTAAGAATATGCTGGAGACTTTTGTGGTCTTTGAAAACCACACACTTCGTGCCATAAAGATAGTGTCTCCAGATTTTTAGTGCAAAAACCACAGCACCCAACTCAAGATCATGAGTGGTGTAGTTTTTCTCGTGAACTTTCAGCTGTCTTGGCGCATATGCAATAACTTTACCTCGTTGCATAAGAACACAACCAAGGCCAAGATTCGACGCATCACAAAAGACAACGAAATCATCGTTTCCATCGGGCAAAGATAGAACAGGAGCATCACAAAGCTTCCGTTTCAGCGTTTGGAATGCTTCTTCTTGATTAGGTCCCCACTCAAAAGGCTTATTCTTCTGAGTTAAAGCAGTGAGTGGAACCGCAATCTTCGAGAAGTTTGAAATAAACCGTCGATAATATCCAGCAAGACCAAGAAAAGATTGAATCTCTCTAGGTGTCGTCGGTGTATTCCAATCCTTAATTGCAGCAATTTTGCAAGGATCCACATGAATACCATGCTCGTTGACTATATGACCCAAAAACAGAACTTCTTTAAGCCAGAATTCACACTTGGAGAATTTAGCAAAAAGTTGTTCCTTCTTCAAGAGTTCCAATGTCAAACGAAGGTGTTGCTCATGATCGGCTCGAGACTTTGAATAAATGAGAATATCATCGATGAACACGATGATGAACTTGTCTAAATAAGGTTTACAGACCCTATTCATTAAGTCCATAAAGATAGTTGGGGCATTCGTCAAACAAAATGGCATGACGGTGAACTCGTAGTGCCCATATCTTGTGCGGAAAGCAGTTTTGGGAATATCTTCTTCGAGTACACGAAGTTGATGATACCCAGAACGCAGATCGATCTTAGAAAAAAAGGTAGCACCTTGCAGCTGATCAAAGAGATCATCGATTCGAGGTAGGCGATATCGATTCTTGATGGTAAGCTTATTAAGCTCACGATAATCGATACATATTCGAAAAGATCCATCTTTCTTTTTCACAAAGAGGACAGGAGCTCCCCAGGGTGAATAACTCGGACGGATGAATCCTTTATCAGATAACTCTTGAAGCTGTTTCGATAATTTTTGCATCTCAGACGGTGCAAGACGATATGGTGCTTTCACAATCGGGTTAGCATTGGGTACAAGGTCAATATGAAACTCGACTTGACGAACTGGAGGCAAACCAGGCAGTTCATCAGGAAACACCTCTGGATAATCCCGAAGAATTGGAATATCCTGAATACTCTTGCTCTTGCCTTTCTCCTCGGTGACATGTGCCAGAAAAGCAACATATCCTTTTCGTAAATAACTTTGGGCTTTCGTACACGACATGAGTTTCAAACCAACAGATGTTTTCTCACCACGAACCTCTAGGACATCGCCAGAAGAAAGAGGAATACGGACGATCTTATCGAAACAAACCACCTCAGCATGATGTTTGGTTATCCAATCCATCCCCACGAGAATGTCGAAACTCCCAAGTTACATCGATGTGAGGTCAATAGGAAAAAAGATAGTTATCGAGGTTCAATTGACAACCACGAAGAACAGAATCGAGAACAAGAGGTTTACCAGTAGGAACTTCGACAGATAAGGGTTTCCTCAGTTTAGTTCTAGGTATCGCAAGTAAAGGCTCAAAAGATAACGAAACAAAACTCCTATCGGTACCAGAATTGAAAAGAACAGATGCAAGTTGATTGTTAACAAGGAACGTACCATTAACAACCTCGTTGTCCACCCTCGCCTCATTTGCGTTCAGATTTAATGCTCATCCACGAGCGGGATTCACATTTGCGTTCGCGTTCGGATTCGCATTCCCATTTACCAACCTCGGGCAGTTGTTGCGGAAATGACCCATTTCTCCGCAATTGAAACACGAACCAGGTGGGAATCTCGCAGCATTCACCTGAACTTGTGCTGGAACCTGAGCAGCCTAAATCTGGCCCAAACGACAAATGTTGGCCAGATGCCCAAGTTTACCACATGTAGTGCACTGCTTGCAAGCCTATTGGGCAACATGATGATCGTTGCATCGAGCACAGTGAGGTGCAATACCAGCATATTGCTTCTTCGCTGGAGGTAGGGCTGGTGGGTTCTGAGGGTTCTGTGTAGTGACTGCAAAGTTTTGGGAAGCCTTGCGCTTCCTTAACTTTTTAGAAGACTCACCCTGCTTCTTACCCTTACCCTTACCCTTGTCCTGTGTAGAATCAGCTGTCTTCTTTTCATCACCCTTACGGGTCAATTTACCCTTTCTGACCTGAGACTCGGTTAGAGTAGCAGCCAATTCAATCGCTTGACGGACAGTGGTAGGATTACTGCCAGTCACAATATCCTGCACAGAATCAGGTAATCCATCAATATACCTCTCTATTGCTTTTTCCAACGGGGTAACCATCGTAGGACACAACAAACTGAGCTCTTCATATCGATCCGTGTAAGCATGGTGTTCTCCCCCATCTTCTTTCAGATCGTCAAATTCTCATGCCAAGGCTCGAATCTCGTGACGGGGACAGAACTCTCTCATCATGAGAGCTCAGAGCTCTTCCCATGTTTATGCCATCGCCACATCGGCACCCCTATCGCGCATCACTCCGTTCCACCATGTAAGAGCACGCTTCTCGAACACACTAGATGCAAACTCAACCTTACGCTCATTCGAACATTGCACATGTCTGAATGTGCTTTCCAAACTTTCGAACCACTGCAGGAGCGCAGTTGCTCCTTGCGACCCTGAAAACTTCAACGGCTTAGCAGAATTGAAATTCTTGAAATTACATTGTGCATTATTGTTGTTGTTATTATTGTTGTATAACTCATGGATCTGGGTTACTACGCCAGGAAGTACTGCAGCCATTTGTTGAGCAACAAGGGCTGCGACTTCTTCAGCAGTTAAAGGTTGTGCATCACGTCGAGGAGGCATTGTCTAAAAAGAACAAGGAAACATGAGAAACGAGTGAGGTCAACAATTGGAAAAACAAAAGAGGTATTGAAAACATCGACAAAACACAAGGAGGGTGATCATTCGTTCGTTACCTCGAACAAACAAACGAAGCAGTGACTAATCAAAGTAAATGGGTCATAATAATGTATCACCGAAGACATGCTCGCCTATAAGTGAACACTCACCCCAAGAGTTCCCAGGTAAGAGTGACTGGTCCGATACTGCAGATTTGTGCGAACACTCTAGCCTTAGACAGAAAACTCAGGGTACATGCATTCACTCTTCCAGTTTGCACGTGTTCACATTATTTAGACCCAAACTTTGACGAGATTTTGAAAACTAAGAGGGCACAAAGCCAAAGATGAATCAAACTGGAAGGGTTCAAAACCTTATAATCAATCATCCAAGAATAGATGATTAATTTTCGAAGTGGATTTATTATTGTGTTCTCGTTGTGGATATCACCTAAGGATATGTGACGGTAATGTTTTAAAATCTAAACGCAAGTAAACTCGCGTTAGGGTCCTAGAAAGTTATAGTCTAGGTCAAAGCATTGCTAATAGCCTAATTCCCTATAACCATTGGCTCTGATACCAACTCTTCTGTCACACCCCGACCACGTAAAACAACAAATCGTGGCGGAAACATCGGGGAGTGTTGTAACAAAATTATTGTTTCACAACCATGGATACAAAAAGTTTCGTTTTATTGAATTATTAAGTAATGTACATTGTCTTTAAACCAACGCAAACAAGTTACATATCGTCTATCATTGTTTTTATGTCACTAAGGCCACGTCCAGATCCAAAGTGAACACACTTCCTAGCAATCAACATCATGCAACACCACCTGAAACATATGTAAAAACAAAGTCAGCAAAGAAATGCTGGCGAGCACATAGGTTTTATGAGAGTATCGGATTCATGGCTCGTTTATATGTTGCAGTACCTCATTAGACTACAAGAGTCAAAAGTACAAACCTCGTTTTGAAAAGTGTATTGCAACATTATTAACCAACTCAAATCAAGTTGGTTATAGTTTATAAAATCTCATAGCCATGATTCTTAACCCCAAAACATTTGTTTTAGTAAACCAAATCGTAAAACATCTCGTAAAAACTCGTTAATAAAACTCGTATGGTTTATATCGTTTCGAAAACCTCGTTGTGTGACATCGTTTTGAAATCATTTCCCAAGTGAACTAAATAATGACACGCAATGTAGTATGATAAGAGCACTTATATATAAGATGTACCAATGGCGTATCTACCATGCTTTTATCATGCTACACCCATCCCATTACCTAATCACAACCCAAAACCAATCGTTTATCCAATTCGTATATCTCGTTTAAGTCGTATCAAATCGTTTAACTCGTCCCAAAATCGTTTAACTCGTTTTAATTGTGAAAACTACTTTTGGTCGTCTCGCTAATAACATTCAAACCTTCGTGACTCGACTATCTCGAAACTCGCATTAACAAACCACCAAAGGGTAAGTTAACAATCATTAGATTCGGTCGTTACCTACATAACCCCCACACATAACCATGGGTGTAGTATGATAACGGGATTTGTCAGATCCTATGGTACCATAACCTAATACTGGTCGGTTCGGCCAAAATTAATGAATGTCATTCGTTATCTAACTACAATCATCAAGTTTGTTCAGATTATCGAAATCGTTATTAGTTTAATATAAACCATTTAAATCGTTTTTGAAACCATCGTTTAAACCTCGAAATCATTTAATACATATGAATCACCCCAAAACAATTTAAAACAGTAAAATAGGGGAACTATGTACTCACATTGAAGTGCAAAGTATCCTCAATCTAAAGAACTCAACAAGCTCAATCAAACCAAGGAAACTCAAGCAGCACCTAATAATCGAATCACTAGTAAATAAATCGACACCTAAATCGGAAGATCGGACAGAATGAGGTCTTGTAAACCAAATGAGTGTTGGAACTCATGTGATATGGTTTAATAAAGCCTACATTCTAAATCGGAACCTATCCTAAGTGCTTTCGACCCGTTACGACCCATTAAGGTAGCTTACGCTACTTTAACGCGTCGTTCGCGTAAAACGTGTTTGAGACGTCTAACTAGTCCTATGACAATTATTATATGCCTGAACATGTTTAAATATGTTGCGTAATCAGTTAAGTGGAAAAAATTTAAGTTACATATGCTTAAATACCAATTATGAATGAAAAGGGCATTTTGGTCATTTTCCTAAGGCATATAAACTACCTATCATACAACTACTTAAACTAGGTGACCATAAGGTATAACCTCGGAAGGTTATTCCCTATACAACTATGGTCACTAAATATGCTTGGTCGGATCCTAATGATCGACCAAACGGGTCGAGTTTGAAAGTCTAAGCGGTGGTTTAGACCGCTTAACTTACGACTCTAAACAAGCACTAAACTAAAAGTGACGAGCTAAGCATGTTAAAACATGCTTACCTAAGTTAGAAAACAGGTTTTGATATCAAAATAAAGTGTTTTGATACCAAGAGTAGTTTGGTTGCAAAATACGTTTAAATGCGCATTTTGACCGAAACGACGACTCATCACTATGCATAGTCAACGTGGTAATCAGTAGGTATAGTCACAAAGGACTATAACCATTGTGATTACGCTCACGTTGCAAAGTTCAAACGAACTTCGTGTTGACCAACTCGTGGTCAAAGCAGAAAGTCAAACATTATTTGACTTTCATGCTCGGAAAGCGATAAAAGAATGAAAGAAGCTTACAAAGGGTCCAAGCTAGGGAGAACTTGATCTTAAAATCTCAGGTATGAAGTATTATAACTTCAACTTAGAGAAATCAGATCAAGGGTGCAGAAAATGGAGTGAATGCATGGCTTTATATAGTTTTTGCAAAACCGTTAGGATCATTCCTTTCTAAAGAGGGAAAGATCTAAGCCATACATGTGGGCTAGTGGTTTAGAAATACAAGGGGCACACAATTACCAGTCCATAGAGTGCTAAACCAGGGATTAAAACCATTAGAATAGATGGTAATGACCAGATTCAATGTTTCTGCAATTCTGCTGATCTGGGCACTGCATACGAACCGCATCCATATGACCATACGGTCTGCATGGACCTTGCAGACCTGCAACTTTCACAAATGGCAGATTTAGTCCCTGAAGCCCCAAACTTGATTTTCGATGCATTTTTGACATGTTTAAGCCCCGTTAACCCCATTTCAAAGATCTAAAATGAATTTAAAGTATAGGGAACTTAAAATATGCTCAAAAACATCTTGGATGTCGGCTCGTTTGGTCGTACAATTGCGTTGTTCGGTTAATTACGACGGAAGTCGTAACGAACGCAAAAACGATCCTAATTACGCGACGAATGGAATTTTATCATGCCAATCACTAAAATAAAATATTTTAATGATTACATAATTTTTTGGATGTCCGAATATATTCAGAACGTAAGATATGCGCGAAAATGCAAACTTATGCACTTTTTGACGCTTTTAGTCCCTATTGATCAATAAAGTTTATTTTAGCATACCGAACCCCTCAAAGCCTATTTCTAAGCTATGTAAAGGATATTTAGGGTATGTTTAACTTATGATCAAGTTCCAGAATGTTCGTTACTATACAAATCAGTATAGTTTCGTAGTTTGACACAAATAGTCCCTGCGATCGAACAAACTTGTTTTCAACACACCAAACCATCCAAACTTATTTCTAAGTTATGTGAAGGTTATTTAAGGTATGTTAAGCCTATGTCACTATTCCAGAGTGTTTGTGGCATTAAACTGACTGCGTTTATGCACCAGTTTGCGTATAACTTTCCAGAAAGCGATTTAAAGCTTGAAATCGGAATCGAATCAAATCGTAAAATCACCAAACACAAATACACACATAATAACACCAAAACACATTGTTTTATTAATAATTAACATTGTTTTACATTGTACATCGATTACAGAGCACAGCTGTCACACTTTAAACGATGTTCGTCCACTCGTGAAATCTTTTCAAGGGACAACATGAGCAATTTGTTGTACTGCCAGAGATAACCAACAAAATCTGGATTTACACCTTAAACAAGCATCTTAAAGTTGTTAGGAATGGTTTGAAGTTTTCTCTAAGTGTATAGGTAGCATTGAGTATTTATATTTCATGTATGCTTTTAAATGTCTTCACTAGAGATAGCAAAAAAAATCCTAGCCCGACGGTTATACCTAAAATCTCAAGCATCCAGGACTGGTATACTCGAAACCTAACAGGTATGGGACTGTGTATAGGATTGGAAAATAAATATTTAGCGGGTATGGGACGAATATGGGATTAAGTGAAACTCGACCCGATTACCCGAAACTATATACCTGTTTACCCAAAACTTTAACTATTATTTTTCTTACAAGAAGGCATGTAATTGCTTTCTCTTGAAATCCCCAATCTTGCTGATTTTTTCTTTGTAGCCAAGATTTTTGAAGGTTAACAGCAGTTCCCACTTTTCAGGTGCATCTATGTATTGACTTTTGATTGGCAGTTCTAACCATTTCCTGATCTTCGTTGGTGTAATGGTTACTGAGATGTTTCCCCAAATATGAGCTTTCATCTCTTCTAGGTTATCTGTCTATGGAAGGGTTTGAACAGGCTATTGTATAATGATTCCAGGTACTTCGGCGATTTTGATCATAGCTTGTTTTAGAGGGCAGTTTATCAAAAAATCATCCAAAATTTTACATCTTTGGTCATATGACCGATGCTCTGTTCAAGTTGTTATCTCTCAAGGCCAAGAAATCGTCTTTTTTGTTGAATGAAACCTCGTGTTGAACAACCGAAATGTTGAGTTTGACTGATGTTGATGCAGACATTATGATTTTGTGGTAAATTTTGCTTTTCAAAAATCAAGGTTTTAGGGCTTGTAAGTGGGTTTTTGATTTGAAGGTGAATGAATGTTCTTCCGTCTTTGAATAGGTATTTATATGATGTGGGAACGTGGGAATCGTGGGTGGTTAGTATTTAAGTTGGTTTACGATAAGTTAATTAAGAATTAACTTTATCCGAACCGTTTTGAAATTTTTAGTATATCCCAAAAATTTCGGCTTTAACTGGTGAATACTAACGACCAAGTTATACATTTTTCTCTTGTGGGACCCTTTTTGAAAGATTGGTCCAATGACATTTCTTCTAGATACCTGAAACCTTCTGAGCAAGTATACTTTTCTTCCCCCTTTTTGAAATGCAAAATTCCCTTTTCTGGTGACGTCATCAAAACTCTGATAAGTTTGTTTATCAGAAATATTTTGTTTCAATTGCTTAGTCACTGGAAATTTATCATATTTTTTTTTAGTTGAGAGGGAATGAGTAAATGTCAAATTTTTATACCTGGAATGAAATCCCTTGAGATGGATCTTTGATGGATTCTATTCTTTTGATGACCTTCTCATGTTGAGTATCATAATTTGTTCAAGGGTTTTTCTTGTTTGGAAATAGAAAAAAATAACATAAAAGATATAGGAAATATTAACAACAGAAGGTGATCGAACAGTCATCAGATTTTGGTTTGAAATGTTTTCTCTGACTTTTTCAATCGATCATATTTCATCAGAAAAGTTAAACAAGTGCACTATATAATTTTCTATCTGACAAAAGTAAATTATGTCGAATATTTCCTTTTGTTTTTCATTGTAATTTTCCCCCTCTTTTATCAGAATTTTGAGGTTTTCCCCTTTTCATCAGATGTTGTGTTTTCCTCTCATCCCCTCATTAAAAACAAAGACAAGAAAGAAACTTTAACTAACATATATTTATAATTTATATATAATATATATATATATACAGAAAATATATCATACAATTGGCCTTAACGTACATTATGTACGCCAGTATAAATCACACGTTATAAAAAAACACGTCCATGAATCTTGGAAATCGCATGGGGGATGAAATCGCATGTGTAAAACCCCGAAAACGGGTTTGATAATCAAACCACGTTAATGTTAAAAGACGGGTAAAGTACCGTTGGTGGTAAAAGTTAACCCGTAAACAAAATAACTAGGAATAAATTTACCTAGTTATTAACATGTAAATAAGTAATAAAACATGGAGTAGTAGTCTTAAATAATTAAAAACTAAACTTGAGGGACTAAGGATGCCAAAAAGAGAACTTGTGTTTTAAAACACAAAAAATAAGACACAACACACACAATGAGTGTGTGTGTTGATCGATCATCAGTAGGTGGAGACAAGGAAACCCTAGTTCATCCATGAATCATCAAATTGAAAAGGAAATTGAAGCTCAAATTCGTGCTTGAATGTATATTAACGATCACCTAGACAAGGGAATCATAAGGTATGTCTTAAAACCTAGATTGGTGAAAGTTGAAATTTGAGACAAGTAGGTTAGTCGCAAATAAATTGTTGGATGATGATCCAAAGATGAAATTAGGTATAGATATATGCTTAATTTTGTTAGACATAAGGAAATTATGAGATAATTGAGATAAGATCACTTGTAAGTGATTAACAAGTAGATTATGAAGTGGGTTTTGATTATATAATGAAGATGATGATATACATGTGCTTAGAATCATCATGTATGATAGTAAAAGCAAGATACTTGAATAATTTATAAGTTTGAGTACATGTTCATACATGACTTGAAATGGGTTTGTATGTTATGATGAAATTGGTGATTATATTCATGTAAATAGATGTTTGAAATCATGCTATCTACTAGTTGATATGTAGAACTTGATTATATTAGGTGTTCGGATGAATGTCTAGTAATATGATTAAATGGGTTTTACATATAGATGAAAACCCTTAGTTCTTGCATAATGAATGAATAAATTAGCTTTGATAATCGAGAGCTAGGTTAAATTGGTATTAATAATCGCTTGAATTTGTTAAAGTGATAGAAAGGACATGAACTTGGTTAGAAATTTAGTTAACACGGTGGCCTAAAAATAACGCCTACCGGGTATTGATGAAATGCCTAAACGAGTTATTGAACTCAATTTTGTGCATTTCATATGTTAAAAGGGCAGTTGACTTTTGAAAGTCAAACTGACCTATAATAGGATCAAATGATAATTTTTATGTAAGGTTTGTAAGATGGATAGTCATAATAAAAGATGACTGACTTAACCGTCTTGCGAATGGTAAATGATAGTTTGACACTTGACAAGCTAGGTGGAAGCTTGGGAAAGAAGTAGGACAAATAGATCAAGTACAGGGGGGGAGCATAATCGGATGCAAGGTAAGTAAAGCTTACATCTTTTTTGTAGAATACCTATTTATTTTATGGGTTTTGAATACGATAAAGTAATAATTGAAATACGATGTTCCGACGCAAAATGATAAGGATCGGAACAAGTGAAAATGATGAAAAACCATATTTGATGGTAAAAAGGGGAAAAACGGTAATTCGATCATGAAATGACGAACATATAATGAGTTTTGAATGGTTACCTTTTAGGGTAAGCCAAAATGAATAATAAGGGTAAAACGGTAACTTAGTCACGTGTAGATGAATAAAGTTGAGGTTTAAATGACACCCTATGGCATAAGCCATAATGGGTCAAATGAGAGAAATGGTAAATAAATACCATTCTATTATCAATACAAAATGTTTGGTCCTTTAAGCCCAGACGGGTCAAATGGTGATGTTAACACCATTTGACAATAACGACTAATAATTGCTTGTCGAGTCTTATGCTCATAGGGGCGAATAGCATATGGAATTTGCGTTGCTATTAATTAGCAATTTATTAAGACAAGGTATTAAAACGGGTCAATGCTTTGACCCGAGCCAGGTATGTGTAATAGGTCAAACTCTCATTTAGAACTTAAGGTTCTACTGGACTTAAACTAAGTCAAGAATGAATATTGGTTCACCTAAGGTAGGTAAATCTAATAATCTAAATTGTAGTCAATGCATTCTTAGAAACATAAGGATTTTAGATAAGATTATGATTAACAAGTGCGATATTGGTCAAACATGCTATTGGAAGACCTTCATCGTAAAAGAAGGGGCTAAAGTTGACCAAAACGCCCTTGAATGATAAACCGGAAAACAACCCTTAAGGGTAGTTTGAAAATAGGTTTTATGATTGAGTAAATTCTTTTGATAAGTGTAAAAGTGAAAGGTATTAGCCTTTTTGGTCTAATGCCTCTTAACGAGTCCTTTTCGTAAATTGTCAAACCGAAGGGGTAAAATTTGGAATATGTGATTTTACTATATCAAATCCACCACAAATATAGTTGTGGTGGAAAATAAAAGAAGTATTAGTGTGGAAATAGGAGGTGAGAAAGAAGGAGTGAGAATTAAGCTTAAATGCTTAAATTCCCTTAAAGGGTCAAAATGAATTATGCGCATAACTTGGGTAATGGCTGCGTAATTCATAAAAGTTATGAACCCGAGTTAAGGATTTTGGGTAATGGCTACATAATTCATAATTTATGCTTTATGAATAATTAGAAACAAGTTTGAAGTAAAACGGACAAAAATCGAAGAAGTTATGAGCGTTTTTGTGAAAGATGGTAGAGCTGGGAGTATGCAGCTCCCAGCCACAAACTTTCTGTTAAAATAGGGTTGTCGCGCCCTGCGACGGGCGTTGTCATTTGTGGTCGCGCCCCACCACAGGCCTTCGCGCCCCACGAAGGATATTGTTAATCCTGTCGCGGCCCGCGACGGACTACAAAGCTGGCGAAAATTGTTTTATTTGATTATTTTGTCTTACGGATTCGGTTAGATGTGTTGTAAACTCCTCATAACTAACGCATTTCATGATTTATGAAATATAGGTACACCTCGAAACACCGGAAGTAGATCAAGCTTGACAAAGAACCGAACACGATCAAATTTAAGCTTCCGCATTACGTTTCGTCGTTACGAAATTAAACGGCGATATTATGTTGAAATGTTTTAAATTTCAAGATGTTTTATGAAACTCGTATTTTCGAATGTATGTGTATATTGTATATACACAATTATATGCGAAACTTATATGAAATTTTAAATAAATTAATAAGGGTCTTACAGCATGAGGGGATGAAATCACATAGGGTGAAATCGCATGGGGGATGAAGATCTGACGGCTGGGGTTATCGCGTACGCAATGTACGATAAGCCATTTTGTACGTTAACTGGTCCCTGTATATATATATATATATATATATATATATATATATATATATATATATATATATATATATATAGAGAGAGAGAGAGAGAGTAAATTACAAGTTTTGTCCTTTATGTTTACACCAAATTGCAAACGATGTCCTTTATCGCAAAAGTTGACAAGTTCTATACTTAATGTTCCAAAATCATGCACGTTATGTCCTTTAGGCCAAACCCAGTTAGATTTTTTTGGTTAAATCATATTACACAAGGGTAATTTGGTCATTTAACTTAGTTTTTTTAATATTATTTAATAAAATACAGGAAAATGATATATGCAACTCTACCTCTCTCTCTATACTCTCTCTCTCACTCTTAGACTTCACCCACCTCCCACCACCATCACCTCCCCACAACCTTCACCACCACCACCCACCCCACCCCACCCACTGCCGGACTGAAAACTACCACCACCCCCACTTACCGACCACCACCACCTCCACCTATCGACCACCACTACCCCAAGGCACCCACCATCACCGCTGCACCCAAATCACCACTGCACCCACCATCACTACCGCAACAGTCCGATCATCACAGTTCATCACCCACAACCACCCTCGTTTAGATCTGAAAATCCGTTCAGATCTGATTCCACCCACCACAACAGTCCGATCATCAAAAAATATGCACCCACCTTCATCATGATCGTTGTTGTCGATGATTCATCTTGAAACCACCACCGTCTCTATCGCCGCATATTCATCTTGAAGCCACCACCACCGTCATTGTTGTCGTTATCTTTTATACGTATAACTTGTTTTTTATTCAATTTCTTTGAGAGAGATAACAGATAGGGAGAGAGAGGAAGGAGGGAGAGAACTGAGAGATAGATGAGTTTAGAGAGAGATTAAAGGTTTTTATATTTTATATTTTATATTTTACAAAAATGGTCCCTTTTTATAATTTATTACTCAATAGTCCCTGGGAATATAAAATGACAAGAATACCCTCATGTGCAAGACACATGACCATATTTAACTAAAAAATCTAACTGGGTTAGGGCTAAAGGGCATAACGTGCAAGATTTTGGAACATTAAGTACAGAACTTGTCAACTTTTGCGGTAAAGGACAATGCCTGCAATTTGGTGTAAACATAAAGGACAAAACTTGCAATTTACTCATATATATATATATATATATATATAAGAAAAACAACTTAAATAAGTTTAAGAAACATTCATTCAACGTCGAAAATCATGCGAATGAAGGCCCAAAGTTGTGTCTTTATTCCATTGTTGTGCACTGTGGAAGTTTTCTTGAAACACCATCTCTACCCTAGGATACCAGACTGGAACACCTCCAAAGTCTAGCTGACTTGTAATCACCTTCATCAAGAAGCGTGGATACATTAAGAACGGTTGGCTAGAGTACATGTTGCTCACAAAAATCTCTCATTAGCTAATGAGAGAAGTTGTATGGAACGTCAAGCACTATTGCATGCACAGGTTCTATGAATATGTAGGAGATTTCGTTGAAGTTCAAAGTCTTCTTTGAGAAACTTATCCCAAGTTGGGTGACCAAAAACTACCATGGCTGAATGAAACCGGACTTTGTTATATACCTCATTGGTCCAAACACTCTATACCCCATTTTCTCAAGGGTATTCTCCAGTTGTTGGTGGGTGAAGGTTAGCACATTGTTGTCATCATGGAGGTGTAGTGCCTCCCTGATGGTGTACATGATAACTATCGAACAGGTCATGCAAAAACCTAATTAACCTAGGTAGCTAGGGTAAGCAGGGTATCGAATCCAGAGGAGTCTAATGGAAAGCGTTATGAATTAAGTACCGATTAACTAATTGAAAAAACGTAAACTCGGTTGTTTGTTGTTAATTAAACTAACGAATTACTAAAATGAAGTTGTAAACACTGGGAGGAAACAATGGTTCCTCCAGATTTTAGATTCAAAGCAACTCAATTTTGTGTTTAATCGTGAAAATCACATAGACATGATTGTTTAATTCAATTAATTAATTGTGTTCATTCAAAGACTACTTACTTTGATTGTATAACAATGAAAGGTTATCACATGAACAACCGAATGAAATTACCAACCCTAATCCCTATCAAATATATTCCAATTATTAGAACTCTCGGGAATTAAATGAATCGGAATTAACATTTACATAAAATTGTTGTGCGTAAAATACAACATATAAATTATATCAAATACGGTGTAAAATCAACCCTTTATAGATACTAATGTTGGAAAAAGCATGTTTCTTTGTTCCTTTTTAATTTACAGGGTCAAAAGAGCTCAAACGAACAAAAGAAGCAAATTAACAGCAAAAATCAACATAAATACAAAGAAGGAGGATTGACACGACTCGCCAAGCCCCCATCCACATCCAAACCAACAAAAATAACAAGATCAGAAGCTTTAACACAGGGCCGTGCCTAGTCAAGATTCTCCACAGAAGAAAAGACAACAGCAAAAGACAAATCAGAAGATCAACATGGGGCCGTGCTAAGGTAACACGGGGCGTGGTCAAATCTAAGATTCGCATAATCTGAGATAGTACAGCAGGTACAATGGCCACGGGCCATGACGTTGATGCACGTACTGGGTCTGACACTAGAGTTAATGAAGAGGAGAGAGATTGAAGACCACGGGGCCGTGCCAGGAGGGCACAGGGCCGTGTTGGTTGTCTGACTTCAGCTATAAATAGGGGTGCTTGATTCCATTCCAATCCATCCCTTGGAAAACCACTTCTCTCAAATTTGCCACCACTCTACTACCACTACAACACCAACACCCACCACAATCATCCATCTTCCATCATTTAGAGTGTGTAGTAGTCTCGGGATCCAAGATCGATAATAAGAGTTCGTGTCAAACAAAGGTCATTCTTGGCTAAACTCTTACATCACTTGGTGAAGACAAATCTTTTATGTATTACTTTTTGATTTCCAACCTTTGGCTCCTTTTTATTTGGGTATGTATTAATGACTTTAATAACTAGTTTTTTATATTGAAGGCGAATTTATTTAACCATTCTTCGTGTGTTGTTGATTCACACATTCGTGTCTTTACGGTCTATATAAAACACGTTAACTACTTGGAAGGGGGTTTGAAGGGTGGTTGGGTAATTCTATGTCTCGTTCAGTGTATAGATCCTGCGAGAACCTGGTTCAAGCTTAGTAAGACTTCACAAGTGGGCGATACTGTTCGCCTCGGGAGAAGTAAGAAACCGCTTGAATCTCTTATCTATTAGCTACTATTAAAACTTTAAACCGACCCTGCGGGACTGTATCCTTGCTGACTCGGACCAATGGGTTGAGGGTAACGCTACCTGGAAGGGGGCCTACCACTTTTCGCATTAATAACTTACTTAATTATTTTTCAGTAATCCGACCTTGCGGGACTGTATCCCTGCTGACTCAGACCAACAATAGGTTGAGGGTAACTTTGCCTGGAAGGGGGCCTACTTAAAGATAATCTCTTAAAATGTCCAAAGTGCGGAAATCATTAAAGGATACATAAAAGAGGAGTTGGAACCAAGTGATTCCTTCTTGTCTACTTGTTTTCCTTATATTTTATTTTTGCTTTTTAGTTTATCTTTTTATAACGTTCAAAACTTTTCATAAAAAATTTGGTTAGATTAGGCGTTAACGATAAGCCGGTACTAAAAGCTCTTGTGTCCTTGGACGACCTCGGTATCTTGCCATCAATATACTACGTCCGTGATGGGTGCACTTGCCCTAATGTGTGTAGAGTGATAGTATTTGTCACACCCCCAAAATCCACAAGCGGAGTATCACCGCATGAGGCATGACTGACCAGGATCTAGCCACCAATCACATTGAACTCATAGGTGTTATGGGTCATTTTCCGAGTATATATCCTGGCTAATATTCTGCTTTTGATTATGATCAGGATATCGGATCAGGATATTGGTAACATCCTGGTTCGATATCCTGGTATTAACTGAATTGATCACGTGCAGATTAAGAGTTACAAGTCTCCATCGTTCAAGAAGACTTCTTCCCTCAAGACTCGGGCAAATCAGTTGGAGTAGAGACGTTGATCCCGAAAGACCAGGACTACAATGGTTATTTGGGAATATTCGGGGCATCTCGGTTTATTAGGAAAGTTAGTTGTTTTCGGTTAGCTATAAATAGTACGATCGGATCAATTTAAGGCACTCACTTCACTCACACACTTTACTCTTGTCACACCCCGACCACGTAGAACATACAAAACGTGGCGGAAACATCGGGGAGTGTTGTAACAGAATTAATGTTTCACAACCTTGGATATTAAAGTTTCGTTTTATTAATCAATTATGAGAGTTTACATTGTTTAAACAAGAAACAAAAGGTACATAACATAAGTTAACTAGTTATTGTCTCTTTTTAAGTCGCTAAGGCACGAGTCCATCCTAAATGTAGCATGTATCAACAATCATTGCAAAGCAGTACCTGAAACATGTGTAAAAACGAGGTCAGCAAAGAAATGCTGGCGAATACATTGGTTTTGTAGGAGTGTCGAAATCATGGCTAGTTTAGACGTTGCAATACTTTATTTAAAAACCTTGTTTTGAAAAGAGTATAATATTGCAACTTAGTTAACCAACTCAAATCAAGCGGTTTATAATTTGTAAAACCTCGTAGCCATGACTCTTAACCCAAAAACATTTGTTTTAGTAAATTATTTGAAAAACAATGATAAGTTCTGATGATATGTATAAATAAGAGAATAATGCATGATTAAATGAATAACCATGTAAAATGAGTTTGTATAAGATATGTTGTTTGTAACACAATGTCTTGTGAAAAGTATGTTATTTGTATAAATGTTATATATCTCAAACTGAAATGATTCAAATAACGTTACAATATGTAATACCATACAAGCACTTATATATAGGAAGTACCAGCGGCGTATCCACCATGCTTGTATCATATTACACACGCATCGTTACTTAATCACTTAATCAAATTAAACCAAATCGATAGATAGATAGTACATTAAATATATCTTCGTTGTTCAAAAGAATAGATTTAGATAGTATAGTACAAGTATACTTCGGATTTATAGATAACATATCAAAATATGCTTTGGATGTGATAAATAACATATTAAACTATGTTTTTGTTTAGTAAATAACATATCAAAATATGCTTTGGATGTGATAAATAACATATTAAACTATGTTTTTGTTTAGTAAATAACATATCAAAATATGCTTTGGATGATTAACAAAATATATGTTGGTTTTGTACAATACCACGCATGAGAGTATATCAAAATATACTTTAATAGTGTGATTTGAGAATTCAATCAGACCTGGTGCATCAAGATACACCTTTGAGACTATAGAAATACCACAAAGGCAATTCCTATTTGGATGGAGCAACAAATTGGTTTCAGACATTCCATGCCAACAGGAATGGGGTGTCAAATCCTATAGCGCTATATCATACTAACAATCGGTCTGGTGAACAAAAAATAAGTACAATTCAACAATTTATTTTATGTTCTTTGAGAAAACAATGTTTAAATCACAGATAGTCATTCAATTTGTCAATAGATAAGTAATAACATGTATAATCAATTATACTTTTGGAAAACATGAAAGTAACAGATAGGTACACATGCTTCACCCCAAAACAGTTTGGAAAACAGTAAAATAGGGGAATAATGTACTCGCCTGAGATTGCTCAGATGTCTAAAGATAATCACCAAGTAATGCTAGAGATCTCGGAATATCAAACGGCACCTAATATAGGTAACTACATTAATAAACCGGACCTAAATCGGAGGATTTAGATAGAATGAGGGTTCGTAAACCAAACGAGTATAGAGACTCGTGTCATATGGTTTAACAAAGCCTACATACTAAATGAAACCTAACCTAATTGTTTTCGACCCATTACGACCCGTTTAGGTAGCTTATGCTACTTTAACGCGTCGTGCGCGTAAAACGCGTTCGGACCGCCTAACTAGTTCTACGACAAGTGTTATATGCCTAAACATGTTACATAATCAGTTATGTGACAAAAGTTTAGGTTACATATGCTTAATTACCAATTATACATGAAAAGGGTATTCTGGTAATTTACCTAAGGCATATAAACTACCTATCATACAACTACTTAAACGATGTGACCATAGGGTATAACCTCGGAAGGTTATTCCCTACACTACGGTCACCTAATGTATTTGGTCGGATCCTAATGATCGACCAAACTGGGTCGGGTTCGAAGGTATAGGCGATTTATTAGATCGCCTACCCTACGACCCTAGACAACGTGGTAATCAGTGGGCATAGTCCCAAGGGACTATGACCAACGTGATTACACTCACGTTGCGAAGTTCAAACGAACTTCGCATTGACCATTACTGGTCAACGCTGAAAGTCAAACAAAGTTTGACTTTCTGACTCGAAAAGCAATAAAATAAGGAAAAGAACGAAAGAATACTTACGAAGGGTCCCCGAATGCTAATCCCGATCCAAGAACTCAGGTATGAAACAATGGTTTCAACTTAGAGCTCTCAAATCAGAATTCTTGTGCAAAATGAGGTTGTGTGGGTTGGGTATTTATAGGAATACCCGAACCGTTAGGATCGTTTCATGGAAAACGTGCCATGATCCAACCCGTACACTTGTCGGAAACTCATGGTGGCTGAAATTAGGTTCTTATCCGCTGACTAGACGATTGAGAATGTGTGGTGGAGGATCAATCAGCTGCAACTTGTGTTTAAAACAATGAATCTGGTCAGATCATGCAGTCGCGTAGCGCGACTGCCTAGGCCCTTAGGGCTCGCGCTACGCCACTGCCTCCCAGTTCCAGAATTGTTTCAAAAGTGACAGGTTTAGTCCCTGCAGCCCGTTTAAGCGATTTTCGATGCGTTTGAACCCCGTTAACCTCATTTCAAGGCTCTAAAATGAAGTTAAAGTATAGGGAACTCAAAACATACTCAAAAATATGCCGGAGGATGGTTCGTTTGGTCGTACGAACGCGATGTTCGCTTAATTACGACGGAATGCGCACAAGCGCGAAAAACGATCCAAATGACGTGACGAATGGATTTTTCTTATGGCGAACACTAAAATAAAATATTTTAGTGCTTACATAAATTTTTGGATGTCCGGATGTATTCAGAACGTAAGTTATGCGCGAAAATGCAAACTTGTGCACTTTTTGACACTTTTAGTCCCTGAATGACCCAAAAGTTTATTTTAGCACACCGAACCCCCTCAAAGCCTATTCCTAAGCTATATAAAGGATATTTAAGGTGTGTTTAACTTATGGTCATGTTCCGGAATGTCTGTTACAGTTCAAATTGACATACTTTCGCAGTTTGTCAAGTTTAGTCCCTGTAAGCGAATTAAGTTGTTTTTGCCATACCAAAGCCTTCAAAACTTATTTCTAAGTTATGTAAAGGTTATTTAAGGTATGTTAAGCCTATTTCACTATTCCGGAGTGTTCGTTGGATTAAACTAGTTATATTTACGCATCAGAGCGCGTATAACCCTCCAGAAAGCGATTTAAAGCTTAAAATCAAACAAGAGTTGATATGTGTAAAAGATACACATAATTTTACAAATCCCAAATATGAAATACAATATTTCATTGGTTTGGCAATTGATTGACGGTTGAAGTGACACAGGTGTTACAGTCTCCCCTACTTTAGGAAATTTCGTCCCGAAATTTAATTCTAGAGGAAACTTGTGAAGACAGCTGTGACCGTTTCGCCTTCTAATAGTTCCATTGAACCCTTAAGTAAAACTCTGGCCCATGTTAGGATTCTTAGCGAATTTGTTAACCCTCAAAGTGAATTCCTTGTAGCAGTAAAACATGGAATTTTTGAACTACGGATAGAAAAACGTTTCTTATGAAAACTTATCATAGGAAACTTGTGTGTGCGATTGAGATCAGAATTGGGAAGTGTGAAAATAAATGACATCGGTCAAAGTCCAAGACTTCTCCCGTATCATTATTCTTGTCACTTTAGGTCTTAACACATGACAAAACTTCTTGTGGTTTCTGTGCACTGAATTCCATAATTATGTAGGCCTCCATAATTACGTAATCTCTTGCACAGTCCGCACAGTCCATTTCATAATGCATAGAAGAAAAATCAATTGAATAAACCTGAAGCGACTTGACTAGATCACCAAAGGATCTTTTTAACTAAATCAACGAACGATCTTTTTAACTAGATCAACATATGATCTTCTTAACTAGACCGTCGTACGATCTCCTTAAATAGACCACTTAAGGGATCTTTTCAATTATATCATCACATGATATTTCTAATCAGATTTTCAAAATCAATTTGTTTAACCAGACCACTCTAGGGGTCCAATTTTTAGAATAGTACTTTAAAACCCAAGGGACTTAACTACCACGCAGAAGTCCATTAAGGATTTAAGATAGTACCTTTTTGGAATATCCTACTACGAATCCTTCATATGAGATATGGAAGATTCTACGAGGATTTGGATGGATCACATAAAACACAAAACACATAAGAAAACACATAAGCACAAAAATTAGTTAACTTGATTCTTTAATTTGTTGTCTTTGAGCATGGATAATTAAAGCACACCAGGAATCCAATCCGTGGATTTCATTTGGTACTTTAATCATTTTCAAGAATCTATCTATGAAGATAGAAAGATCTTAATAAGAATTCGGCTTTGTCCTTATTGAATCGTAATGTACGTATTGAATCATACAAAGAATTCAATTAAGGGCTCCGATTTGAGTGATATTCATCCACAAGGATCTGATTATAAGAATAGAAAGATCCTTCATGGATTTTGGAATTTGTGTAACGAAAGGTGATTCGACACCTTGCACTAGGCGTGTTTAAGTCGATACACAAGGTAGAAAATTCATGAGGTTGAGACGCTAGATATGCCAAGGCGACATATGAAGCAGAACTTGAAGGTTAAGCAGCAACAGGGTTTTCAACTGCTTTGCTTTGAACAGCAAAGCGACACATGTTAACCAAATGTCTCCATCGTCCACCGTGGGTACATTTGTAACAGGGTATTTGATTTGGATGATGAAGATTACATTGATTTCTCCAAGGAGTGGTTCCCTTGCACGGCTTCATTCCTGAGCTGACTCATGGTGATAGCTAAATCAACGGTCTTCTGGAGTACGACGCCTATTTGTTGGGCAAATTGTAGCACCTGGTCCGGATACTCGAGTCTTGTTGCGGTGAAGAGGCATAATGAAGAAAATGGAAGACATCGGAGGAAACAAGGGAAATGAACACAGAATGCATAAAAATCGCGATCATTTGTTTGTTACCTAAAGCAAACAAATGAGACAATGACTAATCAAAGTAAATAGGTCAAAAATAATGTATCGCGAAGACATGCTCGCCTATAAGTGAACACTCATCCCAAGAATTCCCAGGTAAGCACAACTGGTCTCGCGTCTGGTTGAGATGTATACGAAGTGCTTGCCTAGACAGAAAACTCAGAATACAGGCATTCACCCTTCCAGTTTGCACGTGTTCACATTATTTAAAACCCAAAACTTTGACGAGATTTTGAAACTCAAAGGGATTCAAAACCTTATAACAGAGAGTTCAAAACCTTACAATAGAGGGTTCAAAACCTTGTAATCAATCATCCTAGAACAGATGATTAGTTTTCAAAGCGGTTTTGAAATTTATGTTCTTATTGCGGTAGTCGCCTAAGGATAGGTGACAGTATTGTTTTATGACTAAACGCAAGTAAATTCGCGTTAGGGTCCTAAGAAGGTTATAGACTAGGTCAAAGCATTACTAATAACCTAATTCCCTATTACCATTGGCTCTGATACCATCTTTTCTGTCACACCCCGACCACGTAGAACATACAAAACGTGGCGGAAACATCGGGGAGTGTTGTAACAGAATTAATGTTTCACAACCTTGGATATTAAAGTTTCGTTTTATTAATCAATTATGAGAGTTTACATTGTTTAAACAAGAAACAAAAGGTACATAACATAAGTTAACTAGTTATTGTCTCTTTTTAAGTCGCTAAGGCACGAGTCCATCCTAAATGTAGCATGTATCAACAATCATTGCAAAGCAGTACCTGAAACATGTGTAAAAACGAGGTCAGCAAAGAAATGCTGGCGAATACATTGGTTTTGTAGGAGTGTCGAAATCATGGCTAGTTTAGACGTTGCAATACTTTATTTAAAAACCTTGTTTTGAAAAGAGTATAATATTGCAACTTAGTTAACCAACTCAAATCAAGCGGTTTATAATTTGTAAAACCTCGTAGCCATGACTCTTAACCCAAAAACATTTGTTTTAGTAAATTATTTGAAAAACAATGATAAGTTCTGATGATATGTATAAATAAGAGAATAATGCATGATTAAATGAATAACCATGTAAAATGAGTTTGTATAAGATATGTTGTTTGTAACACAATGTCTTGTGAAAAGTATGTTATTTGTATAAATGTTATATATCTCAAACTGAAATGATTCAAATAACGTTACAGTGTGTAATACCATACAAGCACTTATATATAGGAAGTACCAGCGGCGTATCCACCATGCTTGTATCATATTACACACGCATCGTTACTTAATCACTTAATCAAATTAAACCAAATCGATAGATAGATAGTACATTAAATATACCTTCGTTGTTCAAAAGAATAGATTTAGATAGTATAGTACAAGTATACTTCGGATTTATAGATAACATATCAAAATATGCTTTGGATGTGATAAATAACATATTAAACTATGTTTTTGTTTAGTAAATAACATATCAAAATATGCTTTGGATGTGATAAATAACATATTAAACTATGTTTTTGTTTAGTAAATAACATATCAAAATATGCTTTGGATGATTAAAAAAATATATGTTGGTTTTGTACAATACCACGCATGAGAGTATATCAAAATATACTTTAATAGTGTGATTTGAGAATTCAATCAGACCTGGTGCATCAAGATACACCTTTGAGACTATAGAAATACCACAAAGGCAATTCCTATTTGGATGGAGCAACAAATTGGTTTCAGACATTCCATGCCAACAGGAATGGGGTGTCAAATCCTATAGCGCTATATCATACTAACAATCGGTCTGGTGAACATAAAATAAGTACAATTCAACAATTTATTTTATGTTCTTTGAGAAAACAATGTTTAAATCATAGATAGTCATTCAATTTGTCAATAGATAAGTAATAACATGTATAATCAATTATACTTTTGGAAAACATGAAAGTAACAGATAGGTACACATGCTTCACCCCAAAACAGTTTGGAAAACAGTAAAATAGGGGTCTATGTACTCACCTGAGATTGCTCAGATGTCTAAAGATAATCACCAAGTAATGCTAGAGATCTCGGAATATCAAACGGCACCTAATATAGGTAACTACATTAATAAACCGGACCTAAATCGGAGGATTTAGATAGAATGAGGGTTCGTAAACCAAACGAGTATAGAGACTCGTGTCATATGGTTTAACAAAGCCTACATACTAAATGAAACCTAACCTAATTGTTTTCGACCCATTACGACCCGTTTAGGTAGCTTATGCTACTTTAACGCGTCGTGCGCGTAAAACGCGTTCGGACCGCCTAACTAGTTCTACGACAAGTGTTATATGCCTAAACATGTTACATAATCAGTTATGTGACAAAAGTTTAGGTTACATATGCTTAATTACCAATTATACATGAAAAGGGTATTCTGGTAATTTACCTAAGGCATATAAACTACCTATCATACAACTACTTAAACGATGTGACCATAGGGTATAACCTCGGAAGGTTATTCCCTACACTACGGTCACCTAATGTATTTGGTCGGATCCTAATGATCGACCAAACTGGGTCGGGTTCGAAGGTATAGGCGATTTATTAGATCACCTACCCTACGACCCTAGACAACGTGGTAATCAGTGGGCATAGTCCCAAGGGACTATGACCAACGTGATTACACTCACGTTGCGAAGTTCAAACGAACTTCGCATTGACCATTACTGGTCAACGCTGAAAGTCAAACAAAGTTTGACTTTCTGACTCGAAAAGCAATAAAATAAGGAAAAGAACGAAAGAATACTTACGAAGGGTCCCCGAATGCTAATCCCGATCCAAGAACTCAGGTATGAAACAATGGTTTCAACTTAGAGCTCTCAAATCAGAATTCTTGTGCAAAATGAGGTTGTGTGGGTTGGGTATTTATAGGAATACCCGAACCGTTAGGATCGTTTCATGGAAAACGTGCCATGATCCAACCCGTACACTTGTCGGAAACTCATGGTGGCTGAAATTAGGTTCTTATCCGCTGACTAGACGATTGAGAATGTGTGGTGGAGGATCAATCAGCTGCAACTTGTGTTTAAAACAATGAATCTGGTCAGATCATGCAGTCGCGTAGCGCGACTGCCTAGGCCCTTAGGGCTCGCGCTACGCCACTGCCTCCCAGTTCCAGAATTGTTTCAAAAGTGACAGGTTTAGTCCCTGCAGCCCGTTTAAGCGATTTTCGATGCGTTTGAACCCCGTTAACCTCATTTCAAGGCTCTAAAATGAAGTTAAAGTATAGGGAACTCAAAACATACTCAAAAATATGCCGGAGGATGGTTCGTTTGGTCGTACGAACGCGATGTTCGCTTAATTACGACGGAATGCGCACAAGCGCGAAAAACGATCCAAATGACGTGACGAATGGATTTTTCGTATGGCGAACACTAAAATAAAATATTTTAGTGCTTACATAAATTTTTGGATGTCCGGATGTATTCAGAACGTAAGTTATGCGCGAAAATGCAAACTTGTGCACTTTTTGACACTTTTAGTCCCTGAATGACCCAAAAGTTTATTTTAGCACACCGAACCCCTCAAAGCCTATTCCTAAGCTATATAAAGGATATTTAAGGTGTGTTTAACTTATGGTCATGTTCCGGAATGTCTGTTACAGTTCAAATTGACATACTTTCGCAGTTTGTCAAGTTTAGTCCCTGTAAGCGAATTAAGTTGTTTTTGCCATACCAAAGCCTTCAAAACTTATTTCTAAGTTATGTAAAGGTTATTTAAGGTATGTTAAGCCTATTTCACTATTCCGGAGTGTTCGTTGGATTAAACTGGTTATATTTACGCATCAGAGCGCGTATAACCCTCCAGAAAGCGATTTAAAGCTTAAAATCAAACAAGAGTTGATATGTGTAAAAGATACACATAATTTTACAAATCCCAAATATGAAATACAATATTTCATTGGTTTGGCAATTGATTGACGGTTGAAGTGACACAGGTGTTACAACTCTCTAGCTACTAGCAATCACTACACACAAACACTTGTACTTGAATTACCTTGTAACACCTAGTTGATCTGCATCACATCCTACACTGTATCCTGATATTTGAAGCAATAGAAGAACAAGGCAACTGCGATTGTCAGCTCCCGAGGTTTTATTCCGGTGATCTAGATTGATCAAGGGCTTTCCTCGTACATCTCGTGTCACCCCTTTACATTTTTTGCTCATTGTTTGATCATAGATACGGCTCTATATCCTGAGCCGTATCCTGGAAACTGTATTTACAAACAACTTAATCAGCATATTTTCAACACATATTCCTAGCACACTACCTCCGTTAACTAATTTGATCACTTAATTGCTTCGGTAATTTTTGACCAAAACAATTTGGCGCCCACCGTGGGGCAAGTGGTGCTATTTTTACTAAAAAATTTAGTAAAATCATTACTCGGTTTTCTATTGTTAAAACTTTTTGCTACATTGTTTTCAATGGCCTCGAGATCAAACATGAGCTCTTCCACCATGTATGCTACAACCTCTGCAACAATTGGTTCGGTGCTTCCACCTCCTCCTCCAAGAATGCAAGCCTCTTCACAAGGAGCTAAAAGTCATGTGGCTCGGGATGTTATCCCTACTCGTAGTATCCAGGGATCCGCTCCTGTTTTAGCTTCTAATGAAGAAATTTTAAATTTGTTTGGTAGTGTACAGGAACAGATGAGGCAGCAGCAGGAAACTAATCGGATGCTGATGAGAGAGATACAACTCTTGAAATCCGATCCAAGTAGGCCTGCTGGAGAAACTGTCACTCCTTTGCAACCCAGGGCTTTGAACTTCAATTCTGCAGTTTACACTAAGGATAACCGGGGGAATATCGTGCCAAGCCATTCCCAGAATCATACTCCTGAGATACCCTCTTCAATAAGAGTATCAACCGTGAGAAGCTCAGGATATGCTTCAGGATATGGTCAGAATCCCCAGACTGGTAATGTATCTAATAATAATAAAACTCTTGCTACTAATGGTGTTGGGTCTTTGCAGGATGCAGGTATGACATCGGCATTCTCCAGAGAACTCCAAAAGCTGAAAGACATGATATCCAGTGTGCCTGGGGTGGTCCAGCCGATTCCAGAAGTATCCCAAGACAGTCACAGGATATCCCGGTTTGCGCATCCTATCTGTGATGCTGAAATCCCGAAAAGATTTCAAACCCCCAACATGAAACTCTATGACAGAACCACTGATCCTGAAGAGCATATCGCCCGGTATAGGGAAAGGATGGAGATCAACCCTATCCCTCCAGATCTCAAGGAAGCATGTCTCTGCAAGGGTTTTGGTTCTACCTTGACAGGATCAGCCTTAAAATGGCAGTTAAATGTTCCTCCTCACTCAATTACTTCGTTTGCTCATTTGGTTAATTTATTTAATAGTCAGTTTTCTTGCAACCGGAGTTTTGAGAAACTAACCAGTGATCTTTACAGGATAACTCAAGGGCCTCAGGAATCCTTGAGGGATTATGTGAACAAGTTTAGTCGGGAATCCTTGGATATCCCACATCTTGATGTTGCAACAGCTGTGCAGGCTTTTAAGATGGGATTACAAAAAGATTCTCAGTTTTATCAGGATCTTGTAATGAATCCCTGCAGGAATCTCGACGAAGCTCGTAATAGGGCCTTGAGATACATTCGCTTGGAGGATGATAAGAATATGCAAGAGAGGATGAATTCCACCTCAACCTATGAATCAACTAACAGGAAATCAGAATCCTCGTATAAACCATATCGCTCTAAGCCATATGGCAGAAATGACAACAAGAAAGTGAATGCTGTTAAAGACGAGGATCCTGAAGAATATCCTGAATTATCTGAATATTGCTTTTCTGTTAACATACCTGAGTTAATGTATGCTATGCAGGGTTTAGGAGACAAAGCTAGGTGGCCTCGAAAGAATCAATAAAAAGCTGATTGGAAGGATAAATCCAAATGGTGTGCCTTCCATGAAGATTTCGGACATGTAACTGAGGATTGAATTGCTCTAAGAAAGGAAATAAGTTATCTTCTTAGCAAGGGATATCTGAAGGATCTCCTAGGAAGAAAGAAGAATAAGGGTCAGGATACTGAGAAGGATCCTGAACGAGCGGCATCACCTCCTGCGGATGCCAAGATAATCAACTTTATTTCAGGAGGATCCGACATTTGTGGGACTTCATATTCTGCGGCCAAGAGACATGCAAAGGAAGCTAAGGCCGAGAGGGGAGATAAACCTGCCAGGATGACTACCCTCACAACTGATAAAGTGATCACTTTCGACAGTGATGATAGGGATACTGTCCAGGATCCTCACCATGATGCTCTCGTAATAACATTATACGTGGCTAACCAATTTGTACGCATGATATTGGTAGATAATGGCAGCTCCGTCAACATAATCCAACTAGAAACTTTGAAAAGAATGAATGTATCTCCAATGGATATTACTTCAAAATCCACCGTGCTTGTTGGGTTCATTGGAGAGGCCAGGAACACAGTGGGAGAGATAAAGTTACCAGTATATGTTGAAGGGGTCAACTCGATACAACGTTTCTGTGTGATGGACTCCCTATCCTGCTATAACATCGTACTAGGCAGGCCATGGATCCATGATATGAAGGCTGTGCCATCGACTTATCATCGGTGCATCAAGATCCCTACCCCTTGGGGGGTTGTCAAGGTTGATAGTGATCAGCAGGAGGCGAAGGAATGTTACTCATCCTCAATGAAATCCTTAACCAAGCCTAATGCAGCCTAGCAATTAAAGATGCGGGCCCAGGATATCATGGAGGATTCGGAGCAGGATGTAAAGAAAGTTATCCTGGATCAGGATAATCTGGATATCTCGGTGCTCGTAGGAACCGATATCCCTCAGGATATTGAAAATCAATTGACTAATTTTCTAAAATGCAGGATGTCGACGTTCGCGTGGAAACACGAGGATATGACAGGTATTTCCAAGGATATTACAACTCACAAGCTTGGAATTGACAGGTCCTTCAAGCCTATCCAGCAAAAGAGAAGGAAGTTTGCTCCAGAACGAAACATAATTATTCAAGAAGAGGTTGAAAGACTATTGAAGTCCAAGATTGTTTTGGTCAAAAATTACCGAAGTAATTAAGTGATCAAATTAGTTAAGTGAGGTAGTGTGCTAGAAAGTGTGTTGGAAATATACTTGTCAAGTTATTTGGAAAAACAGTACTCAGGATACGGCTCAGGATATTGAGCTGTATCTATGATCAAACAATGAGCAAAAATAAAGTAAACGACACGAGATGTACGAGGAAAGCCCTTGATCAATCTAGATCGCCGGCATAAAACCTCGGGAGCTGACAATCGCAGCTGCCTTGTTCTTCAATTGCTTCAAAAATCAGGATACAGTGTGGGATGTGGTACGGATCGACTAAGTGTTACAATGAATATGAAATACAAGTGTGGTGTTTGCAATTAGCTAGAGAGTGTAAGTGTTCGAGAGTGTAAGTGTGAATTGTTGTGTTCTAAGCTGATCCGACCTCATCTATTTATAGTAAAGATAAAATAACTAACTACCCTAAACTCGCGGGATCCACCGAATATTCCTTCTTGGAACGTTGTAGACCTGGTCTTTCGGGCTCAACGTCTCTTTCTCAACAAATTCGTCCGAGTCTTGTGGAGAAGAAGTCCTCTTGACCGTTAGCAAGTCTCAACCCTTAACCTGCACGTGGTTAATTCAATAAGCCTCAGGATATCGCCCAAGATGTTAGCAATATCCTCTTCCAGCATCCTGATCACAAATAAACAAACAAAGGCAGGATATTGGTCAGGATACTTATGTTAAGAAAATGACCCCTAACAATTGTCCCCAAATATATCGGTTGGGATACCAATCCAACGGATATATTTCAAAAATCTTATCTCATGGCTTAAGATAATTAATATGACTAGACTCTTAAAATGATAGCGGTGCAACTTCCAAGGCGTTATTTACTTTTTACCCCCCTATATTCATCCTATATTAACCGAGGGACTCCTTGTCTCGGTTATCCTTATCTGCGAGCAAGCATCAGGTATCTTCTTTTCTAATCTTCTTTCTTTGATTTTTCTTAATTTGCTCAATGGCACCACGAACGAAATCCCGCTCAGACCGGTCAACCTCAACCCTCATAAGTCAAAACTTTATCACCGATCCAGCAAAGGAGATTTGCTGCTTCAATAATGCTGATATTGCTGCTCTCAAAGACTCCGGTGCCTTTCCCACCGGAACGGTCTTTCGCCCCTTTGACAAGGAAGCCCGATCGGATGTAGCATCTGACGAGTGGGTTTGTTTTTTCGCTTATCCTTTCTCTCTTGGACTCCGGTATCCATTTCCACCCTTTATCTCCAGCTTTTTCGACCTCACCGGCCTTAGTTATGCCCAAGTTATGCCAATGGTTTGGCGAATCTTGATAGTGTTGGATCAAATCAAATCTCGTCATTTTCCTAACCTACTTGTTGAGGACCTTCCCGTAGCATACCGGTTGAGATCTCATGGCAATCACCGTTATCTTCTGTTCTCCATCAAGAACCCTTTGGTCCTTAAAGCCACCAAGAATGAGGATCGATGGCGACGAAAATTCTTTTTCGTCAAAAGAGACTCCATTGATAAGGGTTTCGATCTACCGATTAAATGGTTAACCAAGGGTAGGATTTAGGGTTTTAGGAATATCCCCAATCATATCTTCAAACTGTATCCCGGACTTATATTCTGATGTTTTTATGCAGCGAATTTCAGAGATTTAGTGCCTCCTAGCGCAGAATCCGAATCCAAGATCAAGGAAATCTACCGTCTTCCTGCCATTGAAAGAACTTTTTCCCTGTCTCTCACAGATCCTCATCAAAAATCAAGCTCAGAAATGTCAAGTAAGCACAATTTCATATGTTAATTATTTTTCAAAAATATGGTGAGTTTTAAGAATATCTTCCCTTATGTAGTACCAGTCGTCAACCTTGAAGGTTTCGAACTTGATGAGTTAGATTGCTACTCCAGCCTTGAACCCATCAAACAAGAATCCAAGACAAAGCCAGCTGCTACACCAAAGCCTACCTCCTCAAAGACTGTTTCAGCCCCCAAAGGTCCTCCGGCATCCAGGACCAGGGCATCCAGCTCTCGGAAGAGAAAGGAGACTGACTCCCCAGCTGTTTCTGAAACATTCTCCCTTGAGAATCATGGGTTTAACGAAGCCACCTCATTCCTCAAGCAGGTAGAATTTTCTTTCCGATATCCTGTATAAGTATGTTAGTCTTTATCCTGCTTATTTTTCACATTAATACATGCGTCTTTATCGACAGGGTCTGGATCGCCTCATGCATTTATACGAGGATGCTAGCGGTCTTAACAAGATGTTGCAGATTCAGCTGGAGAAAGCTCAAGCCACCATAGCTGATCAAGGAACCATTGCAGCTGCCAAATCCCAGCACTATGAAGACAAATATAAGGCAATGACTCAGGAACATCAAGCCGCCCTCCATAAAGCTAATGAGGATGCTCAAGCCAAGCTAGACGCCGCTCTTCTCCAATATCAGCAGAATATGAGCTCATACCGGGATAGCCTAAAAGCTTCGGTGGTCGTCTCTCTTCTCCAAGCCAGGATAAGGATGGATTATGAGGCCATGGATCTGGGTTTTGAATGCCCTTCCTGGAATGTAAAGGCTTGGGAGGAGAAACTACAGGGCCTCGGAGGTCATCCCGTTGCTCATCCTGCAAAACATACTGGTGAAGAGCCTTCTAAGGTGGCAGAGGAGGTTGCCAATGCTGGTGATGGTGCTGAGAAGAATCCCGAGGGTGATGCTGGGGCAAATGCTGGCAAGGAGGTTGCTGATCAAGAAGGTGCCGCATCTTAGGCGGCGAAATGGGCGATGATGGATATATGTGCCAAGGCCGGAGCCCATTTTTTTTTTAATTTCATGGTTGTGGTTGCATAAACAATTTACTTTTCCTGTCCTTGAACAATTTACTTTTCCTGCACTAGAACAATGTGATGACCAAAGGTGGATGGATCCTAGGTTTTAGGATGAAGCCCTTGGTCATCGATTAGTATAACTTGTTTTGAACATAGTAACGGTTGTAGGTGGACGGGTCCTGTTTTGAGACAGATCCTGCAACCGTTACACAAATATGGTAAAAATTAATTGTGCTTTTGGTGGATGGGCCTTAGTTTAAGGTGAAACCAAAAGCACAACTTTTGACTTGTTAATAATATAACTATCTTTTAACTTATTTTCTGTTACTTTGCATTGTTTAGTGTAAGTCTTGGCTTTGTAAAAAAATCATACTGTTATTTTACAAAATATCCTGACCAGTATGCTTAAAAACATACTGCAGAAGCCTTTTATAGATCCTCCAGACGTTCCTTTAACTTTATAAAAATTTCTTTAGAAAGTAAAAAATAGTTTATCTCTTCAAAACCAAGTTTTGATGATGATCAAAGTTCCAAGCCAATACTAGTTTCAAACATCCTAATCAAATATCCTTAAAAGGACTTTGAGGATATATGCCAGGATACTTAACATAATGTTACTAAAAACTTAAATGAGGCTTACAAAGGAAAGATCATACCAGACATAGGATATAAACCTATTACCGAACTTCAATCCCTTTGCAACTCTTCCAATGAAGATGTCCCCAGTGCAAGGTACTTAGTGCATTAGTCACAAACTTCATTCTTTTAGCTTTACACCACCATCTTGGCAGGGATGTCCCCTGTGTACAATGTCTTCAAGTATGTTAGAAATCTACTTAATGTCAGTTTTCATGGCATAAGCAATTTTTCACGTCCCGAGGGTATAACCCAAGGATGTACTGGAGATAAATCCTTTGTATCCTGGGGAAAATCCCAATTTTTCATGCGCTACAGGCGGGAGTGTATAAACTCCAAGACTTAGAAAGGTGAAAACCTTTAAACCTTAGAGAGTATGAAAATACCCTTTCGTGAGAGAGGGTGATCAATCCTCATATACCGTTAGGATTCAGGATATAGCCAATGGTAACGAAATTGTCAGCCACTTTTACATGGACTGGTCCCGCCACCTTGAACTATCCCTGAATAACTTGCGCTCCAGGCGGGGTGTTTAAACCCAATTCGGAAGAAAGGTGAATACCTTTAAACCTGTGAAGGGATCAGTATCCCTTAATCGTGAGAGAGGGGGCCAATCCTCTAATCTTCTGAGTTATCCTGAGTGCATATCCTGGAGCTATATCCTGAAACATATCTTGCAAAACAAATGTAAACTAAGGTGGGTGTTAGTTTGGCTAACACCCCTCCGATGCTTAAGTCAGTATCAGGTTACAAAGAACAAATTAAACCAAACATGTTTAAAAGAAGTAGAATTCATACCATCCTGAGTTAGAAATTAAATTCTAACTCACTTGAAATAGAGCTTAAGGTGTATAGCATTCCAAGATCTCGGTAGCATATCCCCCTCCATATTCTTGAGTCTATATGCTCCTTTCCCTGCTTCTGATTCAACTTCATATGGTCCTTCCCATTTTGGAGCTAACTTGCCATCGGCAGGATTAGTAGTATTTTGGAAAGCCTTTCTTAACACCCAATCTCCAACCTTAAATCTTCTGGTTCTAATATTCTTGTTATATGCCCTGGATATTCTCTGTTGATATGCTGCCATCCTTAGCCTCGCTGCATCTCTCTTTTCATCTATAGTATCTAAATCCTGACTCAAGGCTTCGGGATTCTGCTCAGGATCACTTAAGATAGATCTTGCAGTAGGTATTGTCATCTCCGTTGGAATCACTGCTTCTGCTCCAAACACCAACGAAAATGGGGTTTGACCTGTTGCATTCTTCACCGTTGTCCTATCAGCCCATAAAACAAAGGGTAATTCTTCTGCCCATCTTCCTTTTTTGGCTCCAAGCCTTTTCTTTAAGTTATTGACAATTATTTTGTTTGAGGATTCTGCTTGTCCATTTGCTTGAGGATGTACCGGAGTAGATGTGATCATTTTGATTCCCCAACTCTTGCAAAAGTCTGTAGTCCTCTTACTTATGAACTGAGAACCATTGTCACAGATTATCTCAGCTGGTACTCCAAATCTGGTCAGGATATTCCTCTTTATGAAGGATACTACTTCTTGGTCTCTAACTTGAACAAATGCTTCAGCTTCAACCCACTTAGAGAAATAATCCGTCATTGCTAGCATAAAGACTTTTCCTCCCGGAGCTTTTGGTAGCTTTCCCACTATATCCATACCCCACTTCATAAATGGCCAAGGGGAAACAATAGGATATAATGGTTCAGCCGGTTGATGCAGTATGTTACTATGTCTTTGACATGCGTCACATCTTCGAGCATATTCTGCGGCATCTTTTCTCATTGTTGGCCAATAATATCCTGTTCTTAATACTTTTGAGAATAACGACCTGCCCCCAGCATGGTTACCACAATCCCCCTCATGTATATCCTGAAGTACTTCTTTGGCTTCAAGATCCTCCAAGCATCTCAAATACGGTCCTGCGAGAGATTTCTTGTATAAAATATTATTTATAATAGTGAACCGTGATACCTTCATCCTAAATGCCTTAGGATTTTCATTTCCAGGGATGTGTCCTTCTTTGAGATATCTCATGATTGGAGCCGTCCAGGATTCAGGATCCTCCTCAGGATATTCTGCTCCAGGATTCTGTATACTAGTTACTTCTTTATCCTGAGGATTCGTTGCAGGATATAAGACATGTAATATTGGTATTTGCGTCCCTTCAGGTATCCTGATCGATGATCCCAAATTTGCTAGGGCATCCGCTTCAGCATTATCTTCCCTTGGTACCTGTTCAAGTATAAAAACATCGAAATATCCTGCTAATTTTTTGAGAATATCGAGATATTCGATTAATTTCTCACCCTTAACTGCATAGGATCCATTAAAATGGTTAGTAATTAACAAAGAGTCAACATACACTTGCAAATTTTTGATACTCATGCTCTTAGCCAACTCTAATCCTGCAATTAAAGCCTCATACTCTGCTTCATTATTAGTAGCAGGAAATTCACACCTAATAGCCTGGGGTAATATGTCCCCCTGTGGCGATTTTAGTAGTATTCCTAATCCTACTCCTCTTACATTAGATGCACCATCAGTATATAATATCCAGGATCCTGGGGATTCTCCTAGCTGTTGAACTTCTAGGTCTACCTCGTCCTGAATGTCACTACTAAAGTCAGCCACAAAGTCAGCTAAAGCCTGAGATTTTATGGCACTTCTAGGTTCATATACTAAATCATAAGCACTCAACTTTACTGACCACTTTGCATGTCTCTTTGCTGCCGAATACGAAGTTCCACAAATGTCGGATCCCCCCGAAATGAAGTTGATTATCTTGGCATCCGCGGGAGGTGATGCTGCTCGTTCAGGATCCTTCTCAGTATCCTGACCCTTATTCTTCTTTTTTCCTAAGAGATCTTTCAGATATCCCTTGCTCAGAAGATAGCTTATTTCTTTCCTTAAAGCAATGCAATCCTCAGTCATATGTCCGAAATCTTCGTGGAAAGCACACCATTTCGACTTATCTTTCCAGTCAGCCTTTTGTTGATTCTTTCGAGGCCATCTAGCCTTGTCTCCTAGACCCTGCATAGCATACATCAATTCAGGAATATTAACAGAAAAGCAATATTCAGACAATTCAGGATACTCTTCAGGATCCTCATCTTCGACAGCATTCACTCTCTTGTTTTCATTTCTACCATATGGCTTAGGCCGATATGACTTAAATGAGGATTCCGACTTCCTATTAGTCGATTCATAAGTGTTGGATGAGTTCATCCTTTCTTGCATCTTCTTGTCATCTTCCAGACGGATATATCTCAAGGCCCTCTTACGAGCTTCATCGATATTCCTGCAGGGATTCATTACAAGATCCTGATAAAACTGAGAATCCTTTTGTAATCCCATCTTAAAAGCTTGCACAGCTGTCGCAACATCAAGATGTGGGATATCCAAGGATTCTCGACTAAATTTGTTCACATAATCCCTCAAGGATTCCTGAGGCCCTTGGGTTATCCTGTAAAGATCACTGGTTAGTTTCTCAAAACTCCGACTACAAGAAAATTGACTGTTAAATAAATTAACCAAATGAGCAAATGAAGTAATTGAATGAGGAGGAACGTTTAACAGCCATTTTAAGGCTGATCCTGTTAGAGTAGAACCAAATCCCTTGCACAAGCACGCTTCCTTGAGCTCCGAAGGGATAGGGTTAATCTCCATTCTTTCCCTATACTGGGCAATATGCTCCTCAGGATCCGTAGTCCCATCATAAAGCTTCATGTTGGGGGTTTGGAATCTCTTCGGGATCTCAGCATCACAGATAGGATATGCAAAACGAGATATCTTGTGGCTATCTTGAGATACTTCGGGGATCGGCTGGACCACCCCAGGTACACTAGATATCATGTCTTTCAACTTCTGAAGTTCCCTGGTAAGTGCTGATGTTACACCTGCATCCTGCAAAGATCCACCACTGTTAGTAGCATGAGTATTGTTATTATTCGACACGTTACCCGTTGGAGGATTTTGCCCATATCCTGAAGCATATCCTGAGCTCCTCATGGTTGACATCCTAATCGAGGAGGGTATTTCAGGAGTATGATTCTGAGGAAGACTGGGCACGATATTCCCCCTATTATCCTTGGTATATACAGCTGAGCTAAAGTTCAACGCTCTGGGGTGTAGCGGAGTGACATTGTCCTCCGCAGATCTGCTCGAGCCAGCCTTCAGGAGTTGTATCTCCCTCAAAAGCATTTGGTTTGTTTCCTGTTGCTGCCTCATTTGTTCCTGCACACTTCCAAATAAGGTTAAAATTTCATCATTAGAAGCTAAAACGGGAGCAGATCCCTGGACACTCCGAGTTGGGATAACATCTTGAGATTGTGTAGAGGCTGGCATCCTTGGAGGAGGTGGTGGAAGCACCGAACCGGTAGAAGCAGAAGTCATAGCAGACACAGTAGAGGAACTCATGTTTGATCTTGAGGCCATTATGGACAATGTGGCAAAAAGTTTTGAAAATAGAAAACCGATTAGCGATTTGACAAAAATTTTTAGTAAAGAGAGCACCACTTGCCCCACGGTGGGCGCCAAAATGTTTTGGTCAAAAATTACCGAAGTAATTAAGTGATCAAATTAGTTAAGTGAGGTAGTGTGCTAGAAAGTGTGTTGGAAATATACTTGTCAAGTTATTTGGAAAAACAGTACTCAGGATACGGCTCAGGATATTGAGCTGTATCTATGATCAAACAATGAGCAAAAATAAAGTAAACGACACGAGATGTACGAGGAAAGCCCTTGATCAATCTAGATCGCCGGCATAAAACCTCGGGAGCTGACAATCGCAGCTGCCTTGTTCTTCAATTGCTTCAAAAATCAGGATACAGTGCGGGATGTGGTACGGATCGACTAAGTGTTACAATGAATATGAAATACAAGTGTGGTGTTTGCAATTAGCTAGAGAGTGTAAGTGTTCGAGAGTGTAAGTGTGAATTGTTGTGTTCTAAGCTGATCCGACCTCATCTATTTATAGTAAAGATAAAATAACTAACTACCCTAAACTCGCGGGATCCACCGAATATTCCTTCTTGGAACGTTGTAGACCTGGTCTTTCGGGCTCAACGTCTCTTTCTCAACAAATTCGTCCGAGTCTTGTGGAGAAGAAGTCCTCTTGACCGTTAGCAAGTCTCAACCCTTAACCTGCACGTGGTTAATTCAATAAGCCTCAGGATATCGCCCAAGATGTTAGCAATATCCTCTTCCAGCATCCTGATCACAAATAAACAAACAAAGGCAGGATATTGGTCAGGATACATATGTTAAGAAAATGACCCCTAACAAAGATGATCAGGGAAGTCAAATTTCCCAAGTGGCTAGCAAATGTGGTCGTGGTTCAAAAGAAGAATGGGAAATGGAGAGTTTGTGTAGATTACACAGACTTGAACAAAGCATGTCCTAAAGACCCATTCCCTCTGCCTCATATAGACTCGATGGTGGATGCCACTGTCGGTCATGAGATGTTAACCTTCATGGATGCATCCTCAGGATTCCAGCAGATCTAAATGGAACCTTCAGACCAGGAGGATACTGCTTTCATGACACCAACAGGTATTTACTGTTATACTGCTATACCTTTTGGTTTGAAAAATGCAGGTGCAACATACCAGAGATTGGTGAACATGATGTTTAATGACAAACTGGGGGACACCAAGGAGGTGTACATTGACGATATGGTAGTCAAATCCATGAAGGCTGAGGATCATCTCCAGGATATTAAAGGAGCATTTGATATCCTGGAACAATACAATATGAAACTAAATCTTGCCAAGTGCCATTTCGGAGTGGGGGCAGGAAAGTTTCTAGGATATATGGTGACTAAAAGAGGAATAGAGGCAAGCCCGGAGCAGATTAAAGCTATCTTGGATATCAAATCACCTTCAAATATGAAGGATGTTCAAAGGTTAACAGGGCGAGTAGCAGCATTAAACAGATTTATCTCAAGATCCTCCGAGAAATGCAAGAAATTTTATGATATCCTGAAGAAAAACAAGACGTTCGAATGGAAAGAGAAGCATGAAGCAGCCCTGCAGGATTTGAAGCAGTATCTCTCAAGTGCACCTCTATTGATGAAGCCTGAAAATGGTGAACCACTGTCCCTATACCTCGCAGTATCAGGGAACGCTGTAAGTGCCGTTCTTATAAAGGACCATGAAGGTCAGCAATATCTTGTCTATTATGTTAGTAAAAGTTTATTAGATGCTGAAACTTGATATTCTCATCTAGAAAAATTGATATTAGCCCTAGTTATGGCATCAACAAAACTTAGACATTATTTTGAGACACATAGGATTCATGTTAAAACTAATTATCCTGTTAAGAACGTGCTTAGGAAACCCGATATGTTGGGTAGGATGGCTAAGTGGTCAGTAAAATTAAGTGCCTATGATTTAGTTTATGAGCCTAGAAATGCCATAAAGTCTTAGGCTTTGGTTGACTTTGTGGCTGATTTCAGTAGTGACATTCAAAATGAAGTAGACTTAGAAGTACAGCATCTAGGAGAAAACTTAGAATCCTGGACATTATATACTGATGGTGCATCTAATGTAAGAGGTGTAGGTTTAGGTATACTACTAAAATCGCCACAGGGGGACATATTACCCCAGGCTATTAGATGTGAATTTCCTGCTACTAATAATGAAGCAGAATATGAGGCTTTAATTGCAGGATTAGAGTTGGCTAAAAATATGAATATTAAAAATTTGCAAGTATATGTTGACTCCTTGTTAATCACTAATCATTTTAATGGATCATATGCAGTTAAATGTGAGAAGTTAATCGAGTATCTCGAAATTCTCAAAAAATTAGCAGGATATTTCGATATTTTCACACTTGAACAGGTACCAAGAGAGGATAATGCTGAAGCTGATGCCTTGGCGAATCTAGGATCATCAGTCAGGATACCGGAAGGAACCCGAATACCAATGTAACATATCTTATATCCTGCGACGAATCCTCAGGATAGGGAAGTACTAAGTATTCAGGATCCTGATGAGTATCCTGAGAAGGATCCCAAGTCCTGGATGGTTCCAATTTTAAGATATCTCAAGGAAGGACAGATCCCAAAGGATGAGAATCCTAAGGCCTTTAGAATGAAGGTATCACGATTCACTATTATAAATAATGTCTTGTATAAGAAATCTCTTGCAGGACCATATCTGAGGTGCTTAGAGGATCCCGAAACTAAGGAAGTGCTTCAGGATATACACGAAGGGGATTGTGGTAACCATACTGGGGGCAGGTCATTGTTCTCAAAAGTATTAAGAACAGGATATTATTGGCCGACGATGAGAAAAGATGCTGCAGAATATGCTCGAAGATGTGATGCATGTCAAAGACACAGTAACATATTACATCAGCCGGCCGAACCACTTTATCCTATAGCTTCCCCTGGGCCATTCATGAAATCGGGAATGGACATAGTAGGAAAATTGCCAAAGGCTCTAGGAGGAAAGGTCTTCATGCTGGCAATGACCGATTATTTGTCTAAGTGGGTCGAAGCTGAAGCATTTGTTCAGGTTAGAGATCAAGAAGTGGTATCCTTCATAAAAAGGAATATCCTGACTAGGTTTGGAGTACCAGCTGAGATAATTTGTGACAATGGATCTCAATTTATAAGTAAAAGGACTACTGACTTTTGCAAGAGTTGGGGAATCAAAATGATCACGTCTATTCCGGTACATCCTCAAGCGAATGGACAAGCAGAATCGTCGAACAAGATAATTGTCAACAACTTGAAAAAGAGACTAGGGGCTAGGAAAGGAAGATGGGCAGAAGAATTACCCTTTGTTTTGTGGGCTGATAGGACGACAGTGAAAAGTGCAACTGGCCAAACCCCGTTTTCCTTGGTGTTTCGAGCAGAAGCGGTGATCCGGACAGAAATGGTGATACCTACAGCGAGATCCAACCTCCGGGATCCTGAGCAGAATCCTGAAGTCCTATGCCAGGAACTGGATACTATTGATGAGACAAGAGACGCAGCAAGGCTAAGGATGGCAGCATATCAACAGAGGATATCTAAAGCATATAACAAGAATATAAGGACTAGGAGATTTCAAGTTGGAGATTGGGTATTGAGAAAGGCTTTTCAGAATACTACTAATCCTGCTGATGGAAAATTGGCTCCAAAATTGGAAGGACCCTATGAGGTTGAATCAGAATCAGGAAAAGGAGCATACCGACTCAAGAATATGGAGGGGGATATGCTACCGAGATCCTGGAATGCTATACATCTAAAACTCTATTTCAAGTGAGTATGGAATTTAAATTCTAACTCAGGATGGTATGAATTCTGTCTCTTTTATTAAATTTTAATATTATTTACTGTTTTGAACCTGTTACTGACTTAAGCATCGGAGGGGTGTTAGCCAGGCTAACACCCACCTTAGCTTATAAGTGTTTTGCAGAATACGCTTCGGGATATAGCACCAGGATACACACTCAGGATACTTCGGAAGATTAGAGGATTGGCCCCCTCTCTCACGTCTAAGGGATCCTGATCCCTTCACAGGTTTAAAGGAATTCACCTTTCTTCCGAATTGGGTTTAAACACCCCGCCTGGAGCGCAAGTTATTCGGGAATAGTTTAAGGTGGCGGGACCAGTTCATGTAAAAGTGGCTGACAATTTCGTTACTATTGGCTATATCCTGAATCCTAAAGGTATATGAGGATTGATCACCCCCTCTCACGAAAGGGTATTTTCATACTCTCTAAGGTTTAAAGGTTTTCACCTTTCTAAGTCTTGGAGTTTATACACTCCAGCCTGTAGCGCATGAAAATTTGGGATTTTCCCCAGGATAATAAGGATTTATCTCCAGTATATTTTTGGGTTTTACCCCTGTAACACAAGAATTGTCTAAACAGTTGGAACTAATATTCAAAAATTTTCTAAGTGTTTAAAGACTTCATGCACAGGGGACATTCCTTCTAAAGCAATTGTGTGAAGCTCAAAAGATCACAATTGGGCTAAGTGTCTCGGACTGGGGACATCTTAGTGGGAGAAGTCGCAAAAGGGGGAGGAATTTAATACTAGGGTTACACTCAATTCCTGGTATGATCTTTCCTTTGTGAACCTTACATGAATTGTTTAACTCTGATTAAGGCTCAAAATATCCTGATAAGGATATATCTTTAGGATATGTCTTCAAAATGTGTTTTTGGATAAGTTTCGGGATATTTGATTGAAATATTTGGGGGATGATACTTGGATTGAAAATTAAAACTCTGATCAAACAAGTGTTATCAAAACAGGTTTTAGAAAATAGATTGTCTTTTGTTCTTTAGAAGTTTTGTCAAAAATTGATTGGATTTTGAGAAATTCTATTTGATAAAGGTCTTCATAATATATCACTGAGTATATTGATCAGGATATTTTCAAAAGATAGTTGCACAAATTTTGCAAAGCTAAAATCTACACTAAGAAATGCATGATAGAAATTAGAGGGCAATAGCAAACAAATTGAAAGATGAAAGTATCTGAAATAAGCAATACCAGTTGATAACCGAAGGCTTCATCCTAAAACCTAGTACCCATCCACCTTCGGCTATCAAGTTGTTTTAATGCAGAAATAGAAACTGTTCATAGGACAAGAAGTAAAATTGTTCAAACATAAGCATCAAATTTAAGAGAAACGAGTTTTAAGGGGCAACGCCTTCTTCAATCATCGCATCTTCACCAGCATTCGATTCAGGATCGGCCTGAATATCCTTCTCAGTCTTGTCGCCGATGCATGGTGATTTCTCCATCGCCTTTGGAGACCCTGCAGCTCCAGACTTGGCGGGATGTTCTATGGGATGGCCTCCAAGAGTCTTCAGCTTGGTCTCCCAGGCATCGACATTCCAAGAAGGACATTCGAAGCCCAGGGCTTTGGCCTCGTGAGCCATTTTTAGCTGAGCCTGCAGGAGAGAGATGACGACAGAACCTTTGAGGCTTTCCCGATAAGTAGCCATATCCTACTCGTGTTGGGCATGTACAGCATCCAGTTGGGTTTGGGCTTCGTGAGTGGCTTTTTTGAGAGTGACTTGGTGCTCCCGAGTCATGGCCTTGAACTTGTCTTCGTAATGTTGAATTTTGGCCGCAGCAATCATGCCTTGATCGGAAATGGTAGCCTCAGCTTTCTTCAACTTGGACTCAAGTGTTTTGATGAGCCCACAGGATTCTTGATACAAATAAACTAAACGCTCAAGGCCCTGTATCCAGAAACACAGGTATAATGGAAAATAGGATATAGGTTTGACATATATATGCAGGATACGGAATGGGAATTTATACCTGATTAAGAAAGGAGGTCATAAACCCGCTTGCTTCAACGAACCCATGATTCTCATAAGGGAATGTGTCAGAAATAGTGGGGGAATCGGTCTCTTTCCTCTTGCGAGAATTTGAACCCCGAGGCTTTGTGGCTGGCGAAGGTTTGGGTATGATGATGGCTTTGGAGCTGCTGGGCTTAGATGAAGCCGTAGTCTTGGGACTGGGTTCCTTTTTGACTTAGACGTGGTCGGAATAACTATCCAGCTCCTCAAGATCGAAGACCTCTGGGACCTTGGCTGGTGCTGCATAAAGGGGAATTCTAAACCCTTATTGCTCTTTCGTTATATTGCATTAATTAATTATATTATAAAATGACTCTTACCAGACATTTCAGATGATGAATATTGGCTGGAACTTGGGATGTGTGTAGAAAAACTCCTATCACCTTCTGGTAACTGGTAAATTGCTTTGATCCTTTTCTTGGATTTTGCAGTAGGGGGAGCTACTTCCTTAAATTTCACTGCGAAAAAGACCAAATGAAAAAATGTTAGCACGAGACAAAAGCCAGAAAGTATCTATGGATATGTTTGAAGCCCTAAACCCTACCGGTGGTTAACCACTCCACCGGAAGGCTAGCACCCTCGTAGATGGAATCTCGCTTGATGAAAAGAATTTACGTTGCCATCCATCTTCGTTTTTGGTGGCTTTAAGGATGAGGGGTTTACTGGAAGTTGAAAAAAGTAGGAATCGACTAGAACCATGTGACCGGAGGCGGTAGGCGATTGGGATATCCTCGATACAGAGGTCAGAATAGTGAAGGTTTTTGATTTGGTTGAGTACAATCAGTACTCTCCAGACAATGGGCATGGTCTGTGCAAAGGAGATACAAGTGGTTCGGAAGAATTGCATCATAAACTCGGGAAACGGGTACCGAAGACCTAGCGAGAAGGGGTATGTCGGGAAGCAGACCCAATCAGCAGAAGAAACGTCCGATCGAATTGATCGATCAAATGGTTTGAAGACCGTGCCATCGGGGAAAGCGCCGGAGGCTCTCAACGCTGCAATGTCCGCGTTATCAAAAGCACAGATCTCCTTCTCGGGATTTTTAAGAAGCTTTTGCTAGATAAAGATCTCAGACGATTCATCGGTTTGAGAAAAAGTTCTAGTAGCCATTGAAAGTAAAGGAAAAGAGATTGACGGGAAATGAATAAGAAGTAAGGAATTACCTGGAGACTCCGTTGATGATATCTGGTTTTCAAATAAGAAGAGAGAAGATATATGGGCATAATAGATATCCATCAAGTGAAAACCGCGTTGGAAGTTACGCGTTGCTATCTTGACCGTCATTTCGTTTTAATTGCCTCGATCCAGGTGATAAAATTTAAAAATATATCTGTTTGAACTTAGAATTCCAACAGGTATATTTTTGGGGACAATTGTTATGGGTCATTTTCCGAGTATATATCCTGGCTAATATTCTGCTTTTGATTATGATCAGGATACCGGATCAGGATATTGGTAGCATCCTGGTTCGATATCCTAGTATTAACTGAATTGATCACGTACAGATTAAGAGTTACAAGTCTCCAACGTTCAAGAAGACTTCTTCCCCCAAGACTCGGGCAAATCAGTTGGAGTAGAGACGTTGATGCCAAAAGACCAGGACTACAACGGTTACTTGGGAATATTCGGGGCATCTCGGTTTATTAGGAAAGTTAGTTGTTTTCGGTTAGCTATAAATAGTATGATCGGATCAAGTTAAGGCACTCACTTCACTCGCACACTTTACTCTCTAGCTACTAGCAATCACTACACACAAACACTTGTACTCGAATTACCGTGTAACACCTAGTTGATCCGCATCACATCCTGCATTGTATCCTGATATTTGAAGCAATAGAAGAACAAGGCAGCTGCGATTGTCAGCTCCCGAGGTTTTATGCCGGCGATCTAGATTGATCAAGGGCTTTCCTCGTACATCTCGTGTCACCCCTTTACATTTTTTGCTCATTGTTTGATCATAGATACAGCTCTATATCCTGAGCCGTATCCTGGAAACTGTATTTACAAACAACTTAATCAGCATATTTTCAACACATATTCCTAGCACACTACCTCACTTAACTAATTTGTTCACTTAATTGCTTCGGTAATTTTTGACCAAAACAATGGGTATATTTAAATAAAACTTTCATATATTAACATTGAGTGTTACAGCTTTACAAATAATTTACAGTATACAGCGGAAGCATAATTCATTCGTTAAGTGTTTATAATCACATGTAAAAACCATTTGTCTTGTTTTATGATTCCATGTATCTCGACCCATAACCACTCCAGCCTCCCAGACAGCAAGTTCCAATCAATATGCACCTAAAGACCTGCAAGGCATGTAACAACGAATCAACAACAAAGTTGAGCGAGTTCACAGTTGGTTGTCCGTTTTAAAGTTGTTCCAAAAATCATAAGTTGATTTGAAATCCAGTAGTTAATCAGTTCATTGTTTCCCAAACCATATCCATAATCAGTGGAGGCTTCCCCATGTGAACCACTAGACCATTACCATATCGACTACTAACGAAAGTAAGTTGTGCCCTACGTCAATGTCTATCATCATTGACTGTTTGCCATGATCCATTAGTACACGCCCGTCCGACCTACACGGTGTGAGGTTTGTCAAACCTAATAGCGCTATTAACTAATGACCCGCTCGCCATCGGCCTCGGCGATTAAGTCGATATAAAATGAGGGACTTAATGATAGAGTTTTGTCTAGTAAGTTTAAGGTTGTTGTCCTACCCAAGGAGGACGAACATACGTATTCTACCCAAGGAGAATACGCACGATTAATATTGGCATCCTACCCAAGGAGGATGGTGGTACATATCCTACCCAAGGAGGATATGTAGGTTCCGTTTTAATTCTTTAACCCATTCCCAACCACCGGGAATCCCATGCCTTAGAAAGTGTGTGAACTTACCTTTGGTTTGCTCGGTATGACTAGTTACTCGCACACACTAAATCAATCAAAGCCTATAATGTTCATGCATACGAAGTCAGTTTACGTTCACGTTGTTCGTATATAAGTTGTAATCATAGTGTGCATTCAAGCAATGATCTCCGAATAGCACATAGCAGTTATACAAACTCATTAAGACCCACAATTCACATGCAAACAATTAATGACTTCTCATGCAGTTTGTAAATGGCCGACATACTAAATATAATCTCGCATGAGCCTGACACTTGATGTCATGAATTGACATAAATAGGAACAAATCATTTGACAATAAATGCATTCAGATGACTCTCATAATCATAGCCAACAACTATAATCAAATATTAACTTACAAATGCATTCTGATGATTCTTATTGGACCGATTCACCTAGTGGGCTGACTTTATTTGGCCGCTAACTATGTGTTAATTAATGGACCTATCTAAGTCACGTGATGGTCTGTCACAACATTAAAGTTCACACTCAAATACACAAAGAATATGAAATCGGTGGCCCACAAGGGTCAATGTGTATAAACCTCACTGACAAACACAAGCGTAATTTGACCACTAAAGAAATGTGATTGGGCCGAGAGAAGGTTAGTAAAGGCTGCTAACCCTTTTGTCTTAGACGTCCAACAATTTCTGTGAATGATTCTCTTGGGCTGCACAACACTCCTAGCATCACATGTACCCTACATCAATTTTAATGAAAACTTGATCATGTAATGAGTGCTATTATTTGATTGGACCAAAGATCCACTAAGCCGACAACAATTCTTGGTTAAATCATCACCCAAACATAATCTTCAATCAATCAACAATCTCACGAAAGAACTAAAACAGTTTTGTTAATTATTCATCATCATCATCGTTAATCAGATTCAACTCACACATTATTCATCTCATAATTCATACGATTTAAATATGGTTCTAGGTCGTGCAGGTTTACCTAATCACCATCAGACATTGCACATCACAATTTTCAATACTAAATTATCAATCACCACTACCATGTCCTAATCCTACCCGTACACAAAGAACTCAACACGTAAACACATAATCATTCATGGCCACAACTGATGAGTGTACTTACCTATTACTTAGAACGAAGCGAATGAATGAAAAGATTCGTAGGAGGGAAACTTCCTCGCCGATGGAGTTGTCGTCGATCCACAAGAGTCCTAGGGTTGTTACTGTTTTCAACAATATCCCTACGTACTCCTAATTTGCAATTATACATAACTTACAAAAGGTTGGGCTCGTGTGGTTCAGGCTCGTGTGGTTCGGGCTTGGGATGACAGGTGTAGGCCGAAGGGGTAGAAAAGTGGTAGAGTGCAGCAAAAAGGTGTGTGTGTGTGTGTGGCCCAAACATACTTGCGGCCCAAGTGCGTGATTTCATTTCTTTAATAACCAACCCATATAATAGCCTAACAAGTTACATAGTGTGCAAATAATCACGGTGAATGTCAACGAACGAAACATGACGATGCTAACTACAAGGTTTGTAAAGTTAAATCATGCTAACTCTACTATGCACATAAGAATACATCATTGTATCGCAAGTAGTCAAACACACATGTAACACGTTTAACGTATCTTACTTCTAACTGTAACGCAAACTGTGACATAGAACTAATAAGCACGTTTGACAAATTTAATGCATCAACCAGTTACAATGCAGACTATGACGTATATAAGAATATAACACTGAAACACCGAACCAATGGTCACCGAATCAGACGACACTAGCCTTGAGGGTTCGGGTTGTCACATCATCCCCAACTTGAAAGAAATTTCGTCCCGAAATTTGATCAGTAATACAAAGCGGTAAAGTGTTAGATTAGGATGACTGTAGATTTTCCTCGGGTGCCACATCATCCCCAACTTGAAAGAGAATTTCGTCCCGAAATTTAGCACGTAGTTACTGAGGAAGCTAGTTAGGTTGCGTGGTTTCCTGGTTTTCCTGGGGTGTCACATCATCCCCCCGTTGGTTTGGAATTTCGTCCTGAAATTCCACAGTAGCTTCAGCCTCAGTAGTGGTTTCATTTGTCACACCCCGACCACGTAAAACAACAAAGCGTGGCGGAAACATCAGGGAGTGTTGTAACAGAATTATCGTTTCATAACCATGGATACAAAAAGTGTTTCGTTTTATTGATAATATTAAACATTAACATTGTTTTAACACATAACAAACAAGTTTTATATCGACTATCATTGTTTTATGTCACTAAGGCCTTATCCAGATCCTATGTGACGCATGCATCCTAGAACGTCAATCAAGCAACAACACCTGAAACATATGTAAAAACAAAGTCAGCAAAGAAATGCTGGCGAGTACATAGGTTTTATAAGAGTATCGGAATCATGGCTTGATTACATATATTGCAATACCTCGAAAACCTTGTTTATAAAAAGTGTATAATATTGCAACATGATTAACCAACTCAAATCAAGATGGTTATAATTTATAAAATTTCATAGCCACGATTCTTAACCCAAAAGCTTTTTGTTTTAGAAAACCATCTTGTAAAACATATCGTATAAACTCGTCAATAAAACTCGTATATTATTTCAAAAACATCGTTGAGTGACATCGTTTCAATATCGTTTACCCAAGTGAACTAAATAACGCCACGGTATGTAATATGTTGAAAACACTTATATATAAGAAGTACTAGCGGCGTATCTACCATGTTTTCACCACATTACACCCGTCCCGTTATCTAAACACTAGCCAAAAACCAATCGTTTACCCAAATCGTTTAACATCGTTTCCAAATCGTTTCCAAATCGTTTACTCGTTTAAATCATTTAAATCATCCTCGTTTTAATTGTGAAAACTTATATATGGTCCTCTCGTTAATAACATTCAAACCTTCATGACTCGACTACCTCGTTCCTCGCTTCTCGTATTAACAAACCCCCAAAGGGTAAGTTAATAATTACAGATTCAGTCGCTACCCACAACACCCACACATAACCATGGGTATAGTGAAATAACGGGATATGTCAGATCCTATGGTACCATAACCTAATACTGGTCGGTTCGGCCAAAATTAATGAATGTCATTCGTTATGTAACTACAACCAACAAGTTCGTTCACATTATCGAAATCGTTATTAGTTTACTATAAATCGTTCTATTCGTTTTTGAAATCATCGTTTAAACCTTGAAAACATTTTGTACATATGAATCACCCTAAAACAATTGAAAACAGTAAAATAGGGGAACTATGTACTCACGTGTAGTGCAAGGTATCCTCAATCAATAGTACTTCAACAAACTCGAGTAAACCAGAGAAATCAAGCAGCACCTAGTAATTGAATCACTGGTCAAACAATAGACGCCTAAATCGGAAGATCGGACAGAATGAGGTCTTGTAAAACAAATGAGTCTTGGAACTCATGTGATATGGTTTAACAAGGCCTACATCCTAAATGAAACCTAACCTAAGTGCTTTCGACCCATCGCGTCCCATTAAGGTAGCTTATGCTACTTTAACGCGTCGTTCGCGTGAAACGCGTTTGGAACGCTTAACTAGTCCTATGATAAGTAAAATATGCCTCAACATGTTTAATATTGTTGTCTAATCAGTTTAGATACCAAAGGTTATGTTACATATGCTTAAAATGAATTTTGGCTTAAAAGGGCATTTTTGGTAATTTACCTAAGGCATATAAACTACCTATCATAAAACTACTTAAACGAAGCGACCATAAGGTATAACCTTGGAAGGTTATTCCCTATATACTATGGTCGCCTAATGTGTTTGGTCGGATCCTAATGATCGACCAAACGGGTCGGGTTCGAAAGTATAAGTGATTGTTTAGATCGCTTACCTTTACGACCCTAGACAAGCACAAAACTAAAAGTGACGAGCTAAACATGTTAGAACATGTTTAACAAGGTTTGAAAACAGGTTTGGTATCAAACCAAACGGTTTTGATACCCACAAGTAGTTTGGTTACAAAATACGTAAGAATACGTATTTTGGCCGAAACTACGACTCGTCACTGAGCCAAGATAACGTGGTAATCAGTTGGTATAGTCACTAGGGACTATAACCATCGTGATTACGCTCACGTTATGAAGTTCAAACGAACTTCATATTGACCATAAACTGGTCAATGCAGAAAGTCAAACGCAGTTTGACTTTAACGCTAAAACGAATGAAAAGAACGAAATAACACTTACAACGAGCCCAAGAATGGAAGTTTTGAATCCGAATATTCTCAGGTATGAAGTGTTAAACACATCAACTTAGAGAACAAATTCAGATTTCAAAGGTGTGGGTTTTGGGGTTGAGATCATGGGGGTATTTATAGGATTTCTAGAACCGGTAAGATCGTTCCTCGAATAACCTGCTTCAATCTCATCCATACACCTCAAGCCCATGGTTTTACAAAACCATTTGAGCCCCTAGTATTGCCCAAACCCATGTGCAATTGGGTTGTGAGTGCTTAACAGCTGTTAACAGCTGGTTAATCTGGTTTTTCTGTTCTGGGAGGTCCTTATGGACTGTATGGATGATGGCTTATGGTCCGTAAGCCTTGTGCAGACCATCCAAGTTTCAAAAATGGCAGAACAGGCCCCTGAAGCCCCAAACTTGTTATTTGATGCATTTTTGACACGTTTAAGCCCCGTTTACCCCATTTCAAAGCTCTAAAATGAAGTTAAAGTATAGGGAACTTAAAATGTGCTCAAAAATATCTCGGATGTCGGTTCGTTTGGTCGTACGGTTGCGTTGTTCGGTTAATTACGACGGAAGTCGTAACGAACGCAAAAACGATCCAAATTAAGCGAAGAATGGAATTTTATCGTTCCAAACACTAAAATAAAATATTTTAATGCTTACATAAATTTTTGGAGGTCCGGATATATTCAGAACGTAAGATATGCGCGAAAATGCAAACTTATGCACTTTTTGACGCTTTTAGTCCCTATTGATCAATAAAGTTTATTTTAGCATACCGAACCCCTCAAAGCCTATTTATAAGCTATGTAAAGGATATTTAGGGTATGTTTAACTTATGATCAAGTTCCAGAATGTTCGTTACTATACAAATCGACATAGTTTCGCAGTTTGACACAAATAGTCCCTGCGATCGAACAAAGTTGATTTCGACACACCAAACCATTCAAAACTTATTTCTAAGTTATGTGGAGGTTATTTAAGGTATGTTAAGCCTATGTCACTATTCCGGAGTGTTTTTTGTATTATACTGACTGCGTTTACGCACCAGTTTGCGTTTACGCACCAGTTTGCGTATAACCTTCCAGAACGAGATTTAAAGCTTGCAATCGGAATCGAATCGAATTGAAAAATCACCAAACACAAATACACACATAGAAACACCAAAACACATATAATAACACCAAAGCACATTGTTTTATTAATAATCATCATTGTTTTACATCGTACATCGATTACAGAACACAGTTGTCACAATCTCCCCTACTTCAGGAAATTTCGTCCCGAAATTTTAACTAGAGGAAGCTTGTGAAAACAAATGCGGATATTTCGCTTTCATCTGGTCCTCACGTTCCCAAGTAAACTCTGGGCCACGTTTGGATTCCCAGCGAACTTTGACCAATCGAATCCATTTGTTCTTCAACTGTTTGAAAGCACGGTCCACGATCTCCACAGGTTTCTCGACAAAGTGCATTGTTTCATCGATTCGAATGTGTAGATCAGCGTCAGCTAAACACTTTTGCAGATTGGACACGTGAAAAGTCGGATGAATATTTCCAAGCTCTGGAGGTAGTTCTAGTCGATAGGTAACCTTCCCAATTCTTTCCACAATCTTAAATGGCCCCACATATCGAGGTGCAAGTTTTCCTTTCCTTCCAAATCTCACCACTCCCTTCCAAGGTGAAACCTTGAGTAGGACACGATCTCCGACTTGAAATTCTAAGGGCTTGCGTCATAAATCCGCATATCTCTTTTGACGGTTTCGAGCTGTCACAAGATTATCGCGGATTTTCTTTATTTTGTCTGTTGTTTCCAAAACGAGCTCAGGTCCAGTAAGCTGAGCTTCACCGGTCTCGTTCCAACAGACAGGTGAACGACATTTTCGACCGTAGAGAGCTTCGAATGGCGCCATCTTAATGCTAGCATGATAGCTATTGTTGTAAGAGAACTTGATCAGTGGAAGATGAGAATCCCAATTACCACCAAAGTCGATCACGCATGCTCTAAGCATATCCTCCAAAGTTTGAATCGTTCGCTCAGATTGACCATCTGTTTGGGGATGATAAGCAGTGCTTAGATTCAGTTGGGTTCCCAAAGCAGATTGCATGGCCTTCCAGAAATGAGATGAAAATCGAGCATCACGATCAGAGATGATATCCAAGGGCACACCATGTCGTGTCACAATCTCATCAACATAAATCTTTGCAAGTTTATCAGCATATAGATCCTCGTGAATCGGAATGAAATGAGCTGATTTCATTAATCGATCGATAATAACCCAGATAACATCATGACCTTTAGACGTACGCGGTAACTTAGTGATGAGATCCATCGCAATATTCTCCCACTTCCAAACTGGTATCTCTGGTTGTACAAGCAAGCCAGAAGGTCGTTGATGTTCGGCCTTGACTTTGAGACAAGTTAGGCATTTCGATACATACAAGGCAACATCCTTCTTCATACCAGGCCACCAGCACTGAGTACGAAGATCCTTGTACATTTTATCAGCACCAGGATGGATAGAATATCGAGACTTATGAGATTCGTCCATTACCACGGTGCGAAGATCGTCTTGTTTCGGAATCCACAATCGATCCTTAAAATAGAGCAAACCATCGTCTTTCGCTTCGAGCTTAAGCTCAAGTTGACGTGGTAATTCCTTACCTATTAAGTTTTGTGAAACACAAAATTGTTGAGCTTGAAGGACACGAGATTGAAGATCAGATAGAGTTCGAACAGAATGAAGCTTGACTCGCTCCTTTCGACTAAGCGCATTGGCTACAACATTCGCCTTACCAGGATGGTAGCGAATCTCGCAATCATAGTCGTTCAAGAGTTCAACCCAACGTCGTTGCCTCATATTTAGCTCTTTCTGATTAAGAATATGCTAGAGACTTTTGTGGTCTGTGAAAACCACACACTTCGTTCCATAGAGGTAGTGTCTCCAGATTTTAAGCGCGAAAACCACAGCTCCTAACTCAAGATCATGAGTTGTGTAGTTCTTCTCGTGAACTTTCAATTGTCTAGATGCATATGCTATAACCTTACCTCGTTGCATAAGGACGCAACCAAGGCCTAAGTTGGACGCATCGCAATAGACAACGAAATCATCGCTTCCCTCGGGCAGAGATAGAACAGGAGCATTACATAACTTCTGCTTCAGCGTTTGGAACGCTTCTTCTTGCTTGGGACCCCACTCAAAAGGCTTATTCTTCTGAGTCAAAGCAGTGAGTGGAACCACAATCTTCGAGAAATTTGAAATAAATCGACGATAATAACCAGCAAGACCAAGAAAAGATCGAATCTCTGTAGGCGTCGTCGGTGTATTCCAGTCCTTAATAGCAGCAATCTTAGATGGATCCACATGAATACCCTGCTCATTGACTAATTGACCCAAGAATTGAACTTCTTTAAGCCAGAATTCACACTTGGAGAATTTAGCAAAAAGTTGTTCCTTCTTCAGGAGTTCTAATGTTAAGCGAAGGTGTTGCTCGTGCTCGGCTCGAGATTTTGAATAAATGAGAACATCGTCGATGAACACAATAATGAACTTGTCCAAATAAGGTTTACAGACCCTATTCATTAAGTCCATAAAGATAGCTGGAGCATTTGTTAAACCAAAAGGCATGACAGTGAACTCGTAATGCCCATATCTTGTGCGGAAAGCAGTTTTGGGAATATCTTCTTCGAGAACACGAAGTTGATGATACCCAGAACGCAGATCGATCTTGGAAAAGCATGAAGCACCCTGCAGCTGGTCAAAGAGATCATCAATTCAAGGTAGGGGATATCGATTCTTGATGGTGAGCTTATTAAGCTCACGATAATCGATACACATTCGAAAAGATCCAACTTTCTTTTTCACGAAGAGGACAGGAGCTCCCCAAGGTGAAAAGCTCGGTCGGATGAATCCTTTATCAGATAACTCTTGAAGCTGTTTCGATAACTCTTGCATCTCCGACGGTGCAAGACGATAAGGTGCTTTTGCAATCGGGTTGGCATTGGGTACAAGGTTAATATGAAACTCGACGTGACGAACTGGAGGTAAACCAGGCAGTTCATCAGGAAACACCTCTGGATAATCCTGAACAATCGGAATATCTTGAATACTCTTGCTCTTGCTTTTCTCCTCGGTGACATGTGCCAGAAAAGCAACATATCCTTTTCGTAAATACCTTTGGCCTTCCAAACACGACATAAGCTTCAAACCACCAGATGGCTTCTCTCCACGAATTTCCAGAACATCGCCAGAAGACAAGGGAATACGAACAATCTTATCGAAACAAACCACCTCAGCGTGGTGTTTGGTTAACCAATCCATTCCAACGATAATATCGAAACTCCCAAGTTGCATCGGTGTGAGGTCAATAGGAAAAAGATGGTTATCAAGGTTTAACTGACAATCACGAATAACAGAATCGAGAACAAGAGGTTTACCAGTAGCAACTTCGACAGATAAGGGTTTCCTCAGTTTGGTCCTAGGTATCGCAAGCAAAGGCTCAAAAGACAAAGAAACAAAACTTCTATCGGCACCAGAATCAAAAAGAATAGACGTAGGTCGATTGTCAACAGGAAACGTACCGTTAACCACCTCGTTGTCGGCCCTCGCTTCGTTTGCATTCAAATTGTACGCTTGCCCACGAGCGGGATTCACATTGACGTTGACGTTCGCATTCGGGTTCGCGTTAGCATTCGCGTTTGCATTCACCAGTCTCAGACTGTTGTTGTGGAAGTGACCATACTCTCCACAATTAAAACATGAACCCGGTGGGAATCTCACAGCATTCCCCTGACCCGGAGCTGGAACCTGAGCAACCTGATTCTGTCCCAAACGACAAACATTGGCCAAATGCCCAAGCTTACCACACGTCGTGCATTGTTTGCAAGCTTGTTGTGCAACGTGATGACCGTTGCAACGAGCATAATGAGGTGCGGTACCAGCATACGCTTTCTTTGCAGGTGGCTGAGCTGGTGGGTTCTGCGGGTTCTGAGCAGTTTGTGCTGTAACAGCAAAATTCTGGGCACTCTTTCGCTTCCTCGACTTCTTCGATGACTCACCTTCCTTACCCTTATCCTTTTTCTTGTCCTTCCCTGAATCAGTCGCCTTCTTTTTATCACCCTTGCGGGTGAGTTTACCCTTCCTGACTTGAGTCTCAGTCAGGGTAGCAGACAACTCGATTGCTTGACGAAGGGTAGTAGGATTAACACCGGTCACAATCTCTAGAATAGAATCGGGTAAACCATCGATATATCTCTCGATTGCTATCTCCAGAGGGGTAACCATGGTGGGACACAATAGACTGAGTTCCTCAAAACGATCCGTGTACGCACGGTGTTCAGCCCCATCTTTAAATCGTCAAACTCTCGCTCCAAAGCCCGAATTTCGTGACGGGGACAAAACTCCTTCATCATGAGAGCCCGAAGCTCTTCCCATGTTTGTGCCAACGCCACTTCGACACCCCTGTCGCGCATAATACCATTCCACCAGGTAAGCGCTCGCTTCTTAAACACGCTCTAAGCAAATTCAACCTTACGCGCATTCGGACAGTGCACATGTCTGAATGTGCTCTCTATACTCTCAAACCACTGCAGGAGCGCAGTTGCTCCTTGCGACCCAGAAAACTTAAGCGGCTTCGCAGTATTGAAATTCTTGAAATTACACGGTGCATTATTGTTGTTGTTATTATTGTTGTTGTATATCTCGTGGACTTGGGTCACAACACCGGGAAGCACAGCAGCCACTTGCTGAGAGACCAGGGCTGCGATTTCTTCAATAGTGAAAGATTGTGCTTCACGTCGAGGAGGCATTGTCTAACAAGGAAATATGAGAGACGAGTGAGGTTGATAATTAGGAAAAGCAAAAGAGGTATCGACAAAACACAAGAGAGGTGATCATTCGTTCGTTACCTCGAACAAACAAACGACACGCAGTGACTAATCAAAGTAAATGGATCCAAATAACGTATCGCGAAGACATGCTAGCCTATAAGTGAACACTCACCCCAAGAGTTCCCAGGTAAGAGTGACTGGTCCGATTATGTGGATTTGTACGAACACTCTAGCCTTAGACAGAAAACTCAGGGTACAGGCATTCACTCTTCCAGTTTGCACGTGTTCACATTATTTAGACCCAAACTTTGATGAGATTTTGAAAACTTAGAGGGTTCAAAACCTAGTAATCAATCATCCTAGAACAGATGATTAGTTTTCAAAGCGGGTTCCAAAATTGTGTTCTCGTTGTGGTTATCACCTAAGAATAGGTGACGATTTTGTTTTTAAAAAAAATCTAAACGCAAATAAACTCGCGTTGGGGTCCTAGAAGTTATAGTCTAGGTCAAAGAATTACTAATAACCTAATTCCCTATAACCATTGGCTCTGATACCAACTCTTCTGTCACACCCCGACCACGTAAAACAACAAAGCGTGGCGGAAACGTCGAGGAGTGTTGTAACAGAATTATCGTTTCATAACCTTGGATACAAAAAGTGTTTCATTTTATTGATAATATTAAACATTAACATTGTTTTAACACATAACAAACAAGTTTTATATCGACTATCATTGTTTTATGTCACTAAGGCCTCATCCAGATCCTATGTGACGCATGCATCCTAGAACGTCAATCAAGCAACAACACCTGAAACATATGTAAAAACAAAGTCAGCAAAGAAATGCTGGTGAGTACATAGGTTTTATAAGAGTATCGGAATCATGGCTTGATTACATATATTGCAATACCTCGAAAACCTTGTTTTTAAAAAGTCTATTATATTGCAACATGATTAACCAACTCAAATCAAGATGGTTATAATTTATAAAATTTCGTAGCCACGATTCTTAACCCAAAAGCTTTTTGTTTTAGAAAACCATCTTGTAAAACATATCGTATAAACTCGTCAATAAAACTCGTATATTATTTCGAAAACATCGTTGAGTGACATCGTTTCAATATCGTTTACCCAAGGGAACTAAATAACGCCACGGTATGTAATATGTTGAAAACACTTATATATAAGAAGTACCAGCGGCGTATCTACCATGTTTTCACCACATTACACCTGTCCCGTTATCTAAACACTAGCCAAAAACCAATCATTTACCCAAATCATTTAACATCGTTTCCAAATCGTTTAAATCATCCTCGTTTTAATTGTGAAAACTTATATATGGTCGTCTCGTTAATAACATTCAAACCTTCGTGACTCGACTACCTCGTTCCTCGCTTCTCGTATTAACAAACCCCCAAAGGGTAAGTTAATAATTACAGATTCAGTCGCTACCAACAACACCCACACATAACCATGGGTATAGTGAAATAACGGGATATGTCAGATCCTATGGTACCATAACCTAATACTGGTCGGTTCGGCCAAAATTAATGAATGTCATTCGTTATGTAACTACAACCAACAAGTTCGTTCACATTATCGAAATCGTTATTAGTTTAGTATAAATCGTTCTGTTCATTTTTGAAATCATCGTTTAAACCTTGAAAACATTTTGTACATATGAATCACCCCAAAACAATTGAAAACAGTAAAATAGGGGAGCTATGTACTCACGTGTAGTGCAAGGTATCCTCAATCAATAGTACTTCAACAAACTCGAGTAAACCAGAGAAATCAAGCAGCACCTAGTAATTAAATCACTAGTCAAACAATAGACGCCTAAATCGGAAGATCGGACAGAATGAGATCTTGTAAAACAAATGAGTGTTGGAACTCATGTGATATGGTTTAACAAGGCCTACATCCTAAATGAAACCTAACCTAAGTGCTTTCGACCCATCGCGTCCCATTAAGGTAGCTTATGCTACTTTAACGTGTCGTTCGCGTGAAGCGCATTCGGAACGCTTCACTAGTCCTATGATAAGTAAAATATGCCTCAACATGTTTAATATTGTTGTCTAATCAGTTTAGATACCAAAGGTTATGTTACATATGCTTAAAATGAATTTTGGCTTAAAAGGGCATTTTTGGTAATTTACCTAAGACATATAAACTACCTATCATAAAACTACTTAAACGAAGCGACCATAAGGTATAACCTTGGAAGGTTATTCCCTATATACTGTGGTCACCTAATGTGTTTGGTCGGATCCTAATGATCGACCAAACGGGTCGGGTTCGAAAGTATAAGCGATTGTTTAGATCACTTACCTTTACGACCCGAGACAAGCACAAAACTAAAAGTGACGAGCTAAACAAGTTAGAACATGTTTAACAAGGTTTGAAAACAGGTTTGGTATCAAAACAAACGGTTTTGATACCCACAAGTAGTTTGGTTACAAAATACGTAAGAATACGTATTTTGGCCGAAACTACGACTCGTCACTGAGCCTAGATAACGTGGTAATCAGTAGGTATAGTCACTAGGGACTATAACCATCGTGATTACGCTCACGTTATGAAGTTCAAACGAACTTCACATTGACCATAAACTGGTCAATGCAGAAAGTCAAACGCAGTTTGACTTTAACGCTAAAACGAATGAAAAGAACGAAAGAACACTTACAACGGGTCCAAGAATGGAAGTTTTGAATCCGAATATTCTCAGGTATGAAGTGTTAAACACATCAACTTAGAGAACAAATTCAGATTTCAAAGGTGTGGGTTTTGGGGTTGAGATCATGGGGGTATTTATAGGATTTCTAGAACCGTTAAGATCGTTTCTCGAATAACGTGCTTCAATCTCATCCATACACCTCAAGCCCATGGTTTTACAAAACCATTTGTGCCCCTTGTATTGCCTAAAACCATGTGCAATTGGGTTGTGAGTGCTTAACAGCTATTAACAGCTGGTTAATCTGGTTTTTCTGTTCTGGGAGGTCCTTACGGACCGTATGGATGATGGCTTACGGTCCGTAAGCCTTGTGCAGACTAGCCAAGTTTCAAAAATGGCAGAACAGGCCCCTGAAGCCCCAAACTTGTTATTTGATGCATTTTTTACACGTTTAAGCCCCGTTAACCCCATTTTAAAGCTCTAAAATGAAGTTAAAGTATAGGGAACTTAAAATGTGCTCAAAAATATCTCGGATGTCGGTTCGTTTGGTCGTACGGTTGCGTTGTTCGGTTAATTACGACAGAAGTCGTAACGAACGCAAAAACGATCCAAATTAAGCGACGAATGGAATTTTTTCGTTCCAAACATTAAAATAAAATATTTTAATGCTTACATAAATTTTTGGAGGTCCGGTTATATTCAGAACGTAAGATATGCGCGAAAATGCAAACTTATGCACTTTTTGACGCTTTTAGTCCCTATTGATCAATAAAGTTTATTTTAGCATACCGAACCCCTCAAAGCCTATTTCTAAGCTATGTAAAGGATATTTAGGGTATGTTTAACTTATGATCAAGTTCCGGAATGTTCGTTACTATACAAATTGGCATAGTTTCGCAGTTTGACACAAATAGTACCTGCGATCGAACAAAGTTGATTTCGACACACCAAACCATTCAAAACTTATTTCTAAGTTATGTGGAGGTTATTTAAGGTATGTTAAGCCTATGTCACTATTCCGGAGTGTTTGTCGTGTTATACTCACTGCGTTTACGCACTAGTTTGCGTATAACCTTCCAGAACGAGATTTAAAGCTTGCAATCGGAATCGAATCGAAATGAAAAATCACCAAACAAAAATACACACATAGAAACACCAAAACACATATAATAACACCAAAGCACATTGTTTTATTAATAATCATCATTGTTTTACATCGTACATCGATTACAGAACACAGTTGTCACATCATTGTTCTCGAACAACTGGGGATATTTGTGTTTCATTTGGTCTTCTCGTTCCCAGGTAAACTCTGGGCCACGACGGGAGTTCCAACGAACTCGAAAAATAGGTATCCTGGTGCGTTTGAGAATCTTGACCTCCCGGTCCAAGATTTCCACTGGTTCTTTGACAAATCGCAACTGATCTTCGATGGTGAGCTCCTTGAAAAGAACTATGAGTGTTTCCTCTGACAGACACTTCTTCAGATTCGACCCATGGAATACGTTGTTAACTCCACTGAGTTCTTTGGGGTGGATCCAATCTGTAGGCCACCTTGCCAATTCTCTCCGTGATTTCAAAAGGTCCAACATGTCGCGGGTTAAGTTTGCCTCGTTTACCAAAACGAACTACACCTTTCCAAGGTGAGGCTTTAAGGAGTACTCGATCCCCAACCTGGAACTCGAGTGGTTTCCTGCGCTTATCAGCTTAGCTTTTCTGACGATCACGAGCTGCCGCCATTCGTTGTCGCATCTGAGCAACCTTCTCTATTGTGTCTATGACGAGTTCTGGGCCAGTGATTTTGGCTGTCGCCAATCTCTGCTCAACATAGAGGTGATCGACACTTCCGTCCGTACAATGCCTCGAACGGAGCAGCCTGATGTGGTAACTGTTGTTATACAAAAACTCCACTAAAGGTAGATGCCGTTCCCAGCCGTTAACAAAGTCGATTACACATGCTCGAAGCATGTCTTCAAGAGTTTGGATGGTGCATTCAGTCTGCCCATCCGTCTATGGATGATATGCTGTACTCATGTCTAGACGTGAGCCATAGGATTTGTGCATCGCTTGCCACAAATCAGATGCAAATAGTGGGTCACGATCAGAGATAATGGAGGTTGGCTCCCCGTGCCTAGCGCCCACTTCTTTCAGCTATATGACTGCAAGTGTAGAAAAGCTTATCCGTTTCCTTGATGGCTAGAAAGTGTGATGGTTACGTGAGACAATCAACTGTTATTCAGGCAATAATGTTTCCGTTTCTAGTTATAAGTAGACTGGCGACCAAATCCATGGCAGTCTGTTCTCATTTCCATGTGGATATTGCTGGTTACTGATACTTCACCTTGACTTTCCCCAATTCAATTCATCATTCACATACTTAACTAGGTGAGCCTTCATGCCCGATCACCAGTACAAGGTTTATAAACCCTAATGTCTCTCATCATAACCCAGACGATTAGAATATCGAGGCCGGTGCTTACTCAACATAAATTTCCTACAGTCACTGTATAATGAGATCCACACTCGTTCCACGAGGTAACGAGTATCGTCCAACCTGTCAAAGGTTGCTTCTCCATGCCCCACATGGGTTCAACTTGAAAATCCTCTTCCTCTAGCTCTCCAGTTTGAACAGAGCGAGTCTGATCAGGTATGTTAGAGTCGATAGTGAGCTGCAGAGCTCGTGTATGTTTAGGTTTCACAGTCGTACTCATTCAGTAGTTCCATCCAGCGATGTCATTGCATGCTTTAGCTCTTTCGAACATCGATTCACGGGAGGCCCTTGTGATCGGTCTAGGTAATGCATTTGGTACCGTCCAAGTAATGCCTCTAATTTCCATCCGAGAACCACAGTTCCCACCGCAGGTTATATGTCGTGCTGTTCCTCTTCATGACTTCATTACATAAGTCATCACCTTCTCATGTTGCATCGGCGTGTGACTGGGACTCTAATTCAAACCATCATGGTATACTACTTAGTCATCAGTACTTTCGGATAAAGACGATGCCCAGTGTATTGCTGATTTGCGATTCAAAAGCTGAAAAGACGCCCCCCCGTCTGTCTTCCACGAGCACAACACCCTGCTGTGCTAAAGAGATTTGAGCTGCACGATCTTTGAAAGTCCCGTGGTTTATCTGCTCCCAATCAAGATGGGTCTTAGCGAGATCCACGGGCATTCCCACTTTGCTGATTATATGTCCAAAAGGTACCTCTCGAACCCCGAAGTTATATTTAACAAGACTTCGCACGTAATGGCTCCTCCCACAGAAGCGCTGAGATAGGATACATATGCCACCCTTGGTGTTCCTTTCTCCTGGTCATGATTCAGAACTTTGTCAACAAATGCGGTCGATACATGTGATCCCTGTAGCTGCTGGTGTGTTGGTCAACTCAATGATCATGGTGTATAACGTTGAAATGGCTGCATTACATTTGACATGCTGTTCTATGAGCATTCTCCCCTTGGACTTCCATCTGACGATAGTTCATTCACTAGCAAATCCTTGAATGGAAGCTTGTTCCTCGCAACTGGTTAACGGGGTGTTACTACATGGCCGTAGCGAACGGTTCTTGATTGTCACCTTGTTGAGTTCTCGATAATCAGTACACATATCCAACGCTACAACCTATCTTCCTGGATATAACTGGGGCTTCTCAAAGCAAAAACTAGGTCCGACAAAGCTCCTGTCCAACAGTCCCTATTGCTGATTTGACAACTCTCGCAACCCTCCTGGTGCAAGACGGTAAGAGATACGAAGAGTCAGGGTTGCCTCTGGCGTGAGATCAAACTGAGAGTATGTCTAATAGTTGTAGAAGTAAACCTGATAGATCCTCCCGTAGTATGCTGGGTGGAATCACGAACAATTTGGTGGATCCTCGATCCTCTTTTCCTTAGCCTTGACATCAGTAACGAGTGCTATCATAGCGGGATAATCCTTCCGTGGACACTTCTGGCCTTCACTGCTAAATTGATGCTAACCCCTGCACCACTCTGACGCATTAGAACAGATAACAATCCTCCACTAGGAGAGGGATACGTAGAATCTTCTCTCCACAGGGTACATCTATCAAGAACAACAGAAGAAAGGTCGATGTCAAACACTTGTCCCACAAGGTTGAGTTGCATCCCAACGATCATATGAGGTTTCCATTGCCTTGCCATCAGCCGATTCCACAACAGGTTCGGTTTCAAGAAGCATCAGGGTTAAGCAGAACAGTGGTGAAATGATTAGTCACCAAGAACACGTAGGCCACCATGTTGTTATAATCCCGGCGTCGCCCACGCCAATCCCTAATGTCCCTCCATGAGCACCATTTCCCGTGTTGTTGTACTCGTTGCGAGGATTTCCAGTACGGCCGTCGTTCCCTTGGTTGTTGTCGTTGGATTTAACATCGGCCACTCCATGCCGTAGGCACCTTCACTTTCCATACTGTTGGATACCATTACAAATACCTTGTTGTTGCCGTGACTGTTGCCTCAAATGCTGTTGTTTGAAACGGAGATCTACGATCTTTTACCGACAGGGTCCACCTCTTCACATTCCATGGTACGTGCTAAGGCACTACTCACTGTGCGGGGAGTTTCACGTTCCATACCATGGTCGATTGTCATCGTTTACGTCCCGATTAATTCGTAAAAGTTGATTCCCATGAGTCACGGGCTGATTAAGGATTCGATTGGAGTCAAATCGCTGATGTTCGTTGCTGGCAACTAGGGTCATTCAAACGCTGAGGTCCATCGTCCTTGCAAGTTGACTGAGTAATACACGGTATGTTACAAGGGTATTGCAGAAGTGATCACACTTCGGGATCCAAAATGTCAATACATGAGTTCCAGCAATCGAAGAGGAGTAAGAAAGGTATCGATCAGTCATTTGACGCTGCGACATCCAACTCAGGGGCGTTCGTATAAGCACCTAACATTCTACACGGTTCGCTAGGTGTTCAGATGGGTGCTCAAGTAATACTCGATAGCAACAAGATTCGAAGCGATCTAGAGATGAATGAAAAGTTCACGTTCGAGTAGGGGATAATCACTGCTATGACCCCTAGGTTTGTTATGTTTCACATCGATCAAATGACGGAACGGAACCCCTTTTCCACTTGTTAAGCCTCACTGGGACTCACATGCACCCCACATTATTATTATGTGTGCACCCACAATAATATCGTGATTTGCATGCTCATCTCAGCTCCTCTTAACTCATGTCAAATGGTTCCTCAAACTCGAGTAGCAAACAAAGAGTATCAGAAAGCGTAAGTCGTGAAGGTTTAGGGAAATACCACCCTATCAGTCACATAACACATGCAAGTATACATGAATTCATACTGTTGTGCTAAATGTGCAATCACATGCAATATCATATGTAGGTGGTCACTAGTTATGCAGTACAATGAGTATACGAGAGACGAACCTTGCAATCTGGAGCTGAGTGGCATGGTCGTATTCACGTCTTCAGAACTGTTCGGTTATAGTCTGGTTTTAAAAAACGTTTTTCCCCTTTTTTTAAAATAAAACCAAGTTTACTATAACCAATGGCTCTGATACCAATCTATCACACCCCCAAAATCCACAAGCGAAGTATCACCGCAGGAGGCGTGACTGACCAGGATCTAGCCACCAATCACATTGAACTCAAAGGTTTATTTAAATAAAACTTTCATATATTAACATTGAGTGTTACAGCTTTACAAATAATTTACAGTATAGAATGGAAGCATAATTCATTCGTTAAGTGTTTATAATCACATGTAAAAACCATTTGTCTTGTTTTATGATTCCATGTATCTCGACCTATGACCACTCCAGCCTCCCAGACAGCAAGTTCCAATCAATATGCACCTAAAGACCTGCAAGGCATGTAACAAGGAATCAACAATAAAGTTGAGCGAGTTCACAGTTGGTTGTCCGTTTTAAAGTTGTTCCAAAAATCATAAGTTCATTTGAAATCCAGTAGTTAATCAGTTCATTGTTTCCCAAACCATACCCATAATTAGTGGGGGCTTCCCCATGTGAACCACTAGACCGTTACCATATCGACTACTGACGAAAGTAAGTTGTGCCCTAAGTCAATGTCTATCATCATTGACTATTTGCCATGATCCATTAGTACACGCCCGTCCTACCGGCACGGTGTGAGGTTTGTCAAACCTAATAGCGCTATTAACTAATAACCCGCTCGCCATCGGCCTCGGCGATTAAGTCGATATAAAATGAGGGACTTAATGATAGAGTTTTGTCTAGTAAGTTTAAGGTTGTTGTCCTACCCAAGGAGGACGAACGTACGTGTTCTACCCAAGGAGAATACGCAGGATTAATATTAGCATCCTACCCATGGAGGATGGTGGTACATATCCTACCCAAGGAGGATATGCCGGTTCCGTTTTAGTTCTTTAACCCATTCCCAACCACCGGGAATCCCATGCCTTAGAAAGAGTGTGAACTCACCTTGGTTTGCTCAGTTAGATTAGTTACTCTAATAATTAGGAATTAAGCACGTCCTAACATGGTACATATAACAATCAGTTTCACGTGCATGCATAATACGTATCCTACGTACGGTTTATCTACTCATTACTTCTATCACGTACCACACAATTCTAATGTCACACCCTGACTTTTGCGGAAGATCATAGTTAAAAAAAAATACATTTGTAACACTTGTTAGAAAATATTTTCTATGTGTTGGAATTTTAGAAAATTTCTCCATAGTTTTCTTTGTAAATGGAGGTGTCCATGTTAAATATCATATCATTTTCTTTTCAAAATCATTCAAACAATCATCAACAAATCACACTCTAAACAATATTACACTTACTAAGTGCAAAACTATTCCATTTAATATACAACATGAACTTGATGTTTTATAAAAACGCGTAGTAACTTAGTGGGGTGTTTAGTGGGTCTAGTTACCCTCCAAAGTGTGTCTACTTTTGTTAAAACCTCAATCTCGGGATTTTTAGATGTTTACAACTTGTGAACATATTTTACAAAAATATTTATTTACAACATTTTCATGTTTCACTAGCATCCATATACTTGTTTTATTTCCAAAAATAGTGTAAGTATATGTAAGAATCATGATCTTTCAAAAACCGTCTTTTAAACTTGGTTTGTTTAGAAAAATCATTCACAAGCCTTGGGTTTACAAGTTTACTAGTTCACTAGGTTTATTACTTTGGAAGAAACTCATGTTTGCTGCCATCTGGCAAAGTTCATGTTAGTCTAGAAGATGATTATTTCTTGAAAGCACATAATCATCTCTAACTTGTTAAACCATGTTTTTAATCATACTTTAACAAGTTCCATATGATGATCAACCATTATATTACTAGTAACCAACAAGTAATCATCAACACATTCAAAACAACATCATACTAGCATTATTTCATCCTGTTTCAGCATGTTTCATCTTCTTTAAGCTTATGTTTCAAGATTCAAGTCTTTTAGTGTTCAAGTTATTTCATCATAATGTAATCTTTAACCACTAAAAACATGAAGTAAACAAGGATTAAAGAAGCTTACAACTAGCTTAAAGCTAGGTAAGAAACAATGGAGAAAAATGAGTGGATAAAGGCTTGTGGTAGAGGTCCTTCAAGTTCCGAGTGTTCCACGCCTTCTAATTCACCTTGTATCACTTTGAATGAAGCTTGGATTTGATGGAGAAAAATAGAAAATATGGTGTGGTGAGGGGTATGTTCGGCCGCAAGCTTTTGAAAGGGAGAGAGTGAGAATGTTGTGATGTTGAAAATGTTGAACTAGTGTACATATAATCTCTAACTTAAATATCCAATGGTTAGTGTGTTGGTGGAAGTACAAACATGATCTTACATATTCCCAATGAGATCATGAAGGGATTTAATAAGATTACATAAATCTTGGTGAGTGGGGGGGGGGGCTATGATGTAATTTGTTGTGGTAAAAGGTAGTTAGTGGAAGGTAAATGGTGAAAGTCTAGTGTTTAGTGTGTACCATGTATTATGTAGTGTGTTAGTGTGCTCGGGGACCATTACTAGCTCAGAAAAAGTGAAATAATGTTTTTAACAATATTTTGGTGTCCCGGGTAATATCCGGTTGTTCGGTTAGATACCGTTCCGTTAAAGTGCTAAGTTATTCCGTATAGTGTCCTTCATATATTATTTTTTTTGTAACACTTTTAATTCCCGACACTTAGGAAAGCATACAAGACCATTTAGTCAATTTTCTGCACAAGACTAGTATGTTAAAAAGCACATGTAAGTATGACGCAGTAATCAGAAAGCAGTTAAGCAATTCAGCACAGTCATTAAGCACTTAATTAATGTTAATTACTCGTACGGATACATGTAATTACGAGGGTTGTCACATTCTCCCCCTGTTAAGAAAATTTCGTCCCGAAATTTATCACGTGTCTACTAAGGAAGCTAGTTAAGTTGCGTGGTTTTCCTGGTTTTCCTAGGGTGTCACATCATCCCCCCGTTGGTTTGGAATTTCATCACGAAATTCTGCAGTAGCTTCAGCCTCAGTAGTGGTTGCACTTTTCTTAAACAACTGGGGATACTTGAGTTTCATTTGGTCTTCCCGTTCCCAAGTATGCTCTGAGCCACGACGGGAGTTCCAACGAACTCGAACAAGAGGTATTCTGGTACGCTTGAAAACCTTAACATCTCGATCAGTAATCTCTACTGGTTCCTCGACGAATCGCAGCTGGTCGTCGATAGTGAGCTCCTTGAGAGGAACTATGAGGGTCTCTTCCGACAGACACTTCTTCAGATTCGACACATGGAAAACATTGTGAACTCCGCTGAGTTCTGCCGGTAGATTCAGCTTGTAGGCTACCTTGCCAATTTTCTCAATGATTTCGAAGGGTCCAACATATCACGGGTTGAGTTTGCCTCGTTTGCCAAAACGAACTACACCTTTCCAAGGTAAGACTTTAATTAGCACTCGATCCCCAACCTGGAACTCGAGTGGTTTCCTTCGCTTATCAGCATAGCTTTTCTGACGGTCACGAGCTGCCGCCATTCGTTGTCGTATCTGAGCAATCTTCTCGGTTGTATCTACTACAAGTTCTGGGCCAGTGATTTGACGGTCGCCAACCTCTGCCCAACAAAGAGGTGATCGGCACTTCCATCCGTACAATGCCTCGAACGGAGCGGCCTGGATACTGGTGTGGTAACTGTTGTTATACGAAAACTCCACTAACGGGAGGTGTTTTTCCCAGCCATTACCAAAGTCGATTCACATGCCCTAAGCATGTCTTCAAGGGTTTGGATGGTGCGTTCAGATTGCCCATCCGTCTGTGGATGATATGCCGTGCTCATGTCTAATCAAGAACCAAAGGACTTGTGCATAGCTTGCCATAATTCAGATGTAAAACGTGAGTCACGATCAGAAATGATGGAGGTTGGCACTCCGTGCCTTAATACTACTTCCTTTAGGTAGACGTCTGCTAGAGTAGAAAACTTATCCGTTTCCTTGATTGCCAGAAAATGTGCAGACTTGGTCAGTCGATCCACGATCACCCAAATAGTATCATTTCCGTGTTGAGATCTAGGCAGGCCAGTAACGAAATCCATGGAAATTTGTCCCATTTCCATTTCGGGATCTCTGGTTGTTGGAGTAGGCCTGATGGTTTCTGATATTCAATCTTGACCCTCGCACAAGTCAAACATTTATTGACGTAGGTTGCTATGTTGGCTTTCATGCTAGGCCACCAATACGTAGTCTTGAGATCGTGGTACATCTTATCTGAACCAGGATGTACCGAATAACGAGACTTGTGCGCTTCATCCATCACAAGCTCGCGTAAGTTTCCGTAAAGTGGGACCCAGATGCGCCCTGTTGCATAGTAGGCGCCATCTTCCTTTTGTTGCAACCGCTTCCTCGATCCTCGTAAGGACTCAGCCCTGATGTTCTCAGCTTTCAATGCTTCGACCTGAGCTTCTCGTATCTGAGCAGGAAGACTAGATTGGATGGTAAGTTGTAGCGCTCGCACACGCTTAGGTGTAGTATCCTTTCGACTGAGGGCGTCGGCCACAACATTGGCCTTGCCCGGATGGTATTTGATAGCGCACTCATAATCATTCAAGAGCTCGACCCATCGGCTTTGTCGCATGTTTAATTCCTATTGCTTGAAGATATGCTCGAGACTCCTGTGATCGGTGTAAATGGTTCACTTGGTACCGTACAGATAATGTCTCCATATCTTAAGTGCGAAAACAACAGCTCCCAGCTCCAGATCGTGAGTAGTGTAATTTCTTTCATAGACCTTAAGCTGGCGCGATGCGTAGGCAATGACCTTGTCCCGTTGCATCAACACGCAACCAAGTCCTTGGATGGAAGCATCGCAATAAACCACAAAATCATCTGTGCCTTCAGGCAATGAGAGGATAGGCGCGCTACAAAGTTTGTCTTTTAAGTGCTGAAATGCGGACTCCTGTACATCACCCCAACGATAAGTGACACCCTTCTGAGTCAGTGAAGTGAGAGGTTACGCAATCTTTGAGAAATCCTTGATAAACCTTCTGTAATATCCTGCCAAACCCAAGAATTGGCAGATTTCTGTTGGTGTACGGGGTGCAGGCCAGTTCTTGATCGAGTCAACCTTGGATGGATCCACATGAATTCCATCCTTGTTTACCATGTGGTCTAGAAAGTGGACTTCGCGAAGCTAGAAGTCACATTTCGAAAATTTGGCATACAACTGCTCTGTTCGAAGGAGTTCCAAAATAAGTCTCAGGTGTCGTTTGTGTTCCTCCTGACTCTTAGATTAGATCAGGATGTCGTCGATGAATACAATGACAAACTTATCCAGGTAAGGCTTGCACACTCTGTTCATGAGATCCATGAAGACCGCATGTGCGTTTGTTAATCCAAAAGGAATGACCAGAAACTCATAGTGCCCGTAGCGAGTTCTGAATGCTGTCTTGGAGATGTCCTCATCTCGGACTCTCAGCTGATGATAGCCCGATCTTAAGTCAATCTTAGAGTAGGAGCTCGACCCTTGTAGCTGGTCAAATAGGTCATCAATGCGTGGGAAAGGATAACGATTCTTCACAGTCACCTTGTTGAGTTCGCGGTAGTCAATACACATTCTGAAGGTACCGTCTTTCTTCTTCATGAATAACACTGGAGCTCCCCAAGGCGAAGAGCTAGGACGTATGAAACCCTTTTCCAAGAGTTCTTGTAGTTGCGTGGAAAGTTCTTCAAGTTCTGATGGAGCTAGACGATAAGGTGCTCGAGCTATGGGCGCTGCTCCAGGAGCTAGCTCGATTTGAAATTCAACTTGACGATGAGGCGGAAGACCAGGTAATTCCTCAGGAAATACCTCAGGAAAATTACGTACAATAGGTACGTATTCTATCTTCCTTTCTTTCGAAGATGTATCAGAAACGAGGGCTAGGATAGCAGTGTGGCCCTTTCGCAAACACTTCTGGGCCTTAAGGAAAGAGATGATGCCCACAACAGCACCACTCTTGTCGCCATGAATCATGAGAGGTTCTTCACTAGAACGAGGAACACGGACGATTTTCTCCTTGCAAATAATCTCCGCTTGATGTTGAGATAGCCAATCCATCCCAATAACGACGTCGAAACTACCAAGTATGATAGGAATAAGATCGACAGAGAAGGTCTGACCAGCTAAGACGAGGTTACAACCCTTAACTATGTGTGTGGCTTCAAGACTTTTACCGTTTGCTAGTTCTACCGTGTGTTTGGTGTTCAAAAGTGTTGGAGTGCGCTTAAGCATTTGGCTAACTTTTAAGGACACATAACTAGTATCGGCACCCGAATCGAATAAAACAGTAACAAAGAAGTCATCCAGATGAAACTTACCCATCACAACGTTGGGATCGTTCCTCGCGTCACCCTGACCCAGCACGAAAACACGTCCCCTGGCTCCATTGCCATCATTGTTTCCCCCATTATTGTTTCCGTTCCCCTAATTGTTATTGTTGTTCTGTTTCTGGTTCAACTGGGGGCAGATTTTCTTGAAGTGACCTTCAGCACCACACTGATAGCATCCCTTGTTACCCTGCTGCTGCTGATTTTGTGGAGCTTGTGGCTGTTGTTGAGGATTCTGAGTCACAGGACGTGAGCTCCTGCAATCCTTGGCTTCATGACCCAGCTTGTTACATCTCTGACAACGACCTTTGTTGCATGGCCCGCTATGGTGCAAATTACATCGATTGCACTTAGGGTGATTTCCCTTGTATCCACCCTGACCTTGATTCCCAGAAGACTGCTGACTGGGGCTCCTGTACTCATCTGTCTTTCGCTGTTGGGACTGCGACTGAACTGAAGTAGAACCCTTGCCTGAATTTCCATCCAACTTGCGCTTGTTATCATCGGGAGCATCAGAAGTAGTAGTAGCGCTAATACACTTGGGCAGCTTGTTCTGCTCAACTGCCTGATCGGTGAGACGATGAGCCAACCGGATGATTTGCTGAATGGTGCCAAGATTAGCTGAGGTCACGTGGCTCTGAATTTCTGGCACTAAACCCTTAAGGTACAGCTCGATACGCTTGATAGGGGGATCCACCATAGTAGGACACAAGATCTCTAATTCGTTCGACCTCTTTGTGTATGCCTCGATTTCAGACCCCGTCATCTTCAAATTGAAAAATTCCACCTCTAGCTTGTGGATGTCGTCACGACTACAGTACTCCTCTTTGATCAAATCTTTGAAGTCGTTCCATGGGGTGGCATTAGCAACCGCCAGCCCTAGCAGTTGAACCTGTGCTTTCCACCAGGTTAACGCAGCACCTTCGAGTGTTCCAGTAGCAAATTTCACCCTACGATCTTCAGGGCATTCACACATCTCAAAAACAGACTCAATCTTCTCGAACCAGTGAAAAAGACCTACAGCTCCTTCTGTGCCGCTGAAGGTACTAGGTCGGTAATCCATGAACGTTTTGAACGTACATACGGGAGGCTGAGCATGTTGACCTGTGGCGCGAGAATAAAGACAAGGTTAAGCACAAGAGTTGGTTCGTGAGAGTAGGATCTAATCATCCTAGGATAGGTCGAAATGGCAGGTTATACCTCCTGCTGGAACTGCTGCGAGTGCCTCAGCAACTCGTTCGTTGATTAGAGCCATCAGCTGGGCTTGAGTCAAGTTCAGGCATCCACTCATGATCTTCACATCGAAGGAAACACAAGTAAGAAGGGTGTCACAAAAGTGCGTAAGTGTGGAGTGACAGAAGAGAGCAAACACACAGGGTTTCAAGCAACAGTTGTTACGCTAACTAAGCATACCATGATCAAATGCGCTACTTAAACTAGCAGGCAGGCAATACAAACATAAACCATATTACCTATAGTGTTGAGTCTTGCACGTGGAGCGAAGCGTCGTTGTGGATCGTTGAGCACTGTACAGGTTATAGTCTGGTTTTATCAAAAAACTTTTCCCCTTTTTAAAACCAAGTTCGCTATAACCAATGGCTCTGATACCAATCTGTCACACCCCCAAAATCCACAAGCAGAGTATCGCCGCATGGAGGCTTGACTGACCAGGATCAAGCCACCAATCATATTGAACAACGTGATTAAGTACATAAAACCAACCCCAATATAATTGGTGTCCAAAAGAAAGTAAACAACTTTAAGTTAACATCGGAAGCATAAAACGTGAAACCCAAACATAAGTAATAAGTTCATAAGTTTAAATGTTTAACATGGAACTCAACAGTCCATGTCCCACAACGATTGCTCCTCCCTGTGCAAGCTCCATAAGCACCTAACGACCTGCAAGGCATGTAACAACAAATCAACAACAAAGTTGAGCGAGTTCACAGTTGGGTGTTTGTTTTAGGTTGCTTTCGAAAACATAGTTTGTCTTTAGCTGGCTTACTTACCGTGGGGGTTACCCCATAGTTGAAAATATGATTAACCAATTCCTTCTTTCCCAAACCATACCCATAATGAGTGGGGGCTTCCCCATGTGAACCACTAGACCTTTACCATATCGACTACTGACGAAAGTAAGTTGTGCCTTAAGACAATGTCTATCATCATTGACTATTTGCCATGATCCATTAGTACATGCCCGTCCTACCGGCACGGTGTGAGGTTTGTCAAACCTAATAGCGCTATTAACTAATGACCCGCTCGCCATCGGCCTCGGCGATCAAGTCGATATAAAATGAGGGACTTAATGATAGAGTTTTGTCTAGTAAGTTTAAGGTTGTTGTCCTACCCAAGGAGGACGAACGTACGTGTTCTACCCAAGGAGAATACGCAGGATTAATATTGGCATCCTACCCATGGAGGATGGCGGTACATATCCTACCCAAGGAGGATATGCAGGTTCCGTTTTAGTTCTTTAACCCATTCCCAACCACCGGGAATCCCATGCCTTAGAAAGAGTGTGAACTCACCTTGGTTTGCTCAGTTAGATTAGTTACTCTAATAATCAGGAATTAAGCACGTCCTAACATGGTATAGATAACAATCAGTTTCACGTGCATGCATAATACGTATCCTACGTACGGTTTATCTACTCATTACTTCTATCACGTACCACACAATTCTAATGTCACACCCTGACTTTTGCGGAAGATCATAGTTAAAAAAATACACTTGTAACACTTGTTAGAAAATATTTTCTATGTGTTGGAATTTTAGAAAATTTCGCCATAGTTTCCTTTGTAAATGGAGGTGTCCATGTTAAATATCATATCATTTTCATTTCAAAATCATTCAAACAATCATCAACAAATCACACTCTAAACAATATTACACTTACTAAGTGCAAAACTATTCCATTTAATATACAACATGAACTTGATGTTTTATAAAAACGCGTAGTAACTTAGTGGGGTGTTTAGTGGGTCTAGTTACCCTCCAAAGTGTGTCAACTTTTGTTTAAACCTCAATCTCGGGATTTTTAGATGTTTACAACTTGTGAACATATTTTACAAAAATATTTATTTACAACATTTTCATGTTTCACCTAGCATCCATATACTTGTTTTATTTCCAAAAATAGTGTAAGTATATGTAAGAATCATGATCTTTCAAAAACCGTCTTTTAAACTTTGTTTGTTTAGAAAAATCATTCACAAGCCTTGGGCTTACAAGTTTACTAGTTCACTAGGATTATTACTTTGGAAGAAACTCATTTTTACTTTCAAGTTCATGTTAGTCTAGAAGATGATTATTTCATGAAAGCACATAATCATCTCTAACTTGTTAAACCATGTTTTTAATCATACTTTAACAAGTTCCATATGATGATCAACCATCATATTACTAGTAACCAACAAGTAATCATCAACACATTCAAAACAACATCATACTAGCATTATTTCATCTTGTTTCATCATGTTTCATCTTCTTTAAGCTTATGTTTCAAGATTCAAGATTCAAGTCTTTTAGTGTTCAAGTTATGTCATCAAAATGTAATCTTTAACCACTAAAAACATGAAGTAAACAAGGATTAAAGAAGCTTACAACTAGCTTAAAGCTAGGGAAGAAACAATGGAGAAAAATGAGTGGATAAAGGCTTGTGGTAGAGGTCCTTCAAGTTCCGAGTGTTCCACGCCTTCTAATTCACCTTGTATCACTTTGAATGAAGCTTGGATTTGATGGAGAAAAATCGAAAATGATGGTGTGGTGAGGGGTATGTTCGGCCGCAAGCTTTTGAGAGGGAGAGATTGAGAATGTTGTGATGTTGAAAATGGTGAACTAGTGTACATATAATCTCTAACTTAAATATCCAATGGTTAGTGTGTTGGTGTGTTGGTGCATACGTGTGTCGACTTCGTCTTGTATCGAGTCTTGTACTGTAATAGTTAGATCAGGGCACGAAAAACTAGAAAGTGGTTTTTAGGGGTGATTCCACTCGAAATGACACCTTGTCATTTCAAGCTAAATCACATAAGTTCTAATTCTGCTCGAGATGTTTATATTCTGATTCCGCTCGAAAGTGAATATCCTGATTCCGCTCGAAATGCACATTGCATGTTCAAGCGAAACCCTTGCTCCTATAAATACCTTCTGAGCGGAATCATTTGTAAGGTTCTTGTTTTCCGGTACAGAACTGCTGCTGAAGTGCCGTTTGTTTGTAATCGCTGTGAAATCAATATACAAGGCAAATTTAAGTGAAACAAGCTGTTTTTCTTGTCCGTTTCTTAGTTTCCGCCTCTGAAACGGATTAGAGCTCTTCTAATTGACTCGTTTGGGTCACGAAATCGATCCTACAAGTGGTATCAGAGCTCAGGAGGAGGAGTTCTGCAGATTACAGCTGATTATGATTGCATTTTCTATCTTCTACATCTTCTTTCATCAGTTCAACATGTTTTAACGGTCAAAATCGGATCAATTTTTCACAGTTTGTGTAAAACAGCACATTAACAAACCCTGGAAAGTTTCATTGCAAAATTCGAACTAAAAGTGACTGAAATGGACCCCCGAAGTGATTCCGCTCGAACTGACTAGTTCTTGATTCCGCTCCAGATTAGCTTCATTGATCTGATTCCGCTCGAAAATATACTGATTCAACTTGAAATTGTTGATTCCGCTCCAAAATATTTTCTGTTTCCGCTCCAAAGTTAACAAATGGTTGATTCCGCTCCAGAATCTTTTTGATTCCGCTCCAAAGTTACCAAAATTGTTGATTCCGCTTCAAAGTCTTAGTTGTTTTCGCTCCAAGTTACAAAGTTTTGATTTCGCTTCAAAAAGTTTGTTGATTCCGCTCCAGAATAACAAACTAGTGCTGATTCCGCTCCAAGTTGTCTTAACAGATTCCGCTTGAAAGTTTAGTTATGATTCCGCTCCAAATTGCATTGTTGGTATCTCGCTTCAAGTTGTAAAGTTGGTGATTTCGCTTAAGTGGATTTACTGTTGAATTTGGAGATTTCGCTTGAAACTGTCTGTTATCGAAAAACGTGCTACCAAATCATGGCTGAAGAGTTTTACAATGCATTTGCGACACCGGTTGCACCTGTTACTGCTGCTGAGACTTTATACAGTGAGAATGAGATGGATACTCATCAGAAACCACCGAAACTCATGTACATTGAAGATTTTCAGGGTTGGAAAAATAGATTCGAGAATTGGGTACAAGCATACAAATTTGATGCATGGTGTTCGTTATTGAAATATTATGAGAAACCAAAGAATGAACGGGGTATTGAAAAGGCTTTTAGTGATTATACAGAAAGTGGTAAATTGCAATTTACAAGTGAGAAAATGATGATAAGTATTCTTCAACAAGCGATTAAAGAAGATATCTTTATTTTGCTTCAACATAATGGGACAGCTAGATCAATTTGGGAGGCTTTGATTCAGAAATTCAGAGGGAGTGCTGATATGATCAAAAACAAAAAGGCATTATTAAAGAAATCATTCGATATGTTTACAGCTTTCGATCATGAAACAACAAAACAGACCATTGATAGATATTGTCATCTGGTATTAGAAATGGGTAGATTGGACATCAAGAAAGAGGACGATGAGTGGGTCGATAAACTAGCTGAGGCGTTACCACAGCATAAGTGGGGAACATATTTGATGGTTGTTAAACTCATGAGGAAGTCCGAGAGCATGAATTTGGCACAATTCATTCAGAAAATTGAAGAGCAGGAACTGAATATTCAAAAGACAACTATTATGACAAATCCAAATGCTAAACAGGATGTCAGTCTGTACTACCGAGGGAACAAGTTTGAGGCTACCCCCAGCCAAAGTCCAAAAATTAGTACTGCTTTTAGTGCAGATGGTTCTTCAAGTCTGTTGGACCGTTTGCATGACCCTAAACGTCAGTAAAGTAGTTCAACTCTGAATATGAAGGCGGAATCAACATATACAAAGTCATAACAGCTTTCGGATCCATTTAACTTCTTTCTATTATCAATTTCCAATGTTTACATGTGTTTCTGATGTGATTTTGACAGAGTTTCGATGCCGTACACAAAATCTAATTCCGCTCCAAAAGTTCTATGATGACAATAGCCGGACCCCTATATATTGTCGGCCTGATTCCACCCCAAACAACATGATACATCAGGAGCGGAATCACTCTATGAGCGGAATCAGCACATTACCTAGGAGCGGAATTAACTTCTTAGACCTATAGGAGCGGAATTAACATGTTTATATAAAAACCTGATTCCACTCCAAATGACACAAGTGTCATTTGGGGCGGAATTACAATATAAAATCACTATTTCATTTCCGAGCTCCAAACTAACCTATCTAGACCTAAGACTCAACTCAGACGTAGTCATCAGACATTCAGTGTACCAACAGACTCCCCCTTGGATGTTGACGAAGTCTTTGGCCTTGAGTCTTCAGTCTTGGTCTTCTCTCCAACTTTCTGTCTTTTCATCATAAGCATTCTATCTTCACAGGTTCAGGATCTTGTCCTAACTCCATCTTCAAACTTCCCTTTGACTGTTGATCCGGACTCCCCTTTTCACAGACTCCCCCTCTCAATATGCTAGAATCTGAGGTATTGATCTGGTTCAAGCTTTGACATTTAACTTCCGTGGGAATTATGAAGTCCAAAACCTGTGTCTCAAACATCAAACATTACAAACTATCTTTTCAACAAAAAAACACACTATCTATCAGTTTTAGCAATCCACTCAAATATTCAGGTCCAAATTAATGACCCTGATTACTCAATTAATCTACCAAGTTCAATTTAATGACCTTGGTTGATCATTTGACGAATCAAACTGATTTAAAACAACAATTTACACATTTTCTGAAAAATAACAAGTATCAAGTTAATGAACTTGTTTTAGACTTTCCAATAAAACAAACTCCATCAAGATAAGCTCTCCTCATTTTTCAGTCCAGAATCTCCTGCATCTGCTTCAATCATCTGAGAATCCAACAATCAACTCTCCACTTTGGTTTGTCGGAAAATAAAGCAGAAATAAAATCTTTTTGGATTTTATAAAGTGTTCTAAACTAAGAAATGAAATACAGAAAACTTAAATTGCAGAAAGTAAACAAAGTAAACTATTTACAAACATATTTTTGGCAAAGCGTGTCAGGGAATCATATCAGCTTTTCGACAAATCACAAGTACCGTTAAGCTGTGATTACATACTCAGAATTAAACAATTCACCTCGATTGTCAATATACTGATCCATCTTAAATTCTCACACAAATTTCAATCTGTCCAGGATACAGAATTAGTGTTTTAGAGACTTAAACTTATACATGTGTCCCACCTCTTGAATATACTCCCGTATCCAGATCCCGATATTCAGTCTTACAGGTAATTATAACACAAATGATATCTGTAAGGGGTTAATAATTTATGAAGAATCATGAGAGCTCAGGTCAGAACTACCGTTCAGCAGAGAGATCATGACTCAACTTGTGGGTGTGTCCCCTTTAGAGGATCTTTTTTACAACAACATTGCTAAGCAATTTTATTGTCTTATCAAATATGCTGAGGGTGATGCTATGTTACAAGCATTTGCGGAAAGTATTATTCGAGGACTAGGTCAGAACTACCGTTCAGCAGAAGTCCCGAAATAATACCCCAGATATCAACTGAGTATAAAGCCTAGTATATCAGAATAAGAAACCTTTCAAACGAGATTTCAGGGGTTACCTATATATCCAAGTAGTGTTCCCCACGAAATAAGTAAGTAAGATTTAGGTTTATATCCCGAACAAACCTACTAAATGTGCGAAAACCTATCGACACATCATTAGTGAGACTGTTTAACTCATTTAAACTTTACAAATCTTTAGCATACTGTAATTGTCTTGCCGATGTACTATCATTTTCCCTTTTTACACAAGCTCTTTTTCAAATTTTATCATGTTTTTGTATTTTTGCATTTTTTACTGTTTTTGTATTTTCTGAAAATAAACTATATACATCTATCTACTCCCCCTAAATACCAAAACAAGTAAAAAATCGACAAACCATTGCAGATTGTTTCTCGTCTTCATCCGCAACAGTACTTTCATCAACGCCAATAATGCCATCCGACACTGAAAGAAGCTTCATACCATTCAGTTTTAACAAATATTTAAACCGATTTTTATCAAAAGCTTTGGTATGTAAATCAGCTTTCTGTTCGTCAGTGTGGATTTTCTCAATTCGTATCAACTTTTTCTCAAAACAATCACGAATAAAGTGATGAAGAATCTCTATGTGTTTTGTTTTAGCGTGATGTACTGGATTCTTTGTTATATTTATTGCGGCCTCATTATCAACAAAAAGAGGTGTGTTAAGAAACTGCAAACCGTAGTCGCGCATCTGTTGCTGTATCCACAAGATCTGAGAGCAGCAACTGCTAGCAGAAACATACTCCGCTTCACATGTAGATAACGCCACAGACGTTTGTTTCTTACACTGCCAGGTAACCAATCTAGAACCAAAAAACTGGCATCCTGCAGTTGTTGATTTTGAATTAACTTTGCAGCATCCGAAATCCAAATCGGAATACCCTTCGAGCGTAAAGTCACCTTTTCTAGGATACCACAACCCCAATGAAGGAGTTCCTTTTAGGTAGCGCAATATCCTCTTCACAATGATCATATGCGAAGCTCTCGGGTTAGATTGAAATCTTGCTACGAGGCACGTTGGGTACATAATATCAGGACGTGAAGCAGTTAGGTACATTAATGAACCTATCATGGAACGGTAAAACGTTTCATCAGCCCTGTCTCCGGTGAGATCTGGGTGAATCCCATGATTTGTTGCAAGTGGGGTAGCAGCTGGAGTAGAACTTGACATCCCAAATTTCTCTAGAATATCATGAACGTACTTTGACTGATGAATGAAAATTCCCTCAGGAAGTTATTCAACTTGTAATCCCAGAAAGAATTTCATCTCCCCCATTGATGACATTTCGAACTTTTGCTTCATCACTGATTCAAAATCTTTGCATAGATTTTCATTTGTCGACCCAAAAATTATATCGTCCACATAAATCTGAACTATCAGAAGATGACCATCGACCTCTTTAGTGAAGAGAGTGGCATCCACTTTTCCACGAATGAACTTGTTAGCTAGTAGGTGTTGAGACAAAGTCTCGTACCAGGCTCTCGGGGCCTGGTGTAAACCATACAGCGCTTTGTCCAATAAGTAGACCTTGTTTTTGTGGATTGGGTCAGTAAAGCTCGGCGGCTGACCGACATAAACCTCCTCTTTGACCTTCCCATAAAGAAAAGCCGATTTAACATCTAACTGATATACTTTGAAGTGCTTCCAAGACGCAAATGCAAGGAAGATTCTGATTGCTTCTAGACGTGCTACAGGAGCATAGACTTCTGTAAAATCAATCCCCTCCAGTTGACTAAAGCCCTGAACAACGAGTCAAGCTTTGTTGTGAACAACAACTCCTCTATCATCTCTCTTGTACTTGAACACCCACTTGGTGTTTATCTTCCACTGACCATCTGGCAAATCCACTAACTTCCACACTCCCAACTTTTCGAATTGACTAAGTTCCTCCTGCATTGCATTGACCCAAGAATCTTCGGTAAGAGCCTCTTTGTAAGTTCTTGGCTCAACCTGCGAGATAAAACAACTCAATGAGAATTCAGTTTGCAAAGGAGTAACTTTTGTATAAAAACATGTAAGCCCTTTATCAATCTGATTTCGAGTGCGAACGCCTGTCTGTAATTCTCCTATGATCAACTCCTCTGGATGATATGAAAAAGTTCGCGGCATCACTTCGCTTGGAACATCTACATTTCCCTCCAGATTAGTAACATTCTGCTCTGCATCTTGTTCACCAACTTGGTTTGTTTGACTTGAAATCTGAATTTGCTCCCCCTCAGAATCTGAATCACCATGATCAAAGACTGGCATGTTTTCAGCTTCTAGATTATCATCCTGAACCGACTGATTATTCTGAGCAACTTCATTCTATTGGACATCATCATGTTCACCAGCATTACTCGGACCTGCTTCATCGTCATTTGAAGTTTCCCGTGGTCTTCTAGAATACTCAGCTGGAAACCTTAACTGTGACTCATATTCACGCAAAATATCCAACTCATCAAAGAAATCTTCATCATCCTCTGATTCTTCTCTCATGTCAAACGAATCCCACAGTTTGTCATAATGATAACGCCATGAATCTCCAGGATTCTGTGGCGGCATAGTATAACCTTGACATTCAACATTTGCAGCTTCAATAATCCGCTTCTCACTTGGAACGAAGACACGTCGCATCGGATTTGCATAACCAACAAATATTCCCTCAATGCACTTCGGACCAAACTTTCCAAAAGGTTCTATAACTGTACAGGGTGACCCGAACGGTTCTAGATACTTCAAATTCGGTTTGCGGTTATTGATTAGCTCAAAGCATATTTTGTTGAACTTCTTGACAGTGAGAACCCTGTTGAGCGTATAGCATGCGGCGGAAACAGCTTCAGCCCAAAAATTTATCGGTAAGTTTGAATCTGCAAGCATAGTTCTAGCCGTCTCGATTAGTGTCCGGTTTTTGCGTTCTGCGACTCCATTCTGCTGCGGAGTGTACGGAGCACTAAACTCATACAATATACCTCTTTCATCACAAAATTCTTCCATCTTGCTGTTTTTGAATTCAGTACCATTATCACTACGAATTCTTTTGATACGCCGTTGGTACAGATTCTCAATTTTTCTGAACAACTGTCACACCCCGACCACGTGTAACATACAAAACGTGGCGGAAACGTCGGGGAGTGTTGTAACAGAATTAATGTTTCATAACCATGGATACCAAAAAGTGTTTCGTTTTATTAAACATTGAATAATTACATCGTCTGGAAATCTAAATACACAATTTAAACATAGTCTATCATTGTTATTGAGTCACTAAGGCCTTGTCCAGTCCTATGTGAGCATGCATCCTATCAATCGATATCTTTCAACAATACCTGAAACACATGTGAAAACGAGGTCAGCAAAGAAATGCTGGCGAGTACATAGGTTTTGTGAAAATAAGATTCATGACTTCTGTTTAAGAAAATGTTTAGTCATGAACCTTGTAATTTGCTTTGTCTTTGTAAATCATTTGAAAAATAATAAGTTCAGATGATATGTATAAATAAGAGAATAATGCATGATTAAATGAATAACCATGTAAAATGAGTTTGTATAAGTTAAGTTGTTTGTACAACAATGTATTGTGAAAAGTATGTTATTTGTATAAAATGTTATATGTTTAAATTGAAATGATTTAAACAACGCTACGATATGTAATACCATATAAGCACTTATATATAGGAAGTACCAGCGGCGTATCCACCATGCTTATATCATATTACACACGCCTCGTTACTTAAATCACTTACTCAAACCAAACCAACAATGTAAGATGTCTATGTGTAAACCAACTGCCAAATGTATTGGAATAATATGTCAAAATGTTCATGTCAAGATGTAAATCATGTTATGTATAACCAATGTCAAAAGTGTTTGTGTCAAATGTAAACCATGTAATGTGTAACCAAAATGATATGTATGGCTAGTGAAATGCATCAACTAAACCATAGGTGAAACTCACAAAACAAAGTATTGAAGTAAAACTTGGTTTAAATCAATACTATGTTTCGTGGAAATGCATGATCAAATGTAAATCATGTCCAAATGTTTACCCAATCGTTAAAACATTTTGTGAAATCGTTCAAATCGTTCTTGTTGTTTTAATCGTTCAAATCGTTCTTGTTTTAATTGTGAAACTACTTTATGGTCGATTTTCTAATAACATTCAAACCTTCTTGACTCGTTCATCGTTCCAACTCGTTCTCGTTCTTAACAAACCCTTACCAAAGGGTAAATTAATAATTACAGATTCAGTCGTTACCCAAAATACCCACACATAACCATGGGTATAGAGAATAACGGGATTTGTCAGATCCTATGGTACCATAACCTAATACTGGTCGGCTTGATCATTGCTAACGAATGTCATTGGTTATATAACTACAACCAACAAGTTTGTTCACTTTATTGAAATCATTCTTGAAACCATTGTATTTGTTTTTGAAACCATTGTAATCGTTCTTGAAACCATTGTTATCGTTCTTGAAACCACATTGTAATTGTTTTTGAAACCATTGTAATCGTTCTTGAAACCATTGTTATCGTTCTTGAAACCACATTGTAATTGTTTTTGAAACCATTGTAATCGTTCTTGAAATCATTGTTAAGACATTTAGCACATACGAGTCACCCCAAAACAGTTGAAAACAGTAAAAGAGGGGAATAATGTACTCGCCTGAGAATGCTTAGAGGTCTTGAACAACAACCAAACAAAGCTAGAGGGAGCACGGAATCAGTCGGCAATCTAAAACTATATAAATAAACCGGACTTAAATCGGGAGATCGGATAGGATGAGGCTTGGTAAACCAAATGAGTATTGGAACTCATATGATATGGTTTAACAAGGCCTACATACTACATTGAGACTAACCTAAGTGCTTTCGACCCATCGCGACCCATTAAGGTAACATACGCTACTTTAACGCGTCGTGCGCGCAAAGCGCGTTCGAGACGTCTAACTAGTCCTATGACAAGTGTTATATGCCTAAACATGTTACATATGTGACAACTGGCCCAAACCGGTAATTTTCGTACACATTAATTATTGCTTAATGACTGCAGTTATGTGCTTAATTGTCAGCAATGTCTGAACACATGATTAAACAAGTGAATTCATGCACGTTGTATACTACAAAATATTGTTTTATGCATAAACAAGAGCGTTGCGTCAGAAATAATAGTAAACTCACCAGTAAGACACACTGTGTCGACTGAACTGCAGAAAGCAGTCAGACATTATAATTGAGGCCTAGGTGTAGGTCCGACGATAAAAGTACATTAAAACCCAAGAGTACATGTAAGGGTTTAATTTATAGACGTTGCGAAAGCAAAAATAAGCACTAAAAAGCACCCGAAACGCACTTTAAGTGCAGAATTTATATAATTCAGCAATAATTCAGCATTTAAGCATACGAATATTTTGCAGAAATGTCGTTTTATCATTTAGAATACTTCCCTAAGTGTCGGGAACTGAAAAGGGTACTTAAAAGACACTAAAAGTGTGATTTAACACTTTAACGAATCGGTATCTAACCGAACAACCGGATATTACCCGGAACACCAAAATAAAACTAGAAGCATTGTTTTTATTTTTCTAAGCTAGTTAGGGTCCCCGTACACCTTAACACGCTATATATTACCCAACACACTTAACACTAAAAGTAACACTTAACATGTAACTAGAGCATGTAACTTCCACTTGAAATCAAACTAAACCAACCCCCCCTCCCCCCCATAACCGGCTCTAGACACGGCCCCCACCATAAGATTTTATTTCAATTAAAAATTTGATCTTGTTGGTGCCTAAGGGACATAGTGACCAAGGGGTAAACACCTAGCATGGATTTATAAGATAACCATAAGTCTACATTTCATTCATCACTCAACCAAGAACTCTCTCCTCCCTCCTTCTCTTGGCTACGGCCCAAACCATACACACCCACACATCCATTGCAAGCTTCATATCAAGCAATCTAAGGTGACTAGGAGGTGTAAGAAGGTCGCTAACGAGGCTCGGTGCTCACGGAAATTGAAGGACCTTCACCATTTGCTTTTATCCACCTCATTTGCACTCTTGAACTTCCTGTAGGATCGAGTTTCGACCTGAATGAGTCGTGTAGAAGAGTTTATCTCGATTTGAATGGCGGAAACAAACAAAACGAGCACTAAACAGCACGTATACACAATAATCTGTCGTTTGTATTGATCTTGAGAACGTGTACAACCTGACGACACTTCGGCAGCACTTCGTGGCTCACCGGAAGAGAACACCTAAAACTATTACAGAGATTTCGCTCTTGTGACTATATATAGGATTGTGATTTCGCTCATATGTCACTGACATATGAGCGATACCCCATAAAAGCCATATAAGCGATACTTCAACTTGACATAAAAGCGAAATAGTAAGCTGACACATGAGCGAGACCATGACTAATGCACGTTGACTGAATTATAACATTCCATGCAACTCCATGCAACTCTTGTCCTTTGTGAGTTTATGTCATGAACATTTTTCGTACCGAACTGAGATCTGACTGAAGACGTAGACGACAGACGAAGTGCACCAACACTTCCCTAGCCTTGAGCTAGTAGTAAGTGCTCTAAAACACCTTCTTGATCTATACTAAAGTGGTTAAAATGAACTTTGTCGGTTAAAAGTCAAGAACATGCAAGTTGACATACTAAAAGTTTACTAAAAATGTTAAACTTGTTGGATAAAAGCTAAAGAGTTGTGTAAATCTTGTAAGACTTGTTTTGTGTAACTATTTAGGGCCGATCTATGTTGTGGTAGCTTGGATCATCATCTAACCCGGATTAGTCATGTTCAAGAATCATGGCATAGAGTTTGTTAAAGTATGAAAAGGGGTTAAATGATGAAACACTACTACATACTAAACATGAACTTGTGTAAAAACAATATATCTTATGAAATGGAGTTCTAAACTAGTAGATCTAAAGATCTACAAGTGGTATTTTCGAAAGACCAACTGTAAGACAAAACCATGTTTTAACACCGGATCTTTCATAAACTAGAGGTGTTTTTGTGAACAAACAAGTGTGCGGACACTTGTGTAACAAAAGTTTTAACAAAGAAATAATTTTCCTAAAAACCGACTAGAAGTTGTGAAACTTCATATTCTTTAAAAATAAAGTTTTTAAGAAACTAAACTTATTTTTAAGGATAACAAGACTTACTAAATATGCTAGTAAGTTACTACACATTTTGTAAATATTCAAGTTCATGAAATAGAGAAATTAGTGATTGTTGTTGATGATTATTGTTGATAATTGTTGTTGATGATTGTTGACGATTTAAAAGAAAATAAACACATGTTTTGAAAACATGGGAAACCTCCATTTTTAGGGGAAACTCTGTCAAAATTTTTATAAATTTTGACACTTAGAAAACTATAAGTTTTGAGAAACTTATCCCCTAAAAATATACCTCAAAACATTACCAAGGTTTCCCAAATTTTTGGTGATAAGAAATGAGGATTTCTTCAAAAATAAAAATGGATATTAAGTATATATATTTTTGAGAGAAAAATATATATTATTTGATCACCAACTTGTGTGCTAAGTGTACATAGTATGTGTTATACGTGCTAGTGTATTAAGACTTAAATTACACTAAATACTCATGAGGAGTATAAACATAAAAAATACACATACAACATACAAGATACATAATTCGGGTGCAAAGTGCAAAACACAAAAGACTTATATTTATTTTTGAGAAAATAATATAAGTAGGATACTTAGTTAAAAATATAGAATATTTTTAACACAAGAATATATACACAACAGAAAGTGACTGTACTTGTGCGACGCAAGTCTAGTGACTAACGTTAAGAAAACGCGTATAGGTTACGACGTTATTTAAGCAAATCCGGTGAAGTTTACGACGCTAGGAACGCAAAGTTGTGAGTTCATGCTCCCCCTTTTCTTTTAACTGTTTTCAGTTTTTATAACTTCGGGGGTGAAATACATGTACAAAAGTACAATATTTATAAATGGTATGATATAAATACAAGAAGTACACTTGGTGAGAACGAGAACCAAGTGTGACAAAATATAAGACAATAAGAAGCGCACTTGGTGAGAACGAGAACCAAGTATGAGGCGCTATGAGAAATGATAACAAGAAACGCGCTTGGTGAGGACGAGAACCAAGTAGGATGCGTTATGAGAAATAGTGTCACGAATAGGGTACAGAAGCACCATTAATCGTGTACATACTTAGACCGCAGAACAAAAGGTTAGATCTAACGGGTGCCTGGCAGCCACACTCTCGGTGAGGGCGAGAATCGAGTAGTGCTTTTGTGTCTCAGAATATACCAATTAAATGCCTTAGGTTTGGTGACTTCCTATGTCGTGCCACATGTTAATGGCTTTGCAACCCATTAACAATCTGATATTTACAGAAATACTGTATTTACATAAAATTCATACCATACTAAAATTGATACATAACTTGAAGTACGTGGGGTACTCAAGAGGATTGATATATAACTTGAAGTACGTGGGGTACTCAAGAAAAGATTGAATTATACATGGGTACGTGGTGTACACATGAAACTGAATTTATATATGAAAACTTGATTTACTCACAAACTATGTTTTCATACAAAGTATACAAACGTGAAAAACTAAAACTGCATGAATTCACACCAACTTTATGTTGACGTTTTTCCAAAACTCACATGTATTTCAGGTAATTAGAAGTGGATGTGCGCGCGGTCTTACCCATGCTCGTGGATGTCGCTTATGTTTATCTCTAAATAAAGTTGTAAACTTTTAAGACAATGCTTTGTGCGACTTAGCGATGTAAACGCTAACGTATGTTTTCAAATTATGGTATTTGAAGTTATTTTCTTGAGCATGTAGTATGTTTACTCTTCGTATGCAATGAGAACCTTTCATGATCACACCTCGTGCTTCCGCCGTAGAAAGGGGTGTGACAGATTGGTATCAGAGCTGCGATTGTAGTGAACCAGGATTCCTTCTCGAGTCTAGTCTACAATCTCTAGGATCCATTCACGAAAACAATTTTCAAAGAGTTTTCATTGCATAAAACGTCCCGCGACATCCACTACCTGAAACTGTCTACATGAGTCTAGAAAAGACACTACGAGACTTAGAGTGCACTAGAGTAGCACTTGTCGTTGACTAGAACTTACTTGCAATTATGTGTGATAATTAGCATGTGCTAGAAGTAGAATGTCACAAGTATATGTGACTTTATCCGAAAGCGATGGCCCATCTGAAGGAAGAAATACGAGGATGAAACGAACTGTGCGGACTGTGCAAGGAGTTACGTAATTATGGATGCATACATAATTATGGAATTCAGTGCACAAAAATCACAGCAAGTCTTGTCACGTGTAGATCCCCTCAGTGCAAGCCTACTAAGTACTCTGCTAGAGTAATAATTGTTTGATGTCACTTATGTGGTATATATACCTGTGAATATATATGATACTACTGTCTAGTGTGACGATATCAAACAAGTTCCTAACCCTGTTGTGTTATGTTCTGTCAGAACATGGCACCCAGGAAAGCTGTGAATGCTCGCAATGATGATCAACCTCCACCTCCCCCACTGCCAAGAACTGCTGAAGAGCTGAACGCTCTACTGGAGGAAAGGATCTCCGCTGCTATCGCCCACTACGAGGCGAATCGTACTCAAGACAGTGGTGGCCCAAGCAACGCTAGACGTAATGGGAACGGAGATTCATCTGGAGGCAACGCGGCTCAAGGCTGCACTTTCAAGCAGTTCCTCGACTGCAAGCCGATGAACTATGACGGCACAGGAGGTGCAGTAGCATTTGTGCGCTGGACGGAGAAGACTGAAGCTACTTTCCGCATGAGCAAGTGTACCGCGGGTCAACAAGTCACCCTTGCTACTGGGTTGTTTGTCGATGAAGCTCTGACTTGGTGGAACCTGCAAGTCCAAACCTTGGGCGATGATGCCGCTTATGGCCTAACTTGGGACGAGCTAAAGGAAAGAATGAGAGAGAAGTACTGCTCTCGTGCCGAACTCCAAAGGTTGGAAACGGAGTTCTGGCACTTGACTATGGAAGGTGCTAACATTAATGGTTACACTCGAAGGTTCCACGATCTGTCTAGAGTGCTTCCCTACATGGTGACTCCCGAATTCAAGCGCGTTGAACGCTACATTTGGGGACTGGCCCCAGAGTTTCGTGGCATGGTGACGTCGGCCAAACCACAAACAATCACGGAGGCTGTAACTCTGGCTGTCAGTCTGACTGAAGATTGTGTTCGTATGAAGAAATTATCACTAAACCCAACAAAGAAGACCGAAACACATGCTGAGTCATCTGGGGACAAGAAAAGGAAGCATGCAAACCTGAATCAGACATTTCGTGACAACAAGAGTTCCAACAAGAAGCGTGACCCCAACCCGCCTCAGGAGGTGAAATCTCTTGCAGCCATGAACGACGCTCCAGCAAAGGGATACATGGGCACCTTGCCCAAATGCCATCGGTGTAAACGCCATCACGAGGGAGCTTGTCGCATCTCAAAGTGTGACAAGTGTGGAAAGTTGGGTCACCGCATTGAAGACTGTTGGAGTAAGAGGAACGGGAATGGAAATCGTAATGGGGCTGATGATAGGAACAATGGTGGAAATGGAAACGGTGCTGGTAGCAAGAATGGTAACGGGAAAGGGCAAGGATGCTTCAAGTGTGGAAGCAATGATCATTTCATGAAGAACTGCCCAGAGAGAAACAACGCTCCGGCTCGAGCATTTGTGATTGGAGCAAGAGACGCACGCGAGGACCCTAACGTGGTCACCGGTACGTTTCTCATTAACAATCTCTTTGCATCCATATTATTTGACACTGGCGCCGATTATAGCTTCATGTCTATGGAATTTAAACGCATACTTGGAATAGAATCTAGTAGATTAGAAATTCCTTACTCCATAGAACTAGCCAATGGTAAACTTGTTGAATCGGGCGAAGTTGTGAGAGGCTGCACACTAGAACTTGGTGAACGAAGATTTAGCATCGACCTCCTACCTATTCAATTGGGTAGCTTCGATGTAGTAGTCGGGATGGACTGGTTGTCCAAGAACAAAGCTGAAGTTATTTGTCATGAGAAAATCATTCGCATCCCTTTAGCGAATGATGAAACTCTCATCGTGCATGGAGAAAAACGAGACGCGCCTCTCCGAATCATCAGTTGCATGAAGGCACGGAAATGCTTAAGGAAAGGATGTGTCGCTTTCCTAGCACACGTTATAGACAAGAAGGCTGAGGAGCCGAAACTCGAAGACATTCCTGTGGTGAAGGAATTTCCTGATGTGTTCCCTGAAGATCTGCCAGGACTACCTCCGCAACGACAAGTCGAATTCCACATAGACTTGGTTCCGGGAGCTGCTCCTGTAGCCAAGGCACCCTATCGACTTGCGCCATCCGAAATGCAAGAATTATCTACACAGCTCCAGGAGTTGTTGGATAAAGGATTCATAAGGCCAAGCTTCTCACCCTGGGGAGCTCCAGTATTGTTCGTGAAGAAGAAGGATGGATCACTGCGGATGTGTATCGATTACAGGGAACTGAACAAGCTCACGATCAAGAATCGGTATCCGCTACCGAGGATTGATGACTTATTTGATCAACTGCAAGGATCAAGCTACTATTCCAAGATCGACCTTCGATCTGGATACCATCAGCTGAGAATCCAAGATGAAAGCATGCCAAAGACTGCATTCAGAACACGCTATGGGCACTACGAATTTCTTGTGATGCCATTTGGGCTGACGAATGCACCAGCGGTCTTTATGGATCTGATGAACCGCGTATGCAAACCATATCTCGATAAATTCGTGATTGTATTTATCGATGATATCCTGATTTATTCGCGAACGAAAGAAGAACACGAGCAACATCTCAGAACCATCTTGGAACTACTGAAGAAAGAGAAGCTTTATGCAAAGTTCTCCAAATGCGAATTCTGGATTCGCGAAGTACAATTTCTTGGTCACGTTGTGAATGAGAAGGGCATTCATGTAGACCCATCCAAGATTGAAGCGATAAAGAACTGGGAAGCTCCCAAAACCCCAACTGAGGTTCGTCAATTTTTGGGCTTAGCGGGCTATTATCGGCGATTCATCGAGAATTTCTCAAAAATAGCTCAACCGCTAACGACCCTTACTCAGAAAGACAAGAAATACGACTGGGGTCACAAGCAGGAAGAAGCCTTTCAGCTACTTAAGAACAAGCTCTGCGATGCACCGATACTATCATTACCCGAAGGCACTGAAGACTTCGTGGTATACTGCGACGCCTCGCGACAAGGCTTGGGTTGCGTGCTCATGCAACGCCAAAAAGTCATCGCTTATGCTTCAAGACAGCTGAAGGTTCACGAGAGAAATTATACCACTCACGACCTGGAGCTGGGCGCAGTGGTATTCGCCTTGAAGATTTGGCGACATTATTTATATGGTACTCGATGTACAATCTTCACAGATCACAAAAGCTTACAACACATATTTGATCAGAAGGAATTGAATATGCGCCAGCGACGTTGGGTCGAGCTGCTGAACGATTATGACTGTGAGATTAAGTACCAACCTGGAAAGGCAAACGTTGTAGCGGACGCGTTGAGCCGAAAAGAAAGGGTTAAGACCCTAAGAGTTCGAGCATTGGAAATGACGATTCGAACGAACCTCACTGTACGCATTCGGGATGCACAACAAGAAGCTCTTAAAGAAGGGAACCGTAAAGCTGAATACCTACGGGGTGTGCTGAAATACATGGTGCCAAACGAAGAGGGAGCCTTATACTTCAAGAAGCGTATTTGAGTTCCACTTTATGGTGGCGTACGAGAAGTCATTCTTGACGAAGCACACAAATCGAGATACTCGATCCATCCAGGATCAGACAAAATGTATCAAGATTTGAAGGAATACTATTGGTGGCCGAGACTTAAAAGCGACGTTGCTGTTTATGTTGGAAAATGCCTAACCTGTGCCAAGGTTAAGGCAGAATATCAGAAGCCGTCCGGTCTATTACAACAACCAGAGATTCCCGTGTGGAAGTGGGAACAAATCTCGATGGACTTCATAACAAAATTACCCAGGACCCCAAGAGGGCACGATATGATATGGGTAATAGTTGATCGATTAACGAAGTCTGCGCACTTCCTACCGATCCGAGAAAAAGACAGCACTGGAAAGCTTGCTGAAATATACTTAGGAGAAATTGTGGCACGTCATGGAGTGCCAATCTCAATCATTTCAGACAGAGATGGACGCTTTGTCTCAAGAATCTGGCAATCATTTCAGGAAGCCTTTGGATCTCAGTTAGATCTAAGCACGGCATTCCATCCATAAACAGACGGCCAGAGCGAACGGACTATACAAACGTTAGAAGATATGCTTCGCGCATGTGTCATGGATCTAGGCGGCAGCTGGGATACTCATCTACCTTTAGTTGAGTTTTCCTACAATAACAGTTATCATACGAGCATAAAAGCCGCGCCGTTCGAAGCTCTGTATGGCCGCAAATGCCGATCGCCCTTATGTTGGGCAGATGCCGGAGATAAGCGCATGGTTGGTCCTGAACTTGTACAAGAGACAACCGACAAGATTGCGCAAATCCGAGAGCGCATTAAGGTGGCTCGAGATCGACAAAAGACCTACGCTGATCCAAAAAGGAAATCAGTAGAATTCAAGGTGGGAGACAAAGTGTTGTTAAAAGTCTCACCATGGAAGGGCGTAGTCAGGTTTGGAAAGCGTGGAAAGCTGAATCCACGATACATCGGACCATTCAGAATATTGAAAAGAATTGGTACCGTGGCATACAAGTTGGAATTACCGGAAGAACTTAATGGAGTACATGATACGTTTCATGTATCCAACCTGAAGAAGAGTCCAACACAAGAAAACGTGATCATCCCGATGGATGAAGTGCATATTGATGAAGCCCTCCGATTTACGGAACAACCCGTTGAGGTTACCGACTGGAAGGTCAACAAGACCAGGAGGAGCAGTGTGAAACTTGTCAAAGTACGTTGGAGCTCTAAGCACGGACCCGAGTACACATGGGAACGTGAAGACCAATTCAAAGAAAAGTATCCCCACCTATTCAAGAAGACTCCTGCGAGAGTTAGTTCAGCCTGAATTTCGGGACGAAATTCTTTTAACGGGGGGAGACTGTGACAACTGGCCCAAACCGGTAATTTCCGTACACATTAATTATTGCTTAATGACTGCAGTTATGTGCTTAATTGTCAGCAATGTCTAAACACATGATTAAACAAGTGAATTCATGCACGTTGTATACTACAAAATATTGCTTTATGCATAAACAAGAGCGTTGCGTCAGAAATAATAGTAAACTCACCAGTAAGACACACTGTGTCGACTGAACTGCAGAAAGCAGTCAGACATTATAATTGAGGCCTAGGTGTAGGTCCGACGACAAAAGTACATTAAAACCCAAGAGTACATGTAAGGGTTTAATTTATAGACGTTGCGAAAGCAAAAATAAGCACTAAAAAGCACCCGAAACGCACTTTAAGTGCAGAATTTATATAATTCAGCAATAACTCAGCATTTAAGCATACGAATATTTTGCAGAAATGTCGTTTTATCATTCAGAATACTTCCCTAAGTGTCGGGAACTGAAAAGGGTACTTAAAATACACTAAAAGTGTGATTTAACACTTTAACGAATCGGTATCTAACCGAACAACCGGATATTACCCGGAACACCAAAATAAAACTAGAAGCATTGTTTTTATTTTTCTAAGCTAGTTAGGGTCCCCGTACACCTTAACACGCTATATATTACCCAACACACTTAACCTAAAAGTAACACTTAACATGTAACTAGAGCATGTAACTTCCACTTGAAATCAAACTAAACCAACCCACCCCCCCCCCCATAACCGGCTCTAGACATGGCCCCCACCATAAGATTTTATTTCAATTAAAAATTTGATCTTGTTGGTGCCTAAGGGACATAGTGACCAAGGGGTAAACACCTAGCATGGATTTATAAGATAACCATAAGTCTACATTTCATTCATCACTCAACCAAGAACTCTCTCCTCCCTCCTTCTCTTGGCTACGGCCCAAACCATACACACCCACACATCCATTGCAAGCTTCATATCAAGCAATCTAAGGTGACTAGGAGGTGTAAGAAGGTCGCTAACGAGGCTCGGTGCTCACGGAAATTGAAGGACCTTCACCATTTGCTTTTATCCACCTCATTTGCACTCTTGAACTTCCCTAGCCTTGAGCTAGTAGTAAGTGGTTAAAATGAACTTTGTCGGTTAAAAGTCAAGAACATGCAAGTTGACATACTAAAAGTTTACTAAAAATGTTAAACTTGTTGGATAAAAGCTAAAGAGTTGTGTAAATCTTGTAAGACTTGTTTTGTGTAACTATTTAGGGCCGATCTATGTTGTGGTAGCTTGGATCATCATCTAACCCGGATTAGTCATGTTCAAGAATCATGGCATAGAGTTTGTTAAAGTATGAAAAGGGGTTAAATGATGAAACACTACTACACACTAAACATGAACTTGTGTAAAAACAATATATCTTATGAAATGGAGTTCTAAACTAGTAGATCTAAAGATCTACAAGTGGTATTTTTGAAAGACCAACTGTAAGACAAAACCATGTTTTAAAACCGGATCTTTCATAAACTAGAGGTGTTTTTGTGAACAAACAAGTGTGTGGACACTTGTGTAACAAAAGTTTTAACAAAGAAATAATTTTCGTAAAAACCGACTAGAAGTTGTGAAACTTCATATTCTTTAAAAATAAAGTTTTTAAGAAACTAAACTTATTTTTAAGGATAACAAGACTTACTAAATATGCTAGTAAGTTACTACACATTTTGTAAATATTCAAGTTCATGAAATAGAGAAATTAGTGATTGTTGTTGATGATCATTGTTGATAATTGTTGTTGATGATTGTTGACGATTTAAAAGAAAATAAACACATGTTTTGAAAACATGGCAAACCTCCATTTTTAAGGGGAACTCTGTCAAAATTTTTATAAATTTTGACACTTAGAAAAATATAAGTTTTGAGAAACTTATCCCCTAAAAATATACCTCAAAACATTACCAAGGTTTCCCAAATTTTTGGTGATAAGAAATGAGGATTTCTTCAAAAATAAAAATGGATATTAAGTATATATATTTTTGAGAGAAAAATATATATTATTTGATCACCAACTTGTGTGCTAAGTGTACATAGTATGTGTTATACGTGCTAGTGTATTAAGACTTAAATTACACTAAATACTCATGAGGAGTATAAACATAAAAAATACACATACACCATACAAGATACATAATTCGGGTGCAAAGTGCAAAACACAAAAGACTTATATTTATTTTTGAGAAAATAATATAAGTAGGATACTTAGTTAAAAATATAGAATATTTTTAACACAAGAATATTTACACAACAGAAAGTGACTGTACTTGTGCGACGCAAGTCTAGTGACTAACGTTAAGAAAACGCGTATAGGTTACGACGTTATTTAAGCAAATCCGGTGAAGTTTACGACGCTAGGAACGCAAAGTTGTGAGTTCATGCTCCCCCTTTTCTTTTAACTGTTTTCAGTTTTTATAACTTCGGGGGTGAAATACATGTACAAAAGTACAATATTTATAAATGGTATGATATAAATACAAGAAGTACACTTGGTGAGAACGAGAACCAAGTGTGACAAAATATACGACAATAAGAAGCGCACTTGGTGAGAACGAGAACCAAGTATGAGGCGCTATGAGAAATGATAACAAGAAACGCGCTTGGTGAGGACGAGAACCAAGTAGGATGCGTTATGAGAAATAGTGTCACGAATAGAGTACAGAAGCACCATTAATCGTGTACATACTTAGACCGCAGAACAAAAGGTTAGATCTAACGGGTGCCTGGCAGCCACACTCTCGGTGAGGGCGAGAATCGAGTAGTGCTTTTGTGTCTCAGAATATAACAATTAAATGCCTTAGGTTTGGTGACTTCCTATGTCGTGCCACATGTTAATGGCTTTGCAACCCATTAACAATCTGATATTTACAGAAATACTGTATTTACATAAAATTCATACCATACTAAAATTGATACATAACTTGAAGTACGTGGGGTACTCAAGAGGATTGATATATAACTTGAAGTGCGTGGGGTACTCAAGAAAAGATTGAATTATACATGGGTACGTGGTGTACACATGAAACTGAATTTATATATGAAAACTTGATTTACTCACAAACTATGTTTTCATACAAAGTATACAAACGTGAAAAACTAAAACTGCATGAATTCACACCAACTTTATGTTGACGTTTTTCCAAAACTCACATGTATTTCAGGTAATTAGAAGTGGATGTGCACGCGGTCTTACCCATGCTCGTGGATGTCGCTTATGTTTATCTCTAAATAAAGTTGTAAACTTTTAAGACAATGCTTTGTGCGACTTAGCGATGTAAACGCTAACGTATGTTTTCAAATTATGGTATTTGAAGTTATTTTCTTGAGCATGTAGTATGTTTACTCTTCGTATGCAATGAGAACCTTTCATGATCACACCTCGTGCTTCCGCCGTAGAAAGGGGTGTGACAACATAATCAGTTATGTGATGAAAGTTTAGGTTACATATGCTTAATTACCAATTATACATGAAAAAGAGTATTCTGGTAATTTACCTAAGGCATATAAACTACCTATCATACAACTACTTAAACGAAGCGACCATAAGGTATAACCTCGGAAGGTTATTCCCTATATACTATGGTCACCTAATGTATTTGGTCGGATCCTAATGATCGACCAAATGGGTCGCGTTCGAAGGTATAAGCGATTTATCAGATCGCTTACCCTTACGACCCTAGACAACGTGGTAATCAGTAGGCATAGTCCCAAGGGACTATAACCATCGTGATTACAATCACGTTGCGAAGTTCAAACGAACTTCGCATTTGACCATAAACTGGTCAACACAGAAAGTCAAACAAAGTTTGACTTTCGGACTCAAAAAGCAATAAAAGAAAGAAAAGAACGAAAGAATACTTACGAAGGGTCCCCGAATGCTAATCTAGATCAAAATAGCTCAGGTATGAAACAAAGGTTTCAACTTAGAGCACAATTGATCAGATTCTAGTGGGTTTAGAGGTTGGATGGAAAAGGGTATTTATAGTTTTCGGTTCACCGTTAGGATTGTTTCTTGGAAAAGGGGGCACGATCAAAGCCGTACACTTGTTGGAATGTTATGGTGACTAAATTGGCCACTGACCATAGGGTATCAACATGTGGCAAAGGATTTGGGAGTGGTTAACAGCTGAAAACAGGCTGTTTAATACACTGCATCTGGTCTGCAGACCCCTTGCACACCATAACAAATATTTGTTGCGGTGCGCAAGCACCTATTTTGGCAGAATGTCAGATTTGGTCCCTGCAGCCCGTTTAAGCTATTTTCGATGCGTTTGAACCCCGTTAACCTCATTTCAAGGCTCTAAAATGAAGTTAAAGTATAGGGAACTCAAAACATGCTCAAAAATATCTCGGATGTCGGTTTGTTTGGTCGTACGATCGCGATGTTCGGTTAATTACGACGGAATGCGCATAAGCGCGAAAAACGATCCAAATGACGCGACGAATGGATTTTTCTTATGCCAAACACTAAAATAAAATGTTTTAGTGCTTACATAAATTTTTGGATGTCCGGATGTATTCAGAACGTAAGTTATGCGCGAAAGTGCAAACTTGTGCACTTTTTGACACTTTTAGTCCCTGAATGACCCAAAAGTTTATTTTAGCACACCGAAGACCTCAAAGCCTATTTCTAAGCTATGTAAAGGATATTTATGGTATGTTTAACTTATGGTCATGTTCCGGAATGTCTGTTACAGTTTAGATTGGCATACTTTCACAGTTTGTCAAATTTAGTCCCTGTAGACGAATTAACTTGTTTTTGCCATACCAAAGCCTTCAAAACTTATTTCTAAGTTATGTAAAGGTTATTTAAGGTATGTTAAGCCAATGTCACTATTCTGGAGTGTTCGTTGCATTAAACTGGTTATATTTACGCATCAGTGCGCGTATAACCTTCCAGAAAGCGATTTAGAGTTTGGAATCGAATAAGAATTGATATGTGCAAAGGATACACATATTTATACAAATCCCAAGTATGAAATACAATATTTCATTGGTTTGGTATTTGTTTGATGGTCGCAGTGACCCAGGTGTCACAGTCTCCCCTACTTTAGGAAATTTCGTCCCGAAATTTAATCAGAAGAAACTTGTGAGAGCTTGAAAACATGAAGTTGAAAAGATCAAACAACGTTGGTTAGGGTTCTGAACTTCTAGTAACTTTAATAACATCATGCTTGCAATGTAAGAGGGATACTTATATACAAGTAAATGAAGCGTCATTGGTGCGTCCTCCGTACCTCCATTACATCGTTCTCATTTTGTTATTGTTGTCACTATCGGTTCTTACACATAATAAATATTACTGGGTTTCTGTGCACTAAATTTCATAATTATGTACGCGTCCATAATTAAACAATTCCTTGCATAGTTCACACAGTCTATTTTATAATGTGTAGGGGAAAACCAAATGAACAATCCTGTGATGAGTGTGACTAGACCGCCATAGAGTCCTTTTAATTAAATCAATAAATGATCTAAATAGACTATCAAGGAGTCTGTTCAGCTACATCACTAGATGTCGTTCTTTAACCAAATTGTGAATCAATCTTTTAGACTAGACCACTAAAAGGATCTCTTATGAATCATGAAGCGATACTATATAATCCAAGGGTCTTAACTATTTCATAGAAGCCCATTAAGGATTTAAGGTAGTACCTTTTGAATATCCTACTATGAATCCCTCATATGAAGATATGAAAGATTCTATGAGGATTTGAAAATCGGATCACACAAAAACATAGAGGAGAACACATAAACACATATCACATAATCGCTTACTCGCATAATTGTTTAATTTGACCTTTAAATTTGTTATCTTTGGACATGGGTATTTAAAGCATACAAGGAATCAAATCCTTAATTGCAGCAATTTGGATGGATCCACATGAATACCCTGCTTGTTGACTACATGGCCCAAAAACTGAACTTCTTTAAGCCAAAATTTCCTCTTGGAGGATTTAGCGAAAAGTTTGTTCCTTCTTTAGGGGTTCCAATGTCAACGAAGGTGTTGATCGTGATCGGCTCGGGACATGAATAGATCAAGATGTCATCAATAACAACAATGACGAACTGATCCAAATAAGACTTGCAGACTCTATTTATTAAGTCCATGTAGATGGCTGGAGCATTTGCCAATCCAAAAGGCATGACTGTAAACTCGTAATGGCCATACTTCGTGCAGAAAGCCATTTTGGGAATATCTTCTTCGAAAATACGAAGTTGATGATACCCAGAACGCAAATCGATCTTGGAAAAGCATGAAGTACCCTGCAGATGATCGGAGAGATCATTGATTTAAGGTAGGGGATATCGATTCTTGATGGTAAGCTTATCAAGCTTACGATAATCGATACTAATTCGAAAAAAATCCATCTTTCTTTTTCGCAAAGAGGGCAAGAGTTTTCCCCAAGATGAAAAGTTTGGATGGATGAATCCTTTATCAGACAACTCTTGAAGTTGTTTTGATAATTCTTGCATCTCGATCAGTGCAATACGATAAGGTGCTTTCGCAATTGGGTTGGCATTGGGTACAAGGTCAAAATGAAATTTGACTTGACGAACTGGAGGCAAACCAGGCAGTTCATCAAGAAACACCTCTGGATAATCCCGAACAATCGGAATATCCTGAATACTCTTGCTCTTGCCTTTCTCCTCGGTGACATGTGTTAGAAAAGCAACATATCCTTTTTGTAAATAACTTTGGGCTTTTGATTTAAAAGAAACAAGCGTTTGAGGTTCTTAGGGAGATCACAAGTGATCATGAAAATGACAGAACCACATGAGTAGTTTGTCTTTGTGATGACATCATAAGGTTGGATCAAACATTCATACAATTGCATTAGTTAAAAAATAAAACCACAAATTTTTATTTATATAACAACCGCATTGTCTTTAAATGTTACAAGATAACAACCAGAGGAAATACAAAATGCTAATTGTTCACTCCTTCATCATTGAGTGCCTCATTGATGTTAAACACTCGACCACGTGCTGGATTCACATTGACGTTGACGTTCGCATTTGGGTTTGCGTTAGCATTTGCATTCACCAGTCTCGGACAGTTGTGGCGGAAGTGACCAATCTCTCCGCAGTTGAAACATGACCCCAGTGGGAATCTCGCAGCATTCCCTTGAACCGGAGCTTGAACCTGAGCAGCCTGATTTTGTCCCAAACGACAAACATTGGCCAAATGCCCAAGTTTACCACACGTCGTGCATTGCCAGCAAGCTTGTTGTACCGCGTGATGACCGTTGCAGCTTGCACAATGAGGTGCGGTACCGGCATATGCTTTCTTTGCAGGTGGCTGAGCTGGTGGGTTCCGCGGGTTCTGAGCAGTCTGTGCTGTAACAGCAAAGTTCTGAACACCCTTTCGCTTTCTTGATTTCTTTGACGTCTCACCTTCCTTACCCTTCTTGTTTTGACCTTTCTTGCTATCCTCCTTGTCAGACCCCTGCTTCTTACCCTTGTCACCCTTTCTGTGTAACTTATTCTTCCGAATCTGTGACTCAGTCAATGTCGCAGCTAACTCGATCGCCTGACGGAGTGTGGTAGGGCTACTACCAGTAAGGATGTCTTGTACCGAGTCAGGTAGGCCGTCGATGTACCTTTCGATAGCCTTGTCGAGTGGGGTAACCATTTTCGGGCAAAGCAGACTCAACTCCTCAAACCTATCAGTATACGCCCTGTGCTCACCACTATCTTGCTTCAACTCATCAAATTCCTTCTCCAAAGCTCGCTGCTCATGACGAGGACAGAATTCCCTCATCATAAGGGCCCTAAGTTCAGCCCATGTCTGTGCTAGAGCAACTTCTGCACCACGATCCCTCATAACCCCGTTCCACCATGTGAGAGCCCTCTTCTGAAACACACTCGAAGAAAACTCGACCTTGCGATTGTCAGGACACTGCACGTGGCGGAAAGTATTCTCAATGCTCTCGAACCATTGAAGAAGCCCAGTCGCTCCTTCAGAACCACTAAACTTGAGTGGTTTAGCCTGGTTAAAATCCTTGTATTTGCATGGAACATTGTTGTTGTTGTTGGCTTGGTTCCATTGAGCAAAGAGGTTTGGGAATTGAGCAGCCATTTGTTGCGCAATGATTTCTGCCAATTCGGCAGTCACTATCTGGCTTTCTCGTCGAGGAGGCATTCTAAAAGAGGAAACATGAAAGGAAATGGGTGAGAGAATTAGACGAAAAGAATGAGATGAAACAAATCTGATGAAAGCAAGGATAGTGGTCATTTGTTTGTTACTACAAAGCAACAACCGACACACAGTGACTAACCAAAGTAAATGGATCAAAAATAATGTATCGCGAAGACATGCTCGCCTATAAGTGAACACTCATCCCAAGAATTCCCAGGTAAGCACAACTGGTCTCGCGTCTGATGAGATATATACGAAGTGCTTGCCTAGACAGAAAACCCAGAATACAGGCATTCACCCTTCCAGTTTGCACGTGTTTACATTATTTAAAACCCAAAACCTTGACGAGATTTTGAAAACTCAAAGGGGTTCAAAACCATATAACAGAGGGTTCAAAACCTTACAATAGAGGGTTCAAAACCTAGTAATCAATCATCCTAGAACAGATGATTAGTTTTCAAAGCGGTTTTGAATTTTATGTTCTTGTTGTGGTCGTCGCCTAAGGATAGGTGACGGTATTGTTTTATGACTAAACGCAAGTAAACTCGCGTTAGGGTCCTAAGAAGGTTATAGACTAGGTCAAAGCATTACTAATAACCTAATTCCCTATAACCATTGGCTCTGATACCATCTTTTCTGTCACACCCCGACCACGTGTAACACACAAAACGTGGCGGAAACGTCGGGGAGTGTTGTAACAGAATTAATGTTTCATAACCATGGATACCAAAAAGTGTTTCGTTTTATTAAACATTGAATAATTACATCGTCTGGAAATCTAAATACACAATTTAAACATAGTCTATCATTGTTATTGAGTCACTAAGGCCTTGTCCAGTCCTATGTGAGCATGCATCCTATCAATCGATATCTTTCAACAATACCTGAAACACATGTGAAAACGAGGTCAGCAAAGAAATGCTGGCGAGTACATAGGTTTTGTGAAAATAAGATTCATGACTTCTGTTTAAGAAAATGTTTAGTCATGAACCTTGTAATTTGCTTTGTCTTTGTAAATCATTTGAAAAATAATAAGTTCAGATGATATGTATAAATAAGAGAATAATGTATGATTAAATGAATAACCATGTAAAATGAGTTTGTATAAGTTAAGTTGTTTGTACAACAATGTATTGTGAAAAGTATGTTATTTGTATAAAATGTTATATGTTTAAATTGAAATGATTTAAACAACGCTACGATATGTAATACCATATAAGCACTTATATATAGGAAGTACCAGCGGCGTATCCACCATGCTTATATCATATTACACACGCCTCGTTACTTAAATCACTTACTCAAACCAAACCAACAATGTAAGATGTCTATGTGTAAACCAACTGCCAAATGTATTGGAATAATATGTCAAAATGTTCATGTCAAGATGTAAATCATGTTATGTATAACCAATGTCAAAAGTGTTTGTGTCAAATGTAAACCATGTAATGTGTAACCAAAATGATATGTATGGCTAGTGAAATGCATCAACTAAACCATAGGTGAAACTCACAAAACAAAGTATTGAAGTAAAACTTGGTTTAAATCAATACTATGTTTCATGGAAATGCATGATCAAATGTAAATCATGTCCAAATGTTTACCCAATCGTTAAAACATTTTGTGAAATCGTTCAAATCGTTCTTGTTTTAATTGTGAAACTACTTTATGGTCGATTTTCTAATAACATTCAAACCTTCTTGACTCGTTCATCGTTCCAACTCGTTCTCGTTCTTAACAAACCCTTACCAAAGGGTAAATTAATAATTATAGATTCAGTCGTTACCCAAAATACCCACACATAACCATGGGTATAGAGAATAACGGGATTTGTCAGATCCTATGGTACCATAACCTAATACTGGTCGGCTTGATCATTGCTAATGAATGTCATTGGTTATGTAACTACAACCAACAAGTTTGTTCACTTTATTGAAATCGTTCTTGAAACCATTGTAATTGTTTTTGAAACCATTGTAATCGTTCTTGAAACCATTGTTATCGTTCTTGAAACCACATTTTAATTGTTTTTGAAACCATTGTAATCGTTCTTGAAACCATTGTTATCGTTCTTGAAACCACATTGTAATTGTTTTTGAAACCATTGTAATCGTTCTTGAAATCATTGTTAAGACATTTAGCACATATGAGTCACCCCAAAACAGTTGAAAATAGTAAAAGAGGGGAATAATGTACTCGCCTGAGAATGCTTAGAGGTCTTGAACAACAACCAAACAAAGCTAGAGGGAGCACGGAATCAGTTGGCAATCTAAAACTATATAAATAAACCGGACTTAAATCGGGAGATCGGATAGGATGAGGCTTGGTAAACCAAATGAGTATTGGAACTCATATGATATGGTTTAACAAGGCCTACATACTACATTGAGACTAACCTAAGTGCTTTCAACCCATCGCGACCCATTAAGGTAACATACGCTACTTTAACGCGTCGTGCGCGCAAAGCGCGTTCGAGACGTCTAACTAGTCCTATGACAAGTGTTATATGCCTAAACATGTTACATAATCAGTTATGTGATGAAAGTTTAGGTTACATATGCTTAATTAACAATTATACATGAAAAAGAGTATTCTGGTAATTTACCTAAGGCATATAAACTACCTATCATACAACTACTTAAACGAAGCGACCATAAGGTATAACCTCGGAAGGTTATTCCCTATATACTATGGTCACCTAATGTATTTGGTCGGATCCTAATGATCGACCAAATGGGTCGGGTTCGAAGGTATAAGCGATTTATCAGATCGCTTACCCTTACGACCCTAGACAACGTGGTAATCAGTAGGCATAGTCCCAAGGGACTATAACCATCGTGATTACAATCACGTTGCGAAGTTCAAACGAACTTCGCATTGACCATAAACTGGTCAACGCAGAAAGTCAAACAAAGTTTGACTTTCGGACTCGAAAAGCAATAAAAGAAAGAAAAGAACGAAAGAATACTTACGAAGGGTCCCCGAATGCTAATCTAGATCAAAATAGCTCAGGTATGAAACAAAGGTTTCAACTTAGAGCACAATTGATCAGATTCTAGTGGGTTTAGAGGTTGGATGGCAAGGGGTATTTATAGTTTTCGGTTCACCGTTAGGATTGTTTCTTGGAAAAGGGGGCACGATCAAAGCCGTACACTTGTTGGAATGTTATGGTGACTAAATTGGCCACTCACCATAGGGTATCAACATGTAGCAAAGGATTTGGGAGTGGTTAACAGCTGAAAACAGGCTATTTAATACACTGCATCTGGTCTGCAGACCCCTTGCGCACCGTAACAAATATTTGTTGCGGTGCGCAAGCACCTATTTTGGCAGAATGTCAGATTTGGTCCCTGCAGCCCGTTTAAGCTATTTTCGATGCGTTTGAACCCCGTTAACCTCATTTCAAGGCTCTAAAATGAAGTTAAAGTATAGGGAACTCAAAACATGCTCAAAAATATCTCGGATGTCGGTTTTTTTGGTCGTACGATCGCGATGTTCGGTTAATTACGACGGAATGCGCATAAGCGCGAAAAATGATCCAAATGACGCGACGGATGGATTTTTCTTATTCCAAACACTAAAATAAAATGTTTTAGTGCTTACATAAATTTTTGGATGTCCGGATGTATTCAGAACGTAAGTTATGCGCGAAAGTGCAAACTTATGCACTTTTTGACACTTTTAGTCCCTGAATGACCCAAAAGTTTATTTTAGCACACCGAACACCTCAAAGCCTATTTCTAAGCTATGTAAAGGATATTTATGGTATGTTTAACTTATGGTCATGTTCCAGAATGTCTGTTACAGTTCAGATTGGCATACTTTCGCAGTTTGTCAAATTTAGTCCCTGTAGACGAATTAACTTGTTTTTGCCATACCAAAGCCTTCAAAACTTATTTCTAAGTTATGTAAAGGTTATTTAAGGTATGTTAAGCCAATGTCACTATTCCGGAGTGTTCGTTGCATTAAACTGGTTATATTTACGCATCAGTGCGCGTATAACCTTCCAGAAAGCGATTTAGAGTTTGGAATCGAATAAGAATTGATATGTGTAAAGGATACACATATTTATACAAATCCCAAGTATGAAATACAATATTTCATTGGTTTGGTATTTATTTGATGGTCGCAGTGACCCAGGTGTCACAACAACCCCATCAAACTTTCAAACGTTTCGTCTTTCGTCTTCAAGAATGAAACCCACGAAAATCTGGAATAATCATCAGTAACGACCAAACAATATCTCTCTCCTGTAATACTTTTGACATTCACAGGACCAAACAAATCCATGTGAAGTCTTTCCAGAGGTCTCGAAACTGAGTTGACTTGCTTTGTAGGGTGTGACTTTTTCTTCTGCTTGCCATTGACACAGCTAATGCACTCCCCTTCCAGATGAAAACCTTTGATATTAACTCCAAGAACCAAATCATTGTGCACCAAGTGATTCATTTTCCTTAGGTGAATATGCCCCATCTTGCGGTGCCACAATCTCGATTCTTTCTCAGTTGCTCTAGAAACAAAACAATGTGCTTGACCAGTTGTTGTAGTCGCTACACTCATGTCTAACACATATAAATCATTCACTCTAGGTGCCCGCATAATAATCCATTCTTCAGGGATAACAAATCCTGGTTTCAAGATCAAACATTCTTTATCAGTGAAGTGAGTAGTATACATATTGTCACAAATCTGCGAGATATTAAGCAGATTGTTCTCCAGCTCAGTGATGTAGTTAACTCTTTCAAACGTCACAATCCCATTGGATAATGTTCCTTCACCTACAATTCGACCACCTTCATGACCTGCAAATCCTACATAACCACCATTGATATTTCTCACATCGTACAGCAATGCAGTCTTCCCTGTCATATGTCTTGAAGCTCCACTATCCATGATCCATCTGGATACAAGATTTGGAAGATCCTGCACATAACAAACTTCAAATTAACTTTAATAAAGATGCCGATTCATGCTTCGCGATCAAGGAAGCTCCAGCAATTCAAACTGCTTATTCGAACATGGAGTCCACCCAGGCCTCATCAGCCTTAGGTGTAACCTTGATTCTCGCAATTTGAATTTTGAAATTTTCAGCCTTCAAAGGTGGAAAATTTGCATCATAATCAACCGAAATTGATTCTTCAGCCTTTTCTACTTCAGAAGTTGAAATTTTCATTTCTGTTTTTGGTTTCCAAACTTGTTGAGATAATGCAACCCGTTTATAAAACTTGTCGTTTTTAGTTACCACTTTCTTTACGGGTTCATTTTTCATTTTGATGTTGTCATTTTTCACATTCTTTTTCTCAACAATGATTGGTGCTTTACCCTTCGCATCAACTTTCTTCTTTTGTCTCTCAACAACTTCAGTCTTAGGCTTGGAGTTGGTGCAATTTCTTGCAATGTGACCAACTTTGTTACATCTAAAACATGTACGAGTATCAACAACTCGACTTGTGCCTTCAGACTGAAATTGTGAGGCTCTCTTCTCAAAAAACTCTTCATTTGATTTTGAAAAGATTTCATTTTCCTCATCAGACAATGAACTTGAACCATTCACAAACACTTTCTTTTCAGCAAACCTTCTGTTTTGAAAACTCTTTTTCTGATAACTCTTACTACCCCAATAACCACCCGACCAATTATTTCGATTGTTATTATAAAAACGTGATGAATTAACAGGTTTCTTGTAGTATGATTTATCTTTCGCAAAACTCATTTTTCTCTTTGTTTGACTCAGATTGTTCACTTCTGACAACTCAACTTCAACCAATTTGAAAACATTTGTCAACTTTTTCACATTAACATTCTCAATGGGAAACTTAGAATTCGAATACAACTTATCAGATCCAGCCATCTTGTACATCACAAGACCCGGTTCATCACTTAAGTTGTTTTTGGATTTTGGTTTCTGAATGTACTTGTCCAAGAAACACCCATCTTCCTCAGTAGTGTCACTATCCATTTTTAGCACATTTTCAACAACACCTTTTACAATATCATTTTGGACTAGGGATGAGCTCGGTACCGGTCCGGTACCGAATCGGTACCGGTACCGAAAGTACCGGTACCAAAAAACGTTGAAAAGTGGTACCGGTACCGGTACCGAATATATCGGTTCGGTACCGGTACCGGTACTTTCGGTACTTTACTAGTGTTTTACCCAAAAATACCGGTACCGGTACTGGTACCGAAAAACGAGTAAAATAGTAACCGGTACCGGTACCGAATATACCCGGTACCGGTTCGGTTCGGTACCGGTTCGGTACCGGTACCAGGTACTTAATGCTCATCCCTATTTTGGACACTATCGTCATTGGAAGATGTGAACGTGACATCAATGCTCTCCGGAAGTTTAACTTCACTTTCTTCCTCAATTTCAACCAACCCAGGTTGCTTTTTCGTGTAGTTATCAAGAACAGGTGGTGGTACTTGAAGAAACCCCACCCCAGTTCCATCACAATACACATCTTCGCCCGCTTTGTCTTTCCCGATGGGTTTGGGAATAATGTGTTGCAACACAAAGCTTGCGGAGCTGTAACTGTTAAGCTTCAACTAGATTCGCTCATTTTCAATTTCAGCCTCTTGAAATTTAAGTTTCAGTTTAGCGATTTCATCCAGTTGTTGGTTGATTGATTCTTCTTTAATTCTAAGCACTGCTTTTAGATGTTCATTTTCTTTAAAAGTTTTACCATTTCGATCATCACAATCTTTCATTGTGCTTTTGAGTTTTTCAAATTTTTCAGAAATCTGACGGTTTTCAAGAATCAACTTTTCATTTTCTTGTTTAATTTTGTCATGATCAATTTTATCATTTTCAATTTGTTTAGTTAATTCTCTTATCCGTTCAGTTGAAGCTTTAACTGTTTTGTCACGATCAAGAATCTGATTCTCAACGCTTCTGACCTTTGCTGTCAGATCATCAACTTTCTTCCCGTTGAGATACGTGACTGTGCTACAAAATTTGCACTCTTTGTTGCAATTTTTGCAATCAGCATTTCCATCAATTTTCTTACCTGACGCATTTGTTGACGCGTTTGAACTGACCTGGCTTTTTGACTCAGACACGGAGTTAGATTCTACCTCAAGTTCCTTAGCAGCCAGCACTTTGTCAGCCATTTTTCCCAGGTTCTCTGCAGTCAACTCCTGCGTTGTGTCAATAACTCCAGTATCAATTTTCTTTGATTTTTCTTGCTCTTCTTTCTCTTTCTCTTTCTCTTCTTCTTTCATTTTCTCGGTTGGAGTTCCCCACCATTTGTTTTGCCAATACTTATCCTCTTCTTTGTATTGCTGAATTATGGCTTCGATATCAAGCGTTTTGTCATCAATTGCAATATTTCCATATTCATCAAGATAACACTCTCTGTCCGGATCCCATCTATTTGCTCTCCTCGCTTCCAGAAAGATACGAGATATTCTAATTATTTTGTTTTCAGCAATCATTTTTCTGTATCTATATTTCTGCTCTTCAGTTCTATCGTCTTTCCACGGAATAGGATCGTCGTTTTTCTCCATGAATGCGTAACCAACCGCATCTTCTTCCGGTAGAACCTCTTGACTCCAATCATACCCCTCATCATCGTAAATCACCGCAAGAGCTCTAGATTTCTCTCTGTTGTCTTCAACCTGCTTCAATCTAGGCGGCTCGGATTTATTCTGATGATAGATTGCCTTCTTGTAATAATCATCTCTGAAAGGATTCTCCGATTCATCAGCATAAGCGTTTTTGCATTCTCGTTTGAAGTGACCTTTCTGCTTACACTTGAAGCACGTCACCTTGGACTTATCAAACCCCAGCTTAGTAGATGGAACACCAATTGTCTTCCTGCCAGTAATTTCCATGAAACGCTGTGCTCGACGAACAGCACTGGCCATAGCCCAACGAATATCGATCAGCTCCATTTCCTCAGGATCAATCTGATCATAATCTTCTTTCGTCAGATTGGTGTTGCCTATCTTCCCAGCTACTAACCCTTCATACGATTCCAACACCGATGCTAGAAAGATCATCTGCTGTTTAGCCGACTCCTCATCAAAATTCTGAGCATTCTTAAAGTCTATTGCAATGTTGCATTGAAAACGATTCTTTGCATCAGAATGACTTCCAGATGATGAAGATCCACTGTGATAACCACTGTGACTTCCACTACTTTGACCACTTTGACTTTCTTTGCTTGCTGTGGATACATTTTCAGCAGAAAACGCAGTCTTTGGAGAAGTTGCTTTTGGCATCATGCTCTTTGGATAATACAAATCCAAATTCTGTTGATAAGATGAGTGATTAACTTTGTACGTCTTCTTCAACTCCAGTTCATGACTTTCAAGTCTCTCAATCAACAAATCTGGAGTAAGATCTTTCGGCAAGATAGTGTTTTTAAGCATGAGAGCATAATATCTCCACTCCATCTCGTCTGGCAACGAATCGAACAACTTGTCTACTTGCTCATCATCAGGATATTTAATTCCATGTCTATCTAATTCCAGCTTTAGATGCCCAAACCTCTCAATCATTTTTTATACTGATTCATTCTTTAAACATCCAAACATATCAAACTCTTTTCTAAGAAGTTTCTTTTTGTTTTTCACGATTTCAGTACTTCCTAAACATTTCTTTTCTAACTTTGCCCAAAGATCCTTTGCATTTGAATAATCGATCAAGGCAATAATGTCTTCTCGGACAGACTGAAATAACAATGCCACACATTTTTGTTCGGCTACGAATGATTCAATCTCATCAGCAGATGTTAAGGCTTCACCATTCTTGTTTCCGTTTTCATAACCGTTCTTCAGACTTTTCCAACTTGGAAATGCAAATGCCATCATCCAATCTTCAAACTTTCTGGACCACCGACTGTACTCCTCGATAGCCATTAGCTTTGGGGGTTTATTGAATGTTCCACAAGCACTTTCCGATTCCCAAGCTTCCTTTTTCTTTTCTTTCGGTGGATTCTCGTTCACATTGCTTGACGATGTATCGTCTCCCGAATTTCCAGCAAATGCGTACATGTCGCTAAACGGGTTCAAGAATATGTCATCCATCTTGAGTGTACATACAATACTCGAAAATCAGTCCATTCCGACCATTGAAACTAGTCCAGTTCAGAAAAGTATAAAAAGAAGTGAGTAGAAGTAAGAAATTCTGATAGAAACAAGCTGCTATGGTATGAACTCCTCGTCCTGAGCTCTGATACCACTTGTTGGACCGTTTGCGTGACCCTAAACGTCAGTAAAGTAGTTCATCTCTGAATATGAAGGCGGAATCAACATATACAAAGTCATAACAGCTTTCGGATCCATTTAACTTCTTTCTATTATCAATTTCCAATGTTTATATGTGTTTCTGATGTGATTTTGACAGGGTTTCGATGCCGTACACAAAATCTAATTCTGCTCCAAAAGTTCTATGATGACAATAGCCGGACCCCTATATATAGTCGGCCTGATTCCACTCCAAACAACATGATACATCAGGAGCGGAATCACTCTATGAGCGGAATCAGCACATTACCTAGGAGCGGAATTAACTTCTTAGACCTATAGGAGCGGAATTAACATGTTTACATAAAAACCTGATTCCACTCCAAATGACACAAGGAATTACAATATAAAATCACTATTTCATTTCCGAGCTCCAAACTAACCTATCTAGACCTAAGACTCAACTCAGACGTAGTCATCAGACATTCAGTGTACCAACAAAGTCCAAATGCTAGCACTACAACTCAAAGTGGTGGATATTCTTCATCATTTTCAAGTTTTGATCCAAATAGCACAACATCAAGTTCTCAACAGCAGAATGCTACAAATCTACAATGCAATGTGACTTTGCACATTCAGAATGGTCACAACCTGTCTCCTGAATTGGCTAAGCAACACATGGCATCTCTTGTCGCCATGTTAGAGTCGTATGAAAGCTTAGTTGCAGGAAGAATTGGTAATTCTATGCTTACGAAAGAAGACTATGACCAGATTGATGCCGAGGAACTTGAATTGATGGATGTGAAATGGTGTTTAGCTAGTGCTTGTAGAAGAGCTGAGAAGTTTCAACAAATCACGGGGAGAGATGGTTTTCGTGATCTGGCAAATTCTGCTTTAGGATTTGACAAATCAAAAGTTACTTGTTTCCGTTGCAAAGGAAAAGGTCATTTTAAACGAGAGTGTAAAAATCAAGAAGCAACCGGGAATCAAGAAAAGAACAATTATTATCAGAAATCGATTTTTCATCAGATTGAGCAACAACCATCATCGTCTAGCGCCACTGACAATGGAAAGAAGAAAGCTTTAATCATTCATCAAGATGATGAAAAGGTTGCAGAGGGTTTTAGTTGGGACAAATACATACCTGGTTCAGCTCTAGTTGCCCGAGTTCTGGAAGATGAAGCTAGTCAGAAAAGAATCCCGATTTTTCCAGATCTTGGAAGTGATGTTGATACTGATGATGAGGAAGAATATCTTAACAAATGTAGAAAAAGCATTGATCCTGACAGTTTTAATTTTTTCTATGCAGATAAAGTTGAGATGCTGAATCAGAAGAAGATTGCCCGCTTAAAGAGGGAGCTGGAAGAAGCAAAGTTACTCGCTGATGAAAAGGCGAAGACAGAAGCTGGAGAAACAAAAGTTGAAGTAGTGACTAAAAATGCAATAGAAAAAATTGTTGAAGTGGAGAAAGTGGTAGAGAAAATAGTCGAAGTTGAGAAACTTGTCGAAGTTGAGAAAATTGTTGAAAAGATTGTCGAAATAGAAAAAAATGTTGAAGTCGAGAAACTTGTTGAAGTAGAAAAGACTATCGAAGTTGAGAAGATAGTTGAAAAAGTGGTTGAAGTTGAAAAACCAATTTTGAAATGTTCAGAATCTTGTAAAGTTTGTGAAGAGAAAGACAAAAAGATTGCTAAATTAGAAAAGATTAAAGAAGATTTACTGTCTGATGTGAAGTACATGAAGGAGTCGTACGATGTGCTGTACAGAACTGTTGATAGCTTGAAAAAGACGAATTCAGAAATTGAAAAAGCAATGGAGAAAATGAGTGCAACGTTAATGACAAAACAAAGCATCATCAATGATTATATTGAAGATTGTGCTAAGCTGAAGCAGGATGTGGAACTTGAGAAGATTGAGAGTGAAAGGATTAAACGATTACTGTTGAGTTACACTACTTGTGATTATTTGATTGATCGTGTTTATCCTACTGTTGCAGGTCTGGAAGCATTCATGGATAAAAAGACTGAAGATACTGATACTGGTAAGAAACCAAGTGTCAAGTATAACAGATGTCCGCCCCCGATCCATGAAAGCTATTCACCCATGAATCCAAACGAAGAGCGTCTAAAAAAGGCAGTCAACATCAAGTTAAAGTCTGAAATCATTGATGAATTACCAGACAATATTGATGTTACATTCACAGCGTCTGACACTGATCATGAGTCTGAGTTAGTAAAGAAAGTTGTCGATCAGGTGTTAGATACGGATGAAGAGTCAAAGTCGGAGTCTAAGTCTGATAGTCCGAGTTCGTCAGAAAAGAGTCAGAGGTCACCGGTTAAGAGGGTTTACAATAAGGAATTCTTGTTATCAAAATCTAATTTGAGTGATGGTTCAATCAAAGTAGCTTATACTTTGAATGATTCAGACAAATTATATTCTGATAATGAATTCCCAATAAGAAGTGTTAAAACTGAAATGATCAAAAAGGTTTTCAAATTAACAGAAATTAATATTTCTGAAATAAAAGATTTAAATCTTATTGAAAAACCTAAACTTTACACTTCAAGGATTAAACAAAGAGTTAACAAGAAAATGGGTTACGGTTATGGTTATAATTTCCAAAAGAAATCAAACCATAATGGTAATCTCAAAAAGAAAGGTCTTGGTTTTATTTCATCAGAAAATTATAAAAATCAGAAAACTTATAAACCAATTACAAAATTTGTTTCAGGAGGAAGTTCAGAAGAAGAACAAAAGAAACCATTCTGGAAACAATCGAATCAAGAGTTTCTTGCTGAAGTGAAGAAGAATGTGAGAAAGTTTGCTCAAAGAGTTGATAGAAGAACCTGTTTCAAATGCCAAGAAGTTGGACACATAGCTTGGAATTGTCCCAAGTCCAACTACAAAGAACAGGGAGTTTCTTCTAACTTTGATTCGAGAAAGACTTGTGTTGATAAGAAAGAACAATTTGTAAAAAATGTTAAAAAGTTTGAAAATTCTACTTCTGAGGAAGGAGAAAGTTCAAAAAGATTTTACAAAAGAAGAGGTGATTTGAGTAAACAAAAGTGGGTGGTTAAAACAGATAGTTGTTCTGACAATGAATCTGATTCCATAAAATCAGAGGAGTCATTGGTTGAGAAAAAGATTGTGAGTTCCGTTCCAGAGGTGAACGATGAGGATTTTCCTCCATTGTCAAAAGAAAATTTGATGAAGAAAGTGGAAAAGTAGAGATCTCAAATCAATTCTTCACTGATAAGGGAGAATTTGATGTTGAGAAGGCTTTCAATGGAAAAGTCAAGCATATTTTTGGTAAGATGGTTGACAGAAAGGTTAAAAGTGCAAAAGATTTTTATAAATCAAAATGTTGGTGGAATAGATGTGTCCCAGAATCTCCCAAGGCTGGTCAGGCTTGGGGGAAAGTTTTTCAAAACTAAAAATCCTGACTTGCCGGAGCTCCCAGGTTGGTAAGAGTGGAGCAGGAATCGGCATCTTTCTTAGCAAATGATCTTACAAGTGGTACAGTTGGTAAAGTACAGGTGGTATATCTTTTAATTGTTAGTTTTTTATTTACAAGTGGTTATGGTTGGTGAGTGAACCTTTAAGTGATTGAAAGAGGTTTTCATTGACAAGTGGTTAATCAAGGTCATTAAGTTGAACTTGATTGGACCATACTTACAAGTGATATTTTGGAGAAAAATGTGATGAACCCCTAATCTACAAATGGTTTGAAAATCAACAAAACTAATTTTCCAGAAAAACCATTTGATTAAAACAAACTTAAGTGTTTTGAAATCACAATGGGAAAATAGTTTGTTGAAAGGGGGAGTTCTGATTGTTTATGCCAAGTGGATGGCGATTTGAAGTGATTTGATATCAGTTGTCACTTTATTGTATAGTTTGTTTTCAAATTTCCTAAAATGTGTTTGCATTTTAGGGGGAGTAAAAATTTTTCAGAAAATCCAAAAACATTAGAAAATTTGAAAAAGTCAAAAACATGATAAAATCAAAAATGAGTTTTGTTGTATAAAAGAGGAAATGATGGTACATCAGTGGACGATCACGGCATGCTAAAGAAATGGAAAGTTAAATGTGATAAACGGTTTCACTGATGATGTGCCAGTAGGTTTTTGCACATTTAGTAGATTGTGACGAGATATAAACCTAAATTCAAACTTGCTTAATTCGTGGGTAACATCTCTCGGATATATGGGTAACCCCCGAAATCTTGTTTGAAGGACCCCTCTTTCTGAGATACTAGGTCTTTATGCTTAGTGATATCTGGGGTATTATCCCGGGACTTCTGATAATGCGGAAGCAATGGCCTAGTCCCCGGAGAATACTTTACTGCTTGCTTGAAATATAGCGCCGCCCTCAGCATAAATGATGAGACAATAAAATTGCTAATCAATGCTGTTGTAAAAAAGATCCTCTAAAGGGGACCCACCAAAAGTCGAACCGTCATCTCTCTGCTGAACGGAAGTTCTGACCTGAGCTCTCACGGTTTTCGCAATTTAACCCCTTACAGATATCATCTAGGTATACTCACCTGTAAGACTGAATATTGGGATCTAGATACGGGAGTATATTCTGAGGTGGGACACGCGAATAAGTTTAAGTATCTTAAGACATTAATCTCGTATCTCGAAACAGTTGAACTTTGTGTGAAAATTTAAGTGGATCAGTATACTGACAATCTAAGTGAATCGTTTAGAACTTAAAATGTTTAAAGCTTAACGGTGTTGGTGATTTGTCTCATAAACTGATATGATCCTCTTACGCAATCTCACAAAAATAGTGTCTGTATATAGTTCTTTACTGCATTTTATTTCTGTAATATAAAATCCAAAAAGATTTTCGGTATGTTTTAGCATAAATTTTTTTGAAAAATTCAAAAAGATTTTAGACAACTGATGTTGGAAAGCTGATTTTCAAAATTCCGAGTGCTGAACATGAAGAACAGGTTTGGGAAAGTTTGTTTGAAGATGTTTGAAATGAAAATGATATATTTAAGTGGTTCATCAGAAATTGACATGATAAATCAGATTAATTAATACTTGAAAATGATGTATTCAGGGTTGTGTCTTTAAGTGATTTGCAAAGTTTCTAAATTTGTTATATCTTATCTTTTATGAAACTTATGTTTTGGGTAGAGAATATGCAGGTGAGTCAGGTCACGATCCTGATCCTGTGGAAGCCAGACTACGATCCCAGCACAAGTTGAGGGGGAGTCTGTTAGAAAGAGATAGTCTGAAGATGCAAGAGCCAGTTTGAGATTCTGGAAGAAAGAGTCCAAAGACTGATAAAGACTGAAGACATTGAAGACTCGACATTTAAGACTCGTCAACATCCGAGGGGGAGTTTGTTGGTGCATACGTCTGTCGACTTCGTCTTGTATCGAGTCTTGTACTGTAATAGTTAGATCAGGGCACGAAAAACTAGAAAGTGGTTTTTAGGGGTGATTCCGCTCGAAATGACACCTTGTCATTTCAAGCTAAATCACATAAGTTCTAATTCCGCTCGAGATGTTTATATTCTGATTCCGCTCGAAAGTGAATATCCTGATTCCGCTCGAAATGCACATTGCATGTTCAAGCGAAACCCTTGCTCCTATAAATACCTTCTGAGCGGAATCATTTGTAAGGTTCTTATTTTCCGGTACAGAACTGCTGCTGAAGTGTCGTTTGTTTGTAATTGCTGTGAAATCAATATACAAGGCAAATTTAAGTGAAACAAGCTGTTTTTCTTGTTCGTTTCTTAGTTTCCGCCTCTGAAACGGATTAGAGCTCTTCTAATTGACTCGTTTGGGTCACGAAATCGATCCTACATGGTGGAAGTACAAACATGATCTTACATATTCCCAATGAGATCATGAAGGGATTTAATAAGATTACATAAATCTTGGTGAGTGGGGGGGGCTATTGGCTGTAAATTTACAAGGGGAGGAGGTAAGATGTAATTTGTTGTGGTAAAAGGTAGTTAGTGGAAGGTAAATGGTGAAAGTCTAGTGTTTAGTGTGTACCATGTATTATGTAGTGTGTTAGTGTGCTCGGGGACCATGACTAGCTCAGAAAAAGTGAAATAATGTTTTTAACAATATTTTGGTGTCCCGGGTAATGTCCGGTTGTTCGGTTAGATACCGTTCCGTTAAAGTGCTAAGTTATTCCGTATAGGGTCCTTTATATATTTTTTTTTGTAACACTTTTAATTCCTGACACTTAGGAAATCATACAAGACCATTTAGTCAATTTTCTGCACAAGACTAGTATGTTAAAAAGCACATGTAAGTATGACGCAGTAATCAGAAAGCAGTTAAGCAATTCAGAACAGTCATTAAGCACTTAATTAATGTTAATTACTCGTACGGATACATGTAATTACGAGGGTTATCACAAATACGCAGGATTAATATTGGCATCCTACCCAAGGAGGATGGCGGTACATATCCTACCCAAGGAGGATATGTAGGTTTCGTTTTAATTCTTTAACCCATTCCCAACCACCGGGAATCCCATGCCTTAGAAAATGTGTGAACTCACCTTTGGTTTGCTCGGTACGACTAGTTACTCGCACACACTAAATCAATCAAAGCCTATAATGGTCATGCATACGAAGTCAGTTTACGTTCACGTTGTTCGTATATAAGTTGTAATCATAGTGTGCATTCAAGCAATGATCTCCGAATAGCACATAGCAGTTATACAAACTCATTAAGACCCACAATTCACATGCAAACAATTAATGACTTTTCATGCAGTTTGTAAATGGCCGACATACTAAATATAATCTCTCATGAGCCTGACACTTGATGTCATGAATTGACATAAATAGGAACAAATCATTTGACAATAAATGCATTCAGATGACTCTCATAATCATAGCCAACAACTATAATCAAATATTAACTTACAAATGCATTCTGATGATTCTTATTGGACCGATTCACCTAGTGGGCTGACTTTATTGGGCCGCTAACTATGTTTTAATTAATGGACCTATCTAAGTCACGTGATGGTCTGTCACAACATTAAAGTTCACACTCAAATACACAAAGAATATGAAATCGGTGGCCCAAAAGGGTCAATGTGTATAAACCTCACTGACAAACAAAAGCGTAATTTGACCACTAAAGAAATGTGATTGGGCCGAGAGAAGGTTAGTAAAGGCTGCTAACCCACTTGTCTTAGACGTCCAACAATTTCTGTGAATGATTCTCTTGGGCCGCACAACACTCCTAACATCACATGTACCCTACATCAATTTTAATGAAAACTTGATCATGTAATGAGTGCTATTATTTGATTGGACCAAAGATCCACTAAGCTGACAACTATTCTTGGTTAAATCATCACCCAAACATAATCTTCAATCAATCAACAATCTCACGAAAGAACTAAAACAGTTTTGTTAATTATTCATCATCGTCATCATCGTATAATCAGATTCAACTCACACATTATTCATCTCATAATTCATACGATTTAAATATGGTTCTAGGTCGTACATGTTTACCTAATCACCATCAGACATCGCACATCACAATTTTCAATACTAAATTATCGATCACCACTACCATGTCCTAATCCAACCCGTACACAAAGAACTCAACACGTAAACACATAATCATGCATGGCCACAACTGATGAGTGTACTTACCTATTACTTAGAACGAAGCGAATGAATGAAAAGATTCGTAGGAGGGAAACTTCCTCGCCGATGGAGTTGCCGTCGATCCACAAGAGTCCTAGGGTTGTTACTGTTTTCAACAATATCCCTACGTACTCCTAATTTGCAATTATACATAACTTACAAAAGGTTTGGGCTCGTGTGGTTCGGGCTTGGGATGACAGGTGTGGGCCGAAGGGGTAGAAAAGGGGTAGAGTGCAGCAAAAAGGGGTGTGTGTGTGTGGCCCAAACATACTTGCGGCCCAAGTGCGTGATTTCATTTCTTTAATAACCAACCCATATAATAGCCTAACAAGTTACATAGTGTGCAAATAATCACGGTGAATGTCAACGAACGAAACATGACGATGCTAACTACAAGGTTTGTAAAGTCAAAGCATGCAAACTCTACTATGCACATAAGAATACATCATTGTATCGCAAGTAGTCAAACACACATGTAACACGTTTAACGTATCTTACTGCTAACTGTAACGCAAACTGTGACATAGAACTAATAAGCACGTTTAACAAATTTAATGCATCAACAAGTTACAATGCAGACTATGACGTATATAAGAATATAACACTGAAACACCGAACCAATGGTCACCGAATCAGACGACACTAGCCTTGAGGGTTCGGGTTGTCACAGTATTATATCGTGTTTTATATATATAAAACTTGATTCACGAGTAAAAAGGGGTTAAAATATATCTAAAAATTATACACACACGTCACGCATGTCAAGTTTTTGGCGCCGTTGTCGGGGACACAAGGATTTTGAGAAAGCTTAAAATTAGCGACCTAATCAAATTCTAAACTTTTTCAAAACTGCGCGCCCGTTTTCAAAACTTTTTATTTTTACAGTTGGTTTAACACGGGGTCGTGCCACTGGGACACGGCCCCGTGCTACAAATTCTCAGAAAAACTTTTTCAAATGCTCAGATACAGATTTGCCCACGGGGACGTGCTAGTTCAGCACGGGGCCGTGGTCAGCATTCTGTTAAATTTTAATCTTCTGTTTTCTAATCCCGAGGCTTGTTATTCTTTTGGGTATCTTCCAATACAATGGAATACTACTCAGAAGACTACAAGTACTATATTGAGGATGATTATGAGGAACCTTATTGCACCATTTGAAGTGAATCCCATTCGGTACAACATTGTTACCTTTTCAAACCATCAACCTCATACACCACATATGAAGAACCAAGGTTTGAGCTTCCAAAGTCAAGCTTTGATTAGGATGCCAATCCGTTTGAAACATACGACACACCATCAACAATTAATCCCGAAGTCGAAAGCCTTATACAAAGTCTCAAAAATATAGAACTCTTAATCAAGAGATCTCGTGAAAAGGAAGAGACCATTTGTACTAAAGAGGTAATAATGGAAGAGGTAAAAATAGAAGAGCAACAAAACGAAAAACTCACGCATGAACCAAACCAAAAAGAAGGTAAGTCTAAAACTAACGATTTTAAAATAGAACAAAATTTTCAAGAAATTCACGTTTTGCAACCTTCTTTTGAAAATCAATTTTTGGCATCTTCTCATGCCAATTTTTTAAAAGAGTTAAACACTACCACTAAAATCGAAGAGTTAATTAGCATCACGTTAACAAATGATCAAACTTCACTAATACAAGATGAACACCATGAACTAAACATAAAACCGGTACCATGTTTTTTTCAAAACATCTTTGTTAGTAACGTGCTAATTGATAAAGATCTTTGTGTTAACATAATGCCAAACTATATTTTTGAAAAATTAGGTACTAGTGATTTTTCTCCTCCTAAAATTCCTATTTTTTCTCTCTAACCGAAAAACGATTAACACCATGGGAATGGTTGAGGATATCTTAATTCAAACAAACCAAGTGGTAGTACCAACCGAATTTATCATCTTAGATGATGCCCCCCACGTGTTGGGACAACCTTTCCTAAAATCCCATCAAACCTTAGTCAAACGGAAGCAAAACAACCTACCACTTCAATTAGGGGCTGACAAAAGGTACATAAATCTCGATCAATCAATGAAATACCCAATTGGCAATGACGACCCCCTAATTGAAGATGAAGCAGAGCCACCCGATATGGAAGAAACAGAGGAACAATTCGTCGAAGAGGAAGACGCCATCGAACAAACCTTTTCGGCCATCGATCTTAATAAAGAAGAAAATAAGTGGTCTCTTGAAGACTCACTGCCACTCGAACTCAAGAAACTACCAAAAGATCTAGAATACACATTCTTTGACGAACACTGTAAGCTCCCCGTCATCATTTCTTCTAAACTAACACCTTTTGAAAAAGAAAAAAATAAAACTTTTGAAAAAACATAAAAACGCAATCGCATGGAAACTTATGGATATCAAAGGCATCAATCCTTCCATGTGCACACAGAAAATTTTGATGGAGGATGACTATAAAACAGTAATACGACCACAAAGAAGAGTAAATCCAAATGTACAAGAAGTGGTTAAAAATGAAGTCATCATCCTACTAGATGCCGGACTTATCTATCATATTTCCAATAGCCCATGGGTAAGTCCCGTCCAAGTAGTGCCAAAAAAAGGAGGTATGACGGTAGTAACTAATGATAAAAATGAACTTATACCAACAAGAACCGTCATCGGATGGAGAGTTTGTATCGACTATCACAAATTAAACGAAGCAACAAGTAAAGACCACTTTCCTTTACCATTCATCGACCAAATGTTAGAAAGACTATCCGATCATATATTCTATTGTTTCGTCGATGGTTTCTCCGGGTATTTTCAAATTCCAGTAGCACCGAAGGACCAAGAAAAAACAACTTTTACATATCCCTATGGAACTTTCGCTTATCGACGCATGCCTTTTGGTCTATGCAATGCCCCGGCTACGTTTCAACGTTGCATGGTGGCTATCTTCCACGACATGATAGAAAAAACCATGGAAGTTTTCATGGATGACTTTTCTATCTTTGGAGATACATTTGACCAATGCCTCGATAACCTTCAACGAATGCTATCCCGATGTGAGGAAACTAACCTCGCCCATAACTGCGAAAAATGCTATTTCATGGTAACTGAAGGAATAGTACTCGGTCATAAAATCTCAAGCGAAGGAATGGAAGTTGATTGGGCAAAAATAGACACTATTTCCCGATTACCTCCACCATCCTCCGTTCGAGCCATTTGAAGTTTCCTTGGACATGCCGGATTTTATAGGCGATTTTAAGACTTTTCAAAAATTTGTAGACCTCTAACAAAATTACTTGAAAAAGATGCACCGTTCATCTTCGAAAAGGAAGGCAATAAAGCTCTTCTTACCCTAAAAGAAATGCTAGTCAATGCACCAATCATGATAGCACCCGATTGGAAACTACCTTTTGAAATCATGTGCGATGTAAGTGACTTTGCAGTTGGAGCCGTCTTAGAACAACGAAAAGCAAAACACTTTCACCCAATATACTATGCAAGTAAAACTCTTAACGATGCTCAAGAAAATTATACAACAACCGAAAAAGAGTTACTAGCCGTAGTATTTGCTTTTGATAAATTTCATTCCAAACTTGTTCTTTCTAAAACGATAGTCTATACGGACCATCCCGCCATTCGATACCTTTTCAAAAAACAAGATGCCAAGCCACGTTTGATACGGTGGATTCTTCTCCTCCAAGAATTCGACATTGAAATAAAAGATAAACGAGGAGCCGAAAACACCACCGCTGATGATCTATCTCACTTAGAAGATCCCGCTTTGGAGCTAATTCGGGAAGAACTCATCAATGAAAAGTTTCCCACCGAATCCTTGGAAATGGTAGAATCTCAAGAAGAACCATGGTACGCCGACTATGCTAACTACCTCGCTAGTGGCAATCTAGTCAAAGGTTGGTCACATCAACAAAGAAGAAAATTGTTTACCGATGTAAAACACTATTTTTGGGAAGACCCATACCTTTTAAAAATGTGTGTCGACCAACTCATCCGAAGATGCGTCCATGGTCAAGAAGCAAGAAAAATTCTTCGCCATTGTCATGAAGGATCGTACGGAGGACATCATGGAGTCACGAGCACCACATGAAAGGTACTCGATTCAGGATTTTATTGGCCAACCATCCATAAGGATGCATACAATTTAATTAAAACATGTGATGCATGCCAACGAACAGGTAATATCTCCTCAAGAAACGAAATGCGTCAAAACGACATTCTTATTTGTGAAATTTTTGATGTTTGGGGTATGGATTTTATGGGACCTTTCCCATCATCAAAAGGGAACAAATACATTCTTCTAGCAATCAATTACATGTCCAAATGAGCCGAGGTCGAAGCTCTTCCAACTAACGATGGAAGAGTTCTGGTAAAATTCCTAAAATGATTATTCTCTCGTTTTGGCACTCCAAAAGCACTCATTAGTGATAGAGGTACCCATTTTTCAATTATCAATTAAATAAAATTTTAACAAAATATAGGGTCTATCACCGTCTTTCAACCGCCTACCATCCTCAAACCAACGGTCAAGCCGAATTAACAAATCGAGGGCTAAAAAGAATCTTGGAGAAAACCGTAAGTCAAAATAAAAAAGATTTGGCAGATAAACTAGACGATGCTTTATGGGCCTTCCGAACCACCTATAAAACACCAATAGATACCACCCCATATAAGCTCATCTATGGAAAAAATTGTTACCTCCCAGCAGTACAAGGTCTGACACTACAGTTAATGAAAAGGAGAGAGATTGAAGACCATAGGACCGTGCCAGGAGGGCACGGAGCCGTGTTGGTGGTCTGACTTCAGCTATAAATAGGGGTGCTTGGTTCCATTCCAATCCATCCCATGGCAAACCACTTCTCTCACACTTTCCACCACTCCACCACCACTACTACAACACCAACACCCACCACCATCATCAATCTTCCATCATTTAGAGTGTGTAGTAGTCTTGTGATCCAAGATCGATCGTAAGAGTTCTTGTCAAACAAAGGCCATGCTTGGCTAAACTCTTACATCACTTTGTGAAGACAAATCTTTTATGTATTACTTTTTGATTTCCAACCTTTGGCTCCTTTTTATTTTGGTATGTATTAATGACTTTAATAACTAGTTTTTTATGTTGAAGGTGAATTTATTTAACCATTCTTCATGTGTTTTTTATTCACACATTCGTGTCTTTACGGTCTATATAAAGCACGTTAACTACTTGGAAGGGGGTTAGAAGGGTGGTTGGGTAATTCTATGTCTCGTTCAGTGTATAGATCCTGCGAGAACTCGGTTCAAGCTTAGTAAGACTTCACGAGTGGGCGGTACTGTTCGCCTTGGGAGAAGTAAGAAACTGCTTGAATCCCTTATCTATAAAATACTATTAAAACTTTAAACCGACACTGCAGGATTGTATCCTTGCTGACTCAGACCAATGGGTTGAGGGTAACGCTACTTGGAAGGGGGCCAACCACTTTTCGCATTAATAACTTACTTAATTATCTTTCAATAATCCGACCTTGCGGGAGTGTATTCCTGCTGACTCAGACCAATAGGTTGAGGGTAACACTGCCTGGAAGGGGGCCTACAACTATAACTGAAAGATAATCTCTTAAAATGCCCAAAGTGCGGAAATCATTAAAAGATAAATAAAAGAGGGGTTGGAACCAAGTGATTCCTTGTTCTCTATTTGTTTTCCTTATATTTTATTTTTGCTTTTTAGCTTGTCTTTTTATAACTTTCAAAACTTTTCATCAAAAATTTGGTTAGATTAGACGTTAACGATAAGCCGGTACTAAAAGCTCTTGCCATCACTATACTACGTCCACGATGGGTGCACTTTCCCTAACGTGTGTAGAGTAATAGTATTATATCGTGTTTTATAAATTTAAAACTTGATTCACGAGTAAAAAGGGGTTAAAATATATCTTAAAATTATACGCACACCTCACGCACGTCAAAAATCAGTCCATAGTAACTAATTAATCAAATCCAAAGGTAAAAAGCATCGAATGCTTAGATTACCGTGTTCATGAATAAATTTAAACACATAAAAAACCGTCACTTACAAGAATCCTCCATCCGACGGAAAGCACTAAGAAACTAGCCGCTCATGTCGGTTGAATGATCTTCACAAGCTTGATACCCGGTTGAAACCATCTTTGATCTAATTAATATTGTGAGATTAATGACGATGATGTGATTTATGAAACAAACTCCAAAATTTTTTTCCTAATGTCTTGTGTATATGTATGATGATAATCAATCTTATATTGTGATGATGTGAATGATATTTCGCCACACAGTGTGGGGCTAGGCAAGGCCCGTCCTGGCCCGTCGCCTGGCCTCAACACCATCCTGAACTTACCGGCGTCGTCGCAATTGTCCCACCCCAGACGGTGAGGATGGTCACTAAATGATTAAATTTTTTACCGTTTGATCGAGCTCGCCACAACTCCAGCCACTTTCAGTTTTTCTCTGAGATCTGCTCTTGTCACTTCGCCGGAAAACATAAACTCCAGCAAAGTCATTCATCGTTTATACCGAGCTCAATTAGGTAAGTTCTTTACATGATTTTATTCGTTTACATCCATCGAACAAAAGACCTAATACAATTCCGATTAAACTTGCATGCTTCTGTTCAATTTGGGGAATCAAAGGTTAGGGCTTGTTTGAGATTTATTTGTGGTAGATGGTATAAATTTACACTAAGTTGGAATGGGTTTTTTAATGTAAATAAATTTAGGGAATTAAAGGTGGGGTAGACTCATCCTCCATTTACTTGGTTCCATTATTGGAGGGGCATCCTCCAAAGACTATGACGTGACGCTAAGGTGGAGGGTCATCCTCCAAGGACTACCCTTACCCATACCAAGTAGCCTTAATCCTCAAAAAGTCCAACCCCACGTGATGTTGTAAGATCAAATAAATGCTCCCAAAAGTCTGCTTATGAATCATGATTATTATCTCTGATCAAAGAAATTAATTCCCCCCACTTGTGTGTTGCTCTCAATGTCGTCAAAAAAGATGTCTGCGCATTCAAGTGTGTCGGCTGCTTCCAATCTTTTTTTGAATGATCAGAATTAATGTGGCTTGCCTCCCATTATTATACATATTATTTCAAAGTTGTCATGAATAGTATAATTTAGTTTCCTTTCAATATAGAGTTAATTACGTTTTTTCGTTCTTGTGGTTTGCCAAAAATCGCTATTTCAGTTCATTAGTTTAAAATTTGCAAAAACAGTCCCTGTGGTTTCACTTTCGTAACTATTACAGTCCACCAACTTAACTCCATCCATTTTTTCTGTTAACTTTTGGTGAAATGACCAAATTGCCCCTATGGTTTAATTAAAAAAAACATTGGGGACAGGTTTCGAACCTGTGCCCTTTGCTTTGAAATGTGCTTGTTAAACCAATATGCCATGTATTCAAATTACCTGTATATTAAAATTAAAACTGAATGAATAGCAATAAAAACTAAGGGATGAGCAAATGGTATCGGGTATCAGTACCGGTATCAAATTTATCAAACCGGATGTATTTTTGGTACTGGTACGGCACCGGTATTCACCAGTTTTTACCCTCAAATACCGGTGTTGTATCAATACCGACCGGTACCGAACCGTACCGTACCTGGTATATTCGGTACCAGTACCCACTTTTGGGAATTTCGGTAATGGTATTTTCGGTACCGGTTGGTACCGAGCTCATCAAATCCTGTAGCAACGTAGCAATGCAAGTAATTGCACCGTTTATATTACTTTTCATACACACAGTAAGTAACTGTATTTTGTTTGAATGAGGTTTTATATACACAACAACTTATTTTGCTTTATTTTTTGTCTTTTTCTGTAATGAATAAATTGTAGCATGCAAAATTAACTTGGATATTTGATGAGCAAATCGTATCAAATACTGTAATCAAACCGGTATCGTATCGGTACCAAATTTACTATACCAAATCATTTTCGGTACCAATATGGTACCCACCTTTTGACGTTTTCAGAATCGTTACTTTCGGTTCGACACCGGTCTAGCACCATACCTGTATTTATTGATTTTTACCTTCACATACCATACCATACCGTATTGTACTGAGCATTTTTGGTGCCGGTACCTAATTTCGATAATTTTCCGGATCGGTACTTTCGGTGTCGTTACCGGTACCGAGCTCATCCATATTTTAACGTGTTAGCACCGTAATAACTGAACTGAGAACAACCGAATTTCCAACGTGTAGGACGTGCGGGTCTTATTATTATATATTATGTTATTTAAGATCGTTTTTTAGGACGGAGTGAGTATCCTTATCACGACATTTTTATTTATATTTTGATATTCGGTATTTGATTGCCGTTACTGACACACATTTTGCAGTCATTGGGTCCCCACCGCAACGCGGGGGAGGAAAATCAACTAGTTAGGGTTAAAACCCTTTTAAATGCCTTCTCCAATAAATCATGTGCGCTGCTTTTTATATCTCACCATAGCTTACGGGTTAAGACCGTAGGCTACGGTCTTCGCATACTGTTTCTTATTTCTTTCTTGGTCGTATGCTACACTAAAGTAACCGTAGGCTATGGTCTTCGCATACTGTTTCTTATTTCTTTTTTAACTTATCAAATCTGAACCATACATGTCATGGCTTCATATATAAGTCTATTTCAACTTTCAATTAATGACCAGAAGGCCCCTAAACTTCATTTGTTCATGTTTCTCGCAAATTTAAATTATCTCTTGGCCCGAATCAAGCCCCGAATGTTGTGATTGATAATCCGCCTTTCTTATTCCGCTTCATCGCCAAGTCCTCTAACTTCACCGATTTAGACGGTTAACCGGTAAAACCACAAGAACTCGTAGTTATGACATTCGAAATATATAACCACCTAAAATGCACAACACATAATTTAAACACTTTAGCATACAGGTTTCACACTCTCCATCAATACACGTTCAAAATGATGGGCTTGTTCATCACCCATCTGCCTATGGTGGTCAGCCTCCCCTCACTAAAGATGAGTCTGGCAGAATACCAGAACTCTTGAAGTATATCTGGATGATTCCAGATATTGGCAGTTATGGCGAAGGCCAGTGGACTGTTGAGGAGTAGGGACAAGCTGATACCACATCTTTCCCATGCCGCACTGGCAACGTCCAGCCAGACTCTTAGGTTGTGTCGGGGGGCATAGTTCAACGGGAAGTGAAGAATTTTTCTTTGAAGAAGATGAAGAGTTTGGGTTAGGGTTTTTGAGCAAAGTGATGGAGATGAAAGTGACTTGTGATAGAAAGAGATCTCCATGTGGTAGTTATTTATAAATGAAAGTGCATTTTGCCATAAATAAAACCTACCAACTTGAGATATTGTATCTCCATTTTCCTTATTGCGAAGATCTGATGTTAGAGGAATAAAGGAATGTTTAGAGCTGCATCTCTTCTCATTTATGATTTAGGCGTCCATGATCTGTGAAATATGCATCATTTATTGTCCATGTGTCGCCTATTTCTCTCTAAGTGTGGATGAGTAAGCAATGAATGTTAAGAAAGAGAGAGTGGACATACATTTAATTTTTCTCAGATTATCTACTTTATGATGCAAGAAAGGCCTAATTGAATGGTTTCTTGTGTGATTTTATCCTATTTTTTCTAAGAAGAAAAAAAAACAACGAACTAAAGGAAAAAATGTACAAAAATGAAGGTATGATATGCATGCATGGAATACGTACTTTTGAAAAATATTCTTCTTTGATGGTTCAACAGATTTCAGTTGGCTTAGTCAGAGATTCCGATAATTTTACCAGATTTCTTGTAAGCTTATTAGATTTCTGGTAAGCTTATTAGATTTTTGATAAGAAATTAGAATTGTCATCAAATTTCAGATTATCTTCCTGATTATCGGAATTTTGTTTGTTTTGTGGCAAAATTATTTTTGAAGTTTCTTCATATTTCATGTTGACCATTCCTAGTTTGCTGATTAAGAAATTGTGTCTTTTCTCATCAAGAGGTTTTGTGAAAATATCAACAATTTGGTTTTCTGTTGGAACAAAATACATTTGAATGTTACCTTTCTCCACATGATCTTTTATGAAGTGATATCTGACATCGATATGTTTTATTCTAGAGTGATGCACTGGATTTGAAGTTATTGCTATAGCACTCTTAGAGTAACAAAGTATTGGAATTCTTGTAAGATTTACTCCATAGTCTCTCAACTGAGTCTGCATCTATAGAACTTGTGATCAACAGCTTGCTGCAGCTACGTATTCTGATTCAGATGTGGACGTGGATACACAGTTATTACACCCTAACATGTTTTAACCGAAAAGACGCAGCGGAAAATACGAACCATAAAATTTCTTTCTTGATTAACTGTTTGACAAACTTGAAGGTTCATTTATAAAGTGTCGAACAGTTTCTTCAAAAGAATTACGACATTCATTCTTAACTTAAGTATCATACGTAATAGATAAATACAAACAATGTGACCATTCTCCTCGTACAATCCTTGCTCTTTGACTCGATCTACACCCGCTCGTCCATGATGGTGATAGAGACAACCTGTGCAAATCCTGCGGTCACCATATTGAACTAGCCCATTAGTGATTGGTAACATCATACAAAACTAAATACATACATTTGAAGACTATATAACATTCTAAACTACATAATTCTATTTCATTTGATTATCCTATCGAATTCATTTGCTCCAATTCCGACATCTATTCCTCAATGACCGACGTTCTCGTACCTGCAATACATTTCTTTATCAATGGAACACGATTAGTATCACATAATCTCGACGTATTGGAAATTCACATATTCACATAAACATGTATCATTGGTATACATTCATTCAACTACGGCACATGTATACACTTTCTTAAACCAGTTACGTGCATACTAATTCCATACATATATCACACATATAAGCTCATGTTACTTACGTCAACAGTGATTACATGTCTACAATATGCATACAAGTCTCCATTGACTTAATTACATTTCATTATCATACTTATTTGCGCATAAAAATATCCACCTATAATATTCCTATGAGCAAGTTCTATCCCTTCATGTGCGTAATATATACTAGTGCATTGTTCAACAAGATTCGAATCACACACACACACACACACATATATATATATATACATATCCCCTGCGAGCCACCAAAATCATTATTTGTATTCGTACGATGTAATTAAGCCTTTTTATGATCTTTTGTAGGTTATACTATCTTCCGGAAGTTTATCGGGGCCTTTGCATAAGCCTTAGGGGATACGGAAGTTCGAGACGCAAAAATATACTCAAAACCAAAATTTTCATGTTTGCTGCCCATTCCTGTCACACCCTCAAATTCCACATGCAGGGTTTTACCGTGAGGCGTGTGACTGACCAGGATCCAACCACTAATCATGTTGAACCAATTATTTAAGTTGTAAAATCATCACAATCAACACTATTAGTGATCAGCGATTAAAAGGCCAAAATACAGTTTAAGTTAGCAGTGGAAAATAAAGTAAACCCATCATAAACTTAAACCACAAGTTTATTAAATATACGAAGTTTAAGGCTTTACGAACCACACACTCCTGCCGATTACAACGTTCGTCCATAGTTGTACCTAACATCCTGCAAAGCATGCAGTAGGGTGTCAACATAAAGTTTATGAGTTCAAAGTTTTCGGTATTGTTTCAAAAACAAGTTGTTAAAATACTTAGTTTTATAAAACATGTCATGGGGAGCTACCCCATCGTTAATCTACTAAATTGTGTAATGCCGAAACTTGACTATTGTAGTTGTTGTGACCCGTGTCAATGTCTATCATCATTGACCAGTTGTCAAAGCAAAGTTAACGCCCGTCTTCCTTGTCACGATGTGAGGTTTGTCAAACATAATAGCGCTATCACCTAATACCCCGTTCGCCAAACCCAGCGACTAATCATTATAAATGTGTGGGGACTTTCAGATAGAGTTTGTTTAGTCCGCTAAAGACATGAAGTATAAAATACAGTATTTAATAGTATTCCAAACCAGGAATACTAGGCAATCCTAAACCAGGGAAACTGTGGTTCCCATCAACCGGGAATACATGCTTTTAGTAAATGTGTGAACTCACCTTTGCTTAGCTCGACAGATTAAAGTACTCGAGCTAGTATGGTCAACCACATCCTGTTATGGTTACCAATATTATTAGGATTTGTGTATGTCACACCCCAAAAACGTCGCAGCGGAATATTTAAACGTAGTGGAGACGGAAGTTGGTGCCCATTTATATCTTGTCGAGCGATGCATTTTATTGTTGGACATATTGGTTTATTTTAAACATAAGTTATTAAACATTACGTTTTAAGTCACGACACAATTACATAGTTAAGATGTCTTTGATCCTCGCGGATCTTATTACAAAAGTCCCAGAAAGTTTAAAAGTTGTCCAACATTTTCAAACAAACGACATGTATCATTCAAACACAAGATACGCCATGATTTCCCGAAGCCGATTTCATGTACCTATAGAACACGTTAAAATCAAGTGTCAACACAAAGGAAGGTGAGTTCACTTATTTGTTTACTAACAAATTTTATTCCAATGAAAACTTTCTAATTAGGTGTTTATTTAAAAACAATTCAGGAAATTTTTAGAAAGTCCATTTTACTTCCTTAATAAAATCCATGGGCCTTCCGTCGGTTCATTACTCCGACGATTGTAGTACTGCCCAGGTTTTGTATATTAAATTCTAGTGTCAACTTTCAGACTCGTATGTTAGCTAGACGATACGAACTATATATTATCCATGCAGGGATAATCAATGCTAGACAATAAACATAATCTTAATTCGTTGTTTGACATTGACTCGGGGCGACCGGTCACGACGGCGTTGTCAACCCGATAGATCTACCAACAATTCCTCGCGTACCATACTTAACTGATTAAACGACATCATGGGTGGTGTAGGGTTCTTTCTCGAAGAACAATATGATGTCTGCCTCACGTACAATATATATATCCTACTAATATGACAATTTAATATACTACGACTTACGAATTCCCCTGTCACTCAAATGTTGAGACTCAGTCTGGAATTCATTCCCATTTCGTACGGTCTCGTTTCACTTAAGAAATACCGCACTCACAATATTCATTCTTCAAAATCGTTTTACTTCAAAACGTATGACTTATCAAATTCATATATTTTCAGCGAAAATATATATTTTATATTAAAAGGTATGTTTTATTTCGAAAACATTATTAAACCCTTTTAATGACGTGTTCCACCCCCAAAATATATATAAAACAGTAAAAAGAGGGGTTTAGTGACACTCACCTTTGGGTGCGTATTTTAATACCGCAATCCCAGAGATTGATTATTATATAGTCGTAATATAAGAACATTTCTAAATCAATATACGTATTCAACACAAAAGTCCTAAGTTTCTCCGTTTCTTAGAATTATCACATAACCCTGAGATTTTCTCGAAAAGTTGTCATTTTTGATTATGTTGGCGTGTTAATATATGAGTCTCTCTATATATATATATATATATATTTTTATATAAAATTTTGCGATTTGAAGGATTTTATTGGTGACCATTATTGTGTAAATCCATTAACTTTCTCGTTGTTACGTATTATATTTACGATTTGCGCACAGTTTTGTATACACATAAACGTTCATAGAATTTAATACCGATCACGCAAAATATTACTAACTTATCTATTTTATCATTTTTAAAGCAATTATGCATAAAACATCTGATAAGTACCAAATTTCATGCTCGACAAACAAATTACACATATAACGCAATTTTACCGTTTCCACCGCACATAACGTACATGCATACATGCATAGTCTAAATTTCTCATTGTCAAATTAACACTTAACATATTATCACATTTACAAAGTTCAAATTACTTAATATATTTTATTACATAAGGTTCACTCAAAATTTACCCATACTAATGTTCATCGAAAAATGCGTATTTTAGTGATTCGGTAACGTCTTCGGGCGTCGGAAGTCATGTATGACCATCCAAACACCTAGTAAACTTAAAATTAGTTAAAATAATTATTTTTAAACTAAAAATATTAGTTTATTTACTGATCTAAATCAGTTTTATAAAAATCATCCGAAAAGCCGATTTTTGAACGCTTTAACGCATAGTTTTGCGTTAAACGTTACCGTAACCATCCCAACTCGAAACGACTTGATATTTTAACACAATACATGTTATTTAATGATTAAAATAGTGGTTATAATCAGATTAGGGCAGTTTTTATATAAGTCACATAAATCATGCGATTTCATGTATTTTTTCAACACTTTAGGCACAATGTACTACATGCAAAACTAGTAAACTTTATGACAAGTATCATACTACTTTAACACATGAAATAACTTTATTTTTAAGGTGTATAATCTGATCTAAAACTATTTTTATCATAACATCATTTATTCATCATTTTAAGTACATACACCCATATGCATGACTATGTACAAGCACTTAATGCACATATGTCATATCATCATCAACATGTATGGATTAAATGCATCTAGACATGCCTTTAACTCATGTTCATATGTACAAAATTAATATCATCTTCATATGATCATCATCATCTAATCATTCAACATAAGTGCAAGACACATTCCTTCACATTTATGAATTAACAACAAATTTTGTGTGCATGCATATACACATATATATATATATATATACACGGCTCACACATATATACACATTCATGTGCTTCCAAATTTATACTTTTCACATGACTAACTAAAATCACAAAAACCTTTATATGACACCTTTTTATCATACATGCATTCACTTTTTAAAAATCATAACAATCAAGAATCAATCAAAAGTCAAAACTTAAACTCATATACATATACATACAATCATACATACGGCCATCCATACACACATATACTCTTCCATTTTTGTTTTGAATAAGAATCTCATTTGTTATTAGTTTCAAGTTAGTGAATCATCCAAGAATCTTGAGAAACTTCTATCATCATCAAAATCATCAAGAATCAAGAACAAGGATTTTAAAGTAAACTTTATACCTTCAAGATTTTGATGGGTTTTTGAACAAGAGTGATGATATGTAACTTGGTTCTTTCTTGAAAAACCTTGTAATCACATTTGGATCTTCAAATGAGCTTGAAACATACTTGAAATTGTCTTGAATCTTCAAGAAATTGTTCAAAATTTGAAGATGTATGGATGTGGGTGTGTGTTCGGTCGAGTTCAAGAGAGAGAGAGTGAGATGAAGATTGTGAATGTTGGAATTAGAAGATTATGGAAGATATGGAGGGTTTTAATGATTATTGCATTCTCCAAGACCCACACTTGTCAAATTGGAAGCAAAAAGGAAAAAGGTGGGCAGCCATATGGCCGCCACCTATCCCATATACACACACATTTCGATTATATATATATATGTATGTAATATTAAGTAAAGACTGGTATTTAACCGGTTACCGGGTATTTTATCTAGCGTTTTAATCTCGTTTTTGTGCGTTTTAAATTATTTTTATCATTCTATAAAAATAATCACTTAAAATTATTATTGAAATAATTACCAGTTGCCTCGACTGGCTACGTTGTCGGTATTTGGTAGTATGCGCGCTGTGCTGCGCGCTATACGTTAAAAACCACAAAAATAGGAATTTAAGCGTTTTTATTTATTTTTGTCATTCTACAACAATAAATTTATCATATTATTGCTAAAATGATTTTCAGTTGCCTTGTCGGGCTGTGTTGACAGTATTTTGTCGGTATACGTGCTGCATCGCGCGGTACGCGCTTAAACTCGAAAAATAGAGTTTCTTAGCGTTTTAATTTATTTTTCCTCACGGATATGATTAAAATAATTATTCTAATCATAACAGACTATTATTAGGATTTTAACACTGTCCGGTTGGTCACCGATGTTCGTTTCGCATTTTAATCGTTACGCGATAAGCGTCCATCTTACCGTTGCTAACATAATTTTTATCAAAGTTAAATTTTACCAATACACTAAATTTCACATATAAACATCATAATTAGTCAAATATAGTCCTGTAACCTATTCACAGTACGTGCTATAATTGTACGGTACGGCCTAAGAAGCCGGGTGTCACAGTCTCTCCATGTTTAGGAAATTTCGTCCCCGAAATTTTTACTTCACAGGTTTTGTTTTCGCACTAAATAAAATAATAAAACGAATCTATTGAATATAGTCTCATAGTTTCTGCGAGAAACTTGGATTCTTCCGCAGAGTCCTTGTAGATCTATATTACACACGTTCTCGATTCCTATATTCTCATCTCAATACTCTCCACCCTTTTCCAGGGTCCAACATTCGGTATTCGCATCCATCACGTTCACTGCAAACGCAGGATAATCCTTTCGCAACAACTCAGCATCCTTACAATACTGACCACTCTCGACTATCAACACTCAACACTCGACTCTATTAATTTTCGCGAATAGCTTCCGCCTTTCCATTGTCATCAGGACGAAAGATTCCAACCAGCTTCTTCGAGCGATAGTCCTCATTTCTTCCTCTGAAAGTGAATTCATTCTTGCATTTTCGTCAAAGTTTCTCAACTCCTCCGATAAGAATCCAATCCCTAAAACTACAATCGCCTTACTAAATGCTATAACCACGAACGACCTCGCTAGTTTCTATCAATTTACCAATTATTAATTCTATCAGACACTTTATACTTGGCTTACTTATAGGTGAACACAACAATGGTTCATAGTTTCTAGAACAAAACTCAGTCTGCTTTAGTATCATAAGTATAAACATAAATTGATTTTTTATTCGAAACATACCGGTAACAGTAGCAGGGCTCTCGCTTGCCTTCCTGATACTTGTCCCAACGGAATTACTCTTAACGTCCTGTCCTTTTGAATTCGGGCATTCTCTTTTGTAGTGTCCTTGTCCACCGCATGTAAAGCATCCTTCAAGCACAGCTCCATCCAATGTACTCTTAGCGTAACACTGGGAAGTCACATGTCCAGTTCGGCTACATCTGGTGCACTTCTCCTGTCCATCGCCGTCCTTACCCTTTCCTGACTCTTGAGGGTTAGCTGCACTTGCTTTCTCCAATTTGCGTTTCTGTTAGGACCGGTTTGACTCCGTTTCGATTGCTAACCGACTCGTACGACGTGCGGAAACCGTGCACGAGTGAGACCGAACACACGAACAGTAAAATAAACTGTGATTCTTTGATAGATTTGATAGCGTACAAGAACCTGAATCACGTGGACAAGCTTTCTCTCTCTAGAATCTCTCTCTAGATCTCTAGCTCTCCAAATGCTCTAAATGGCAAAAGTCCTAATTCTTAAGTCTAATGCTCTATTTATAGGCACAAGGTTATAAGGAGGTTTTCCTTATTTACAATAACGCCACCTTGCCCTTTTTACTAACTATTACATCATAAAGTCTAGTATTTTTCATTTTCTGCTACAGTTCTGATTGACGGAGGCGATAGACACATATTGCACTAACATACTCCCCCTTGGATATTGCCGCAGTCAATCTCGTAGCGTTTTATCTTTTCTTTTCTCTCTCCGAGTCTTCTTGAAAATGTGATATTATCAGCAACCACAGACTCCCTCTTTCTCGAACAGAATCCCCGTGGATCTGTCTTCAGGTTTCCGTAGCTCTCTCTATCGATAGACTCTTCCTTCAGGCTCCCCCTTTCGTCAAGCTTCCGTGCTTTTGGGATCGACACCTTGCTTTCAGAATACAAGCTCCCTCTTTGCTTCGAGCTCGTCTTCAGACTCCCCCTTAGACTCTGCTTCCGGGATCGTAGTCTGGATTACCTGCAATCACTCATACAACTATAAGTAACAACATTTTAATCTTCCAGATATAGTAATCTGACAATTCAAACCTTCTCAAAATTACTTCTCATGAATTTGGTAGTTTCATCAAATCGTATCGAAAACTAACTCTATAACAATATAAGCATCCAAATCCCCCACAGTTAATCATCCAAGTCCAAATTAATGACCTTGGAGATATCACAAACTGTTTTTGATTTTTGATTTTAAAACGTCAAGTTTCAAATTAATGAACTTGTTTTATTTTCAGAAACACAATCAGCTTACTTAGATTTTGAAACTCAACACTCAGACATCGGTTGTCGAAAATAAAGCAGAATCAAAAATCTTTTTGTATTTTCTGAAAATATAAAGCAGTAAAGAAATATGTACAAACATATTTACGAACAATATTTTTGTTTGAGTATGCGTTAGAGGATCATATCAGTTTTTGACAAATCACAAGAACCGTTGAGCTTAGTTACACAGTAAGAATTAAACAATTCACTTAGATTGTCGATATACTTGTCCACTTAAATTTTCATACAAATTTCAACTGATTCAGGATACAAATTATGTATTTTAAGAACTTAAACCCATTCATGTGTCCCACCTCTTGAATATACTCCCGTATCCAGAATCCCAATAATCAGTCTTACAGGTGAGTATACTACAATGATATCTGTATATAAATTAGGTATGCGAGGGCCGAGGGATCTCAGGTCGATACTTCCGTATACGCAGAGAGATATCAGCTTCGACTTTTCGGTGTGTCCCCTTTAGAGGATCTTTTTGCTTACAACAGTAGCATTTATCTATTTTATTGTTTCAGCATGCTGAGGGTTTAATGCTGTGTATCAAGCATTGCAGCAAGTATTAGCCAAGGACTAGGTCAGAACTACCGTTCAGCAGAAGTCCCGGAATAATACCCCAGACATCATTGAGTATAAAGACCTAGTATATCAGATTATGAGACCTTTCAAACGAGATTTCAAGGGTTACCTATATATCCAAGTAGTGTTCCCCACGAAATAAGTAAGTTTGAATTTAGGTTTATATCCCGAAAAAGTTTACTAAATGTATAAAAACCTACCGACACATCCACGGTGAGATCGTTTAACACATTTAAACTTTCCAATTCTTTAGCGTACTGTAACTGTCTACTGATGTACTATCATTTCCTCTTTTTACGCAAAAACTCAATTTTCAATTTTATCATGTTTTTGGCTTTTTCAAATTTTCAAATGTTTTTGGATTTTCTAACAATATTTCTCCCCCTAAAATGCAAAACCATTTAAAGAAAATTTGACAACCAACACTGATAGCTTTGTCTCGCCATCCATTTTCTGCTTCTCATGCACTGATTTGCAGAAAATATAACATACCCCCATGATTTACAACCCATTGATCTTAACAGTTTGAAAACCGTTTTTCAATCTGATGAAAGTAATCATGTTTGTTCAGCCGTGAGGATTTCGGCGTATTCAATCAACATACATTCAAAACAATATATAAAAAACAACATATTTTTGGTTTTTCAAAATTTACCAAACTAAAAGCATATTTTTGGTTTTAGATTTTTCAATTTTTTAGGATTTAGAAAATATTGTTTATTTATGTACAAACATCACTCAAACTAAACTCCCTGTTCAACCAAACCAGGGTCCTGCAACCTCTTCCTGTGCCAGGCTGCTCCAACTACTATTCTCACAATCTTCAGCTTCATTGAGCACCTGCACATTCAAACTTTATCAATCATTTAAACAATTTAGCCCAGGTCTGTTGGACCTTAGGCATTTCAACACAATAATTTTCATTCAATTTTGGAAACTCTTTGTCATTTAAAACGTTTTCAATTTTGACTTCAACTTTCTCATCTTTTACCGACGTCACTTGTTTCTTAATACTCCACATTTGACCTTCCGGAGTACCTCTTTTGTAAAAATTTGTCTCTTTTTGAACCTTTTGATTTTGAACAACATTTTTAGGTTTCCAAAACTCTTGAGGTTTTGTCATATCAACAGATATTCTCCAACTCTGTGTTGTTCTTAATCTGGGTGTGTGAGAATTCCAGGTCTGTCTTGAATCGAACCTGTTCGGGTTTGATTTCCAATTTTGATTTGAAGCAAACTTGTTTGTATTGTACCTCCAAGTTTGTTTCGAATCAAATCTGGTTGACCTTGATTTCACATCCTCAGATTTCTGTTTTTCAACATCAACAGGCTTTGGATTTGGACACTTTCGTGCAACATGTCCAATTTGATCACATTTAAAACACACTTTCTTTGAAACATCCTTGGCCTGTTGTTGTTTCTTTTTCATAGCATCAAACTCCTCATTAGACTGTTGTCCAATTTTGAGTTTTTCCTCTTCTTTCAAACTTTTCCCTTGAACAAAATTCATCTTTTGTTGCAAATTTGGTTTTTTACTTTGATTCCAATTCCGTTTGTTTTTATAACCCAAACCAGCTTTCATGTTTTTCTTCTTAAAACCAGGTTTGTTATAAAAAGATTTATGACCTTTACCAGCAAACTTTGAAATCTCAGACTTCTCAATCTCAACCATTTTGAAAACTTGATTGACCTTTTCTGAAATCACATTCTGAATCGGGAATACAACATCTAAGAATAATTTGTCCGATCCAATCATGGTATAAACCAATCCTTTTGAATCATCATTCAAATTTTTCTCGGATTTTGTGTTTTTCAGATAACCATCATAAAGATTTCCTTCATTTTCATCCTGTGATTCAGACTTACCTTTTGTAGACTCATCTTTCAAAACGCTTTCAACAACCTTACTTACCACATCTGAATCATTAGCATCATCAGATTTGGAGTAAGTCACATCGATACTTTCAGGTAACTGGTCAGCTATGTTCAAACCCTTTGCCACCTTTTCCTCATCATAAAAAGTATAATTGTTTCTCAATGGTGGTGGTACCTGATGAAATTCTGAACCAATACCCTTTTTGCAATTTTCAGTATCTTTGTCATCTGGTGTGATGTTGAAAATGCGTTCGAGAATGTACGAAGAGTTATGATAACTTTGAAGTTTGGTAACAACCTTTTCTTTTTCAGCCAAGACTTGTTTAAGATTTGCAATTTCATCAACACATTTGTTTAATTCAATTTGCTTTTCTTTAAACTGTCTCTCATACATTTCTTTGGTTGTTAAAGTTTCAGACAATCTTTGATCAAAACTTTTGACTTGGCTCTTCAAAGTATCATAAGCTTCTTGTACTCTCTGACTCGACCACTTTAAAGAATCATACTGTTTTTGTAAATCTTGAAATTTAGATTCTTTTTCAACACAATCGACACATTTTGTAGAACACAGTTGTCTATAAACATCATTATCCTTTTCAAGACCTTGACATTTCTGTGTCAATTTTTCAACTTTTAATTTCAAAATTTCTTCTTTTTCAATCATATCTTTACATTTTATTGTGAAACCATTTTCAAGTTTGCTTAATTCATTATCTTTTGTTTTTATCAATTCATCTTTTTCAATACAGGCTTTGCACATTTCTATGCAATTCCTGCATTTGTTTTCTTTTTTATCAACCAATTCAACATTCGATAGATCAGAAGATTTTTCTAACCTCAGTCTCATTCAGCACCGATTCTTCTGACTCAACTTTCTGATCGTTCTCCTTTTCTTCTTTCTGAGCTTCTGCATTCTTCTGTTCTTCTTCAGCTTTCTGTTCCTCTTCAGCATCAATCTTCGCAACAGTTTTCACTTCTTCAATCGTCTTCTTCAATTCTTCTTCTTTTCTTTTCTTCAGTTCTACCACCTTCGGTAAACTTGCTTCAAAAACTTCTTTTAACTTGTTCATCAAATTTGGCAAATAACTTTTATCAGAAAGCCTTCTTGTGTTGAAAGTGCCCTCACTTGGAAACACATTGGTTACAGCATCAAAATCCACTTTTGATGGATCAACTACTGGATTACCCTGTGGATCCATGTAACACTCTAACTCTTCATTCCATCTTTTAGCTCTCTGGGCTTCTTTGAATGGTTCATACAATTTGCCAATCTCCCATCTCGCACTGTCTCTTCTCCACCAATTATCATGCTCATCATTTGCAACAAATGCATATCCAACTGCATCTTCTTCAGGTAGAACCTCTTGACTCCAGTCATATCCTTCATCGTCATATATAACTGCAAGAGCCCTTGATTTTTCTTCTGGTTGCTTTAATCTTGGTGGCTCAGACTTGTTCTGATGGTAAATCGCCTTTCTGTAGTAATCTTCATTGAATGGATTTTCAGAATCATCAGCAGCATACGCATTTCTACACTCGCGCTTAAAGTGACCTCTTTGTTTACATTTGAAACATGTCACCTTGGATTTATCAAATCCCAATTTGGTAGACGGTCCACCAATTGACTTTCTCCCCGTTATCTCCATGAACCGCTGTGCCCGACGAACCGCACTGGCCATGCACCATCTGATATCCATTAGTTCCATCTCCTCGGGGTCTAATTGATCATAATCTTCTTTCGTCAAGTTGGTGTTACCAATCTTCCCTGCAACGAGGCTTTCATACGATTCAAGTACAGATGCTAAGAAAACCATCTGTTGTTTTGCCGATTCTTCGCTGAAATTCTGCCCATTCTTCAAATCCACTGCGATATTACACTGGAACAAATTCTTTGAAACAGATTGACTTGAAGTGTTTGAAGTAGATCCACTGTGAAAACCACTGTGAAGACTTTCATTGTTCACTGAACTTGAACTTTCTGCAGAAAACGCTGTTCTTGGAGACCCAGCCTGTGGTACATTTCCTCTGTAGTAAAGCTCTACATTCTGCTGATAAGCTGGATTGTTGACTTTAGATCTCTTTATCTCCAACTCATGACTTTCAAGTCTTTCAATCAGCAAATCCACTTTTAAATCTTCAGGCTTGATTGTGTTTTTCAACATTAGAGCGAAATATTGCCACTCTTGATCATTTGGCAATGAATCAAACAATTTATCCACCAGCTCCTCTTCAGAAGGTAAGATGTTGTGTCTGATCAGATCCATTTTCAGATGTCCGAATCTCTCAATCATTTTACAAATAGACTCATTTTTCATACAATTGAATAAATCAAACTCTTTACGCAACAATTTCTTTTTGTTTTTAACAATTTCATTACTTCCTACACATTTTCTCTCTAACGCTTCCCACAGACTCTTTGAAGTCTTTTCTTGTTCGAGTAATGAAATAATATCCTCTCTTACTGACTGTTTGATCAATGTTATCATTCTATGTTCAGCCACAACATTTTTTATATCTTTTTCTGTAAAATCTTTTGCATCTATTAACTCTCCTCCCTCTTTTACTGGTGCAACGTATTCATGTGTCAATTTTAACCAGCTTTCAGTAGCAAAAGCTTTTATCCAACCCTCAAATCTGTTTTTCCACCAATTATAATCTTCAACTTTCATTAGCTTTGGTGGCTTCTGTTGGCTTCCGTACATGTTTTCGAACTTCAAATTCTCCGAAATCTCCTTCGAATATTCTTTCATCTCAGATCTTCTATCGGATGATTCGGAATTGAACGCGTTGTAGAATGTGTTGAAAAATTCTTCACCGTTGCTCGACATCTTCAATTACCTAGAGATCAAACAAACAACAACTAGTTTAAAAATTTATCGATTAACAAAATAAGACCGGTACTCGAACTGATGATTTTCTTTGCGGACTGAACGTTGACCAATAGTACGAACTTCTAGAACCCGAATCAAATTCAAATAACTTGACTTTTTGAAACCTTTAAACTCCGAACTGTACGAACTGGACAATATCACACAAGTTGACCACACAAAACGACCTGAATAATTTTGTTGACTTTGTGCGAACAATACTGAACACTTTCAATCCGTGTAAATTGAGATATTTAAACTGAGCAACCAGAACCTGACAACTTGCGAACTGACAAACAACAAGTAAATGATTCTATTTGACCGCAAACATCACTATCCCGACAACTTCAAATATAATCACATGGATGAGCCTGTGATTTATGTTATTTATGTTTCAAACTACTTTAACAAATGTGCAGCCGACAACTAAAACACCCAATGTAATATGATTGGATCGTTCAAATATGTTTCACATATAATGCTCTGATTGGAACGATAACTTCACTAACCTGACACACACCACATGATCACTTATCTATGCACATGAAACACATTAATTGTTAATTATGTAATGTCAAGTAATGGCCGACACAATTAATAGTTTCTAAATTCTCATTGAGCCGATTAAACACTAAACTGACAATTGATGTTGATCCTTTTTTATGTCTTAACACTTAAACGCACATGGGCCGACAACACTTCAGACACAATGATGATGATGACAAATAAGCGAACCAGACTATGTCCAGATAAGCGGATCAGACTTGTTCGTTTGAGCGAACCAAGTAATGTTGCACTAAGAGCGAACCAGGCAGTTCACTTTTGAGCGAACCACAAATGATCTTTGGAGCGGACCAGAAAGATGTGTTGTTCAAGCGGACCAGACGAGCGAACCAGCAAAACTTGTACGTTGGAGCGGACCAGAAACGCGAACCTTTTGTTGTTCACAAAAGCGGACCAGACATGTTCATACGAACAGACCTGCAACTTTGACGCAAATTCGAATGAAAAAATCTCGATTTCTCCTAAACGGTTTGGAGTTTCGATCTGAAACTTGGTAGGGTTTTAGATCAGGTATAGGCGCACAACATATCCAAAAATCAGCTGAAACGGATCATGAAAACCTGTTCAATTCGATGAAAAACAGTAAAAACTGTAAAAAATATGAAAAAGATGAAGAAGAAGAAGATGAAATCGGATCTGATTCTGATGAAATCCTGTGCGAAATCGTGTGAAAGATCAGTGCAATCGAGCTCCTGCTCTGATACCACTTGTTAGGACCGGTTTGACTCCGTTTCGATTGCTAACCGACTCGTACGACGTGCGGAAACCGTGCACGAGTGAGACCGAACACACGAACAGTAAAATAAACTATGATTCTTTGATAGATTTGATAGCGTACAAGAACCTGAATCACGTGGACAAGCTTTCTCTCTCTAGAATCTCTCTCTAGATCTCTAGCTCTCCAAATGCTCTAAATGGCAAAAGTCCTAATTCTTAAGTCTAATGCTCTATTTATAGGCACAAGGTTATAAGGAGGTTTTCCTTATTTACAATAACGCCACCTTGCCCTTTTTACTAACTATTACATCATAAAGTCTAGTATTTTTCATTTTCTGCTACAGTTCTGATTGACGGAGGCGATAGACACATATTGCACTAACAGTTTCTTCTTACTTCCAACTTCGGGAGTCTTCTTGGAGCTCTCGGGTTTGCGCTTCTTTGAATTTCCAATTTCAGGTTCAGACCGCTGAAATACTCGGATAACTGACTCATTCTGACAGCCTGATATCACGCATATCGAGGTCACGTCATTGCATAGAACACCAGTAAATGATCTTGGGCTACAACCCTGGACTGTTTTGTGTACGCTCCGGTGCACTGTTCATATGGTTAATAGAAATCAGGAATATGTTCCAATGAGATCATGACAAATGAACAACCAAAACTTTCCGATCATTATTTTACCTGAAGGGTTTCCAATCTGTGTCCCACCAAGATCCTGCCTAGGGGTATCACATTCACGTTTCTGACCGTCGTTTTGGTTAGCATCACGCTGTTCCAAGGCAATATTAACGTGTTGGGTTATGAATCGTGCCAACTCCTCTGGGGTGGCAGGTAGTCCAGTATCCGGTTTTGCTTTTGGCGGCATTTCGTCGTTTCTATTATTTACAACAATAATAATCACATGAGACGATAACCAAAAAAATAATAATTCAATCATTAAATATTAGTGGACTAAACATAGCGCATGTATAATATCCACATTTTAATGAGAAAAATTTTTAAACCAAAAGTTAATCATCTGATATTATCATAGAAATTAACAACTTGTTTTTCAATACATCATGTCTATCATTGGCATGTCTACACCGACACCCATAACAAGTTTTTCACAAAATTTCTACCTAATATCACAAAATATAATCAGCACACAGGCCCCCAAAAGAAAAGCATCAAAAAGAGTATCCAGATACAACAACCAAAAATAAACAACCATCAACAAACATAAACAACATCTAACGCTTCATCCAACATCTAGCATCTTCCTAACCAATTCCTCCAAATCCACAATCCTCCAATGCATCTGACTCATCGCGCTATCATCTAACTCCTTCAACTCATCAAACCAGTCGATTTGCCCCTCGAGGTCCTTCAGCTTTCCTTTGGTCGTTTCCAGTTCTTCGCGCATAGCAGCAAACTGTCGGTCACAATGACAACATTGATCCACCCAAACTCCTTTCTGCTTCTTAGAAGAAGATGCAGTTTCAGCTTGTGACGTAGAAGCTACCTCTCCAGCAGGCCTAACTCTCTTTCTGCGACGATAATACACTAATAGAGGCGTAGGAGATGCGTGTGTCTCAATGACAGGTAAAGGTGACTCTGACAAAACAGGTGGAGGGACCTCAGCAACAGGCTCGATCACAGTAGCAGGTGGAGCAACAGACGGCTCTAATGGTCGAGCTGTAACAATAGTGGCATCCACTGCTTGTGCAATACTGAAAGGTCCTCCAAACACAGGGACATCTCTGATCACGTCATCGATAACTGGTACTATGCCAGATTATTGTCCTGTCTCATGGATCGAGAGAGGAGCGTCATCGTTGTTATCAATCCACCCGTTGCTCGTGAAAGCATATCGGGGGTCTACCTGACTAGCGAAAGCAGGGTCGACACAGAATCTTGAAGCAAACTCAGCCATACCAACCATCTGTGGGGTCGTGATAGGTGCCTCTGGTAAAATAGATCTGGGTGAAGTCTCGAAATCTGGCTCGCTACTTGAGTCGTTGATCTCGATGTGCTTCCAAATTTATACTTTTCACACATATATACACATTCATGTGCTTCCAAATTTATACTTTTCACATGACTAACTAAAATCACAAAAACCTTTATATGACACTTTTTTATCATACATGCATTCACTTTTCAAAAATCATGACAATCAACAATCAATCAAAAGTTAAAACTTAAACTCATATACATATACATACATACATACATACATACGGCCATCCATACACACATATACTCTTCCATTTTTGTTTTGAATAAGAATCTCATTTGTTATTAGTTTCAAGTTTGTGAATCATCCAAGAATCTTGAGAAACTTCTATCATCATCAAAATCATCAAGAATCAAGAACAAGGATTTTAAAGTAAACTTTATACCTTCAAGATTTTGATGGGTTTTTGAACAAGAGTGCTGATATGTAACTTGGTTCTTTCTTGAAACACCTTGTAATCACCTTTGGATCTTCAAATAAGCTTGAAACATACTTGAAATTTTCTTGAATCTTCAAGAAATTGTTCAAAATTTGAAGATGTATGGATGTGGGTGTGTGTTCGATCGAGTTCAAGAGAGAGAGAGAGTGAGATGAAGATTGTGAATGTTGGAATTAGAAGATTATGGAAGATATGGAGGGTTTTAATGATTATTGCATTCTCCAAGACCCACACTTGTCAAATTGGAAGCAAAAAGGAAAACGGTGGGCAGCCATATGGCCGCCACCTATCCCATATACACACACATTTCGATTATATATATATATATATGTATGTAATATTAAGTAAAGACTAGTATTTAACAGGTTACCAGGTATTTTATCTAGCGTTTTAATCTCGTTTTTGTGCGTTTTAAATTATTTTTTTCATTCTATAAAAATAATCACTTAAAATTATTACTGAAATAATTACCAGTTGCCTCGACTGGCTACGTTGTCGGTATTTGGCAGTATGCGCGCTGTGTTGCGCGGTATACGTTAAAAACCGCAAAAATAGGAATTTAAGCGTTTTTTTTATTTTTGTCATTCTACAAGAATAAATTTATCATATTATTGCTAAAATGATTTTCAGTTGCCTTGTCGGGCTGTGTTGACAGTATTTTGTCGGTATACGCGCTGCATCGCGCGGTGCGCGCTTAAACTCGAAAAATAGAGTTTCTTAGCGTTTTAATTTATTTTTTCTCACGGATATGATTAAAATAATTATTCTAATCATAACAGAGTATTTTTAGGATTTTAACACTGTCCGGTTGGTCACCGATGTTCGTTTCACATTTTAATCGTTACGCGATAAGCGTCCATCTTACCGTTGCCAACATAATTTTATCAAAGTTAAATTTTACCATTACACTAAATTTCACATATAAACATCATAATCAGTCAAATATAGTCCTGTTACCTATTCACAGCACGTGCTATAATTGTACGGTACGACCTGAGAAGCCGGGTGTCACAGTGTACGGGTATTTCACATAGATCCTACACGTATGTATCAAGTAGCATGCATGTAAAGCCAATCACGTAAATTACGTGGGATAATACATGGGTTCATAAAAAAAGGCATAAAGATATACGGTATAAGTGCACGGCTAAATATGAGTGTGCGGTAACAACATTATGTGCGGAATCATCATAGTGTGCGACTGCATGAGACAGTGCGGTCACAATCAGAGTGTATGGAGTGCTGTGTATGAGTGTACGGTATGTAGTCCATGGTGTATAATACAGGAGTGTGCGGTTGGGCAGTGTGCGGATTCATGAGTGTACGGTCCTAGGGTGTGCGAGTAGTGGGGTGTGCGGTTGACCATTTAAACCCCACTTTCTGCCCACGTTTTCACAAACATAATAGAGTTCCTTTTTAATAGCTTTTTAGTTTACCTTTCACAGAATTATCACAACGAATCACTACGATCAACAAGAATGGCTAACATTCACAATTATAATTCTAATCCACATGTGTTTATCCCTACGAACATAATCGGCAGTTACGAAGCTTTATTTTAATCACATAAACCCTAGTTTATTAGTTAACATCATAATCAATAACCAACCCGATCTAGGATCTTCACTATCATCAGAAATCTTCAAAAACCCCATTGTACATAACCCTAGACCATCAATTTAACACCATGAACACTTCCAGATCATAATAGTAGTTTATCATCATAAGCAAATCGTCGAAACCCTTATTATCATACAACACTAGTTATTAAACATCATTAATACAATCAAACCATATTCAACAGAATTTTCTAGCAACCCTAGATCATAAATATTATCATACATCATCATGTAACAACACAACCATGTATAACAAAGAAAACTCAAATCAAATAGAGATAACACGCTAACCGAGAGGTGTAGAGTGAAAGGGTTGTGCTAGAACGAGGGAGATGAAGCTTCAAATGGAATACTGTTATCGGTCACCAAAGGAAAGGAAAGAGAGTAGGGTTTGTTATTTTCTTTAGAATGGCAAAGTAATGTACGTATGCTACATGTATGCGCACACATAAAAAATATGGGCATGGACGGTTTCGGGCTTGGGAGGTTTAGGCCGAGAACAAACCAGCAGAATGGAAGGAGTGTGCAGCCTGCCATGGGGTGTGCGACTGGCTTAAAATGACAATTAATTCATATAATATCCAATATACTCACAAACATCCAGATATAATCAATCAAGTATAATCAATCAAGTTTATCGATTTTAACATAACGTACACATGATTACAACGTATAGTGGAACGTGAAGAGTAATGATACGAAGTTAATTGTCACGAGATTAGACGATGCTAACCTCGAAAGTACGAGTTGTCAAATCATCCCCAAGTTGAAAGAAATTTGTGAGCGCATAATGTCTATCACTTCCGTCAATCACGTATCGTAGCTTAATCAGGTGATACAGGACCGGTGTTGAACAAAGATAAAGATAAAGTTGATGAATTTTAAAGCCCATCCGAACAGATGGACATTAGGTCCATTCGGACGGATGCATGTTCATGTTCATCCGGAAATGTTTTGGTTTAGTCCATCCGTCCAGATGGAGGCTATCCCCTAGGCTAGTCGTCCGGATGAGCTGTGCCTATAAATAGGAGAGTAGGGTCTTATCATTTGATAACTTTTGGAGACTAGAGTGGGGAAACTCTGTCCGTTTGATTTCTCGGTACTGTACCTATCATCTTATAATTACATCTTCGTGTTCTGATCCACACATGTGATTGGATTCCGCACAATTCACGTGTTCGTACGCATTCAACGGTCAAGGAATCGATCCTGGATTCAAATTCACAAGTGGTATCAGAGCGGGTGTTTGTTTGCAAGGATTGAAAACACGAAGATTCAAGCAACTTCATCAGATTTAGAGACAAAATTTCTTCATCTTCTTCTTCTACTCATCTTCTACATTTCTTATTGAACTTAAAACTCAGATTCACAACATTTTCATGGTTAAAATTGGCTGAATTTTGAATATGTTGTGTGAAAAACATTTTTAAACAATCCTTCAAATTTCAGATCATAATTCGAACTAAAACTCATTAAAATCAGTAACAATTATGAACTTTGGAACTAAGTTTACTGACGTTATTGTCTATCCGGAAGGATAGAAGTGTTCATCTGGACGTATAGGCTTGATTGTTGTTCATCCTGGGTTTTTTTACATCCGGATCAGTCCATCCGGAAATAGTTCATCCGGATCAAAGTCCATCTAGACAAGTACGGCCATCCGGAACAGTAGAGATTTTTGATTGTTTTCAAACGTGTTTGACCTTCTTTGACTTTTGCAGGTAATCATGGCTGAAGAATTCTGTAACACGTTTTACAAAGCGTTCACTTTCGAGTCAAAACGAGACACCAGTTGTTGCACCGAAAAGAATTTCTAAAGCTATAAATGTTAATATAAAACATGAAAACTTTTACGGAACTCATTCTAAACCACCAAAACTTGATAAAATTGAAGATTATACTTGGTGGAAAGAGAGATTTCTTAACTGGGCAAAGGAATATGCTCATGAAAGCTGGTTTTGTATGGAATTCGGGTATAAAAGGCCAAAAAATGATAAAGGAAGAAATTGAACTTGGAGATTTAGAAACTGAAGACAGAAAAGTATTTTTTTCATGAACAAAGGATGATCGCGTTAATTCAACAATCGATCAGAGATGATATTTTTGCACTAATTAATCATGATGGTTCTTCAAAGTCTGTTTGGGAAGCATTGAGAGTAAAAGCTGAGGGAGGAAAGCAAATTAAAAAGAACAAAATTTCATTGCTTAAAAAGGAATTTGATTTGTTTGATAGTATAAAAGGTGAAACAGTGAGGCAAATGACTGAGAGATTTTGTCATTTAAAAATTGAACCGGATAAGTTTGGGATAACAAAAACTCGGGAAGAAATTATTGACAAAGTTATCATGGCCTTACCACGTGCAGATCAGTGGCAAACATTTGTCTTTATATTGAAAAATGATGTATTGTTTGATGAGATTACTTTGGATACACTGATAGATAAGATTGAAAGTCATGAGCTTGAGTTGCAAAAACAGAACAAAATGAGCAGTTCTACCTATCAACAAAATGTGGGTCTTTACTACAAAGGAAGCTTACCTTCAACCATTCAGTCATCAAAACCTGGTACAGCTTTTAGTGTCGAAAAGACAAAGGATTCACAGAAAGGTAGCTCATCGAGTTATAATCCAGGTTATCATTCTTCTTCAACAGCATCAAATGCAGAAGAAATTGATGAGATTCATTGCAACATTGCTTTAAAGCTGAAAAATTCTCCAACAACGAGCAACAATGCTGCTAAACAACAGATGAGTTTCTTAGCATCAATTCTGGAATCATACAAGTGTCTGGTAGCAGGGAGAATCGGAAATCCTGAGTTGACAAAAGAAGACTATGACCAGATAGATCCGGAGAAGATGGAACTTATTGATATCAGATGGTGTTTGGCTAGTGGCATTCGAAGAGCGCAACGTTTTATGGAAATAACTAGCAGACAAGATCTTGGAGGTTTGGTAAACACAAATCTAGGTTTTGACAATTCGAAAGTCACATGTTTCCGGTGTAAACAGAAGGGTCATTTTAAAAGAGAATGTGTTAATCGAGAAGTAGCTGATCATGGGAATCCATTCCAGGACGACTAATACAAAAAGGCCATATATCATAAAAACAGTGAGTCATCAAAATCAAATCTAAAGCAAATAACTAGTTCATCAAAAGAAAACACACAAGCTTTATTGGTTCAAGATGATAGACCCCCGATAACTCATGGGGATGAAGGGTTTAACTGGAGTAAATACATAAAGGATGAAAAAAGAGCGTTGATTGCTGAGGTGAAAGAGAGAACAAAAGAAGAAATTCTGCAAGAAAAAACGTACAGAGAAAGACATTTTGCAGATTGTAGAATACAAGAAATGCAAGAAGAGTATGAAGAAGCTAGAAGCTGCAGAAGATGGGACAAGAAAAGAGAATGTTATATCAATCGAAAAGGAGATCCGGTTGTTGATAAATCCAAGGTGGTGTATGATGATGTACTTGCAGTCATTCCTCTTTCCGACGAATTTTATTCAAAGAAAGCAACAGATAAAGATTATCTCAAGAAGTTTGATAAGATAATCAGGGGTGTAATGACAGCAAGTTTGAAACAAAGAAATGAAGAAAAAATGAAGAAGAGTGTTGAGAATCTGGTAGATGAATTGAAGAAGGTTGCAGAAGAAGGCAGTGGAGAAGAGAAAGATGAAGAGGTGAAGAAAGGAGTAGTGACTGATAAAGAAAGTCAGAAGTCAAGAGAAGAAGCTGATGCTGATGAAGCTGTTGATGAGGAACAGCAGGAGAAGGAAGAAGATTAGAAACAGATGGCAAAGAAGCCGAGGTATCAACTCATGTGGTAATTACTCAAACTGAATCTTCTGAAATGATAGATAAAATTGATGAACAGTGCAAGAAATGCATGGAAACGTGCAAAGCTTGTACTGAAAAAGATGAAAAATTCAGAACCGGAGATATGGAATTAATTAAAACTGAAAGAGTTTTCAAAGATAAATGCAAAGAAATGTTTGAAAAAGAAAAGGTTTTGATAGATAATGATGAAAGGATGATACAAAAATGTAAGATTTTAGAAAAAGAAAATGAGATTTAGAAATAAAAATGTTCAACAATGACAGAAGAATGTTTGCAAAAAGAAAATGCGGTTCAAGAAATGAAAACAGAATATGATTCAATAAAACTTGCATATCACATTACAAAAGAGTCATACGAAGCAGTGAAAAGTCAAATGAAACTTATTCAATCTAGATTGAAATATTGTTCGGAAACGTCAGAAACTCTTAAGTGACAGTATGAAATAAAACAAAAAGTTGTAAATTCTTATATTGAAGAAGTTGCTGAGCTTAAACGTAAAATAGCTGATTTAGAACAAGATAATAACAAGTTGCATAGTTATCATGCTTCATCATATGTTCTTGAATGCATTTTCAACATAAAATCGGATGATAAATGTTCTGAGAAAAACACGAAAGGAATAGGCTCAGAATATCATCAGGTTCCACCACCGTTTGAGAAAAAGTTCACAATCTATGATGACGAGAAGGTGGAAAAAGCTTTCAACATGGTTGACCAACTGACAGAAAATATTGACATAACCTATTCCAAATCTGATGATACTGGTGATTCAGAGGTGGTAGGTAAGGTTGTTGAAAGTGTTTTGCAAGATGATTCTTTCAATACAGATAAGTCCGAGTCACATGATGAAAATGAGGGAAGTTTTCATGAAAATTATTTGAAGAATTCAAAATCTGAGAAAAATGCGAATGATGATTCATAGGATTGGCTTATACCATGATTGGATTGGACAAATTATTCTCAGATATTGAAATTCCGATTCAGAATATGATTTTTGAAAAGATTGACAAATTGTTCAAATTGGTAGAAATTGAAAAGTCTGAAATTTTAAAATTTGCTGGGAAGAGCAAGAAGTCTTTTTATAACAAACCTAGTTACAAAAAGAAGAACATGAAGGCTGGGTTGGGTTATAAAAGTCCTCAAAACAAAAACAAACGATTTGAAAAACCAAATCTTCAGAAAAAGACAAACTTTGTTCACGGAACAAGTTCTGAGGAAGAGAAAGAACTCCAATGTAGACGACAGTCTAATGAAGAGTTCTATGCTCAGAAGAAACAACAACAGTAGGTTAAAGATGTTTCAAAGAGAACATGCTTTAAATGTGATCAAATTGGACATATTGGTCACAAGTGTCCAAATCTGAAACCTGTTGATGTTAAACAAAAGAAACAGCAAACTATAGTTGTTAAATAGAAGTCAAACAAGTTTGAATCAAAACAAACTTGGAAACCGAAATCAACGATCCCAAAGTTGAGCCTAAACAGATTTGGAAACAAAAGGTTAATTTTCAAAAGCCAAAACAAACTTGGAAACTAAAAACATCCAAGGTAGACCCAAAACAAATCTTGAAACCAAAAATTGATCCAAGATTTTATCAAAGGAAGGTTTCAAAAGGTCAAATTTGGGTGGCAAAGAAACAGACTTCTGTGAGTGATAATCGAAATGAAAATGTTTTTAAGAAAAATGAAAGAAATTATCCAGTTTTGCCTGGAAAGATTTATGTTAGGCTACCTGAGTCGAAGCATCCTTGGGTTGCATTGTTCAAGTAATTGAATTGGATGAATGTGCAGGTGCTCCAGTTGATGGTTGATTGTCAAGACAAGGAGAGGAGCAGCCTGGCACGAGAGGAGGCTAAACCCTGCTACTGAGAAAACAGGGAGTTTATTCGTTTCTGTACATAAATAAACCTAAAATCAAAAACCACTAAAACCAGAAAATTTAAAAACCAAAAATATGTTTTTCTTTATTAAAAATTGAAAAAATGAAAAAAATATGTTTGTGTTTTAAATTTGTTAAAAAATCAAAAATTTGAAAAATATGTTGATTGAATATGTCGAAACCCTCATGGCTGAACAAACATGATTATTTCACAAGTGATTGAAAATGGTTTTATCATTGTTAAAAATCAATGTGTTGTAAATCATGGGGGTACTTTCTGTAAAACAGAGCATGTGAAGCAGAAAATGGATGGCGAGATAAAGCTATCTGCATTGAGTTGTCAAATTTTCTTTAAATGTTTTGAATTTTAGGGGGAGTAAATATTTCAGAAAATACAAAAACATTCGAATATTTGAAAAATCCAAAAACATGAGAAAAAAATGAAAAAGAGTTTTTGTGTGAAAAGAGGAAATGATAGCACATCAGTAGACAATCACAGCATGCTAAAGAATTGGAAAGTCAAATGTGATAAACGGTCTCCCTGATGATATGCCAGGAGGTTTTTACACATTTAGTAGATTGATTTCGAGATATAAACCTAAAATCAATAGCTTGCTTATCTCGTGGGAAACATCTCTCGGATATATGGGTAATCCCCGAAATCTTGTTTGAGAGGTTGCCTGATTCTGAGATACTAGGTCTTTATACTGTTTGATATCTGGGGTATTATACCTGGTCTTCTGATTTTGCGTCAGCAATGGCCTAGACCTTGTATAATACTTTGTGTGCTTTAAAAGCTTTCCCTCTGCATAAATATTGAGAAAATATCGAAAGATATATATCAAGTGCAGTTGTAAAGAAGATACCTAAGTGGGACACACCTAAAGTCAAGTCTTCATCTCTTTGACTGGACGAAAGTTCTAACCTGAGCTCTCAAGGTCTCGCACTACCCAGAGAATAGATATCAATCTGAGCTCTCAAAGTCTCGCACTACCAAGAGAACAGATACCAATATAGTACCTGTAAGACTGAATTTAGGGAATATTGATACGAGAGTATATTCTGAGGTACGACAAGCGAATAAGTTAAGTGCTTAAAACACTAAATCTCGTATCTCGAATCAGTTGAACTTTATGTGAAAATTTAAGTGGATGAATATACTGACAATCTAAGTGAATCGTTTAAAACTTAAAATGTTTATAGCTCAACGATGCTAGTGATTTGTCATAAACTGATATGATCCTCTGACACGAACTCAAACAAAAATATTGTCTGTAAATATCTCTTTACTGTTTTTCGTTAAAGAAAAAATACAAAAAGATTTTCGGAGTGTTTTAGCATAAATGTTGAAAAATTAAAAAAAAATTGTTTTTACTTTATTTTCGACAACCAATGTTCGTCAGCTGAGTTTCAGAATCTAAGTATGCTGAACATGTTTCTGAAAATTTTTGGATGATAAATTGCGAGATTTTTGGATGTTATCTTACAAATGGTTTGAGATTTTTCAGATGAAAGAGCTAGACTACGATCCTGATAGCTGAGGCTAAGGGGGAGTCTGAAGACGACCTAAAAGCAAGGGGGAGCCTGAGTTAAACGATAGGGGGAGCAGATAGAGCTATTGGAGTACAAGGGAGAGTCTGTGGTGCTGAGAATGTCAACACTTCGTGAAGACTCAGAAAGAGACAGAAAGCTACAAGATTGACTGGAGTAATATCCAAGGGGGAGTCTGTGAGTGCATAATGTCTATCACTTCCGTCAATCACGTATCGTAGCTTAATCAGACGATACAAGACCGGTGTTGAACAAAGATAAAGATAAAGATAAAGTTGATGAGTTTTGAAGCCCATCCGAACGGATGGACATTAGGTCCATTCGGACGGATGCATGTTCATGTTCATCCGGAAATTTTTTGGTTTAGTCCATCCGTCCGGATGGAGATCCATCCGTCCGGATGGAGGCCATCCGTCCAGATGGAGGCCATCCGCTAGGCTAGTCGTCCGGATGAGCTGTGCCTATAAGTAGGAGAGTAGGGTGTTGTCATTTGATAACTTTTGGAGACTAGAGTGAGGAAACTTTGTCCGTTTGATTTCTCGGTACTATACCTGTCATATTATCAATAGAAATCATCTTATAATTACATCTTCGTGTTCTGATACACACATGTGATTGGATTCCGCACAATTCGCGTGTTCGTACGCATTCTACGGTCAAGGAATCGATCCAAGATTCGAATTCACAAAATTTCGTCCCGAAATTTAGCATGCAGTCACGGAAGTAGTTAGTGTTGTTGAGCGTTTTCGCGGGGTGTCACATCATCCCCATGTTAATTTGGAATTTCGTCCCGAAATTCAGTAGTAGCTTCAGCACTGGATGTATTGTTCTTAAACAACTTATGATACTTGCGTATCATCTGATCTTCCCGTTCCCAGGTAAACTCTGGGCCATGTTTTGAGTTCCAACGAATTCAAACTATAGGAATCTTGCTGCGCTTGAGTGTTTTGATTTCCCGATCCATGATCTCAACTGGTTCCTCAACGAAACGGAGTTGGTTATCAATCATGAGTTCTTTGAAAGGAACAATGAGAGTCTCGTCTGATAAATACTTCTTCAGATTCGACACGTGGAAAACGTTGTGCACACCACTGAGCTCTTCAGCTAAGTTCAGTCGATGTGCCACTGTGCCAATCTTCTAAGTGATTTCGAAAGGTCTGACATAACGCGGATTAAGCTTGCCCCGTTTACCAAAATGAACCATATCTTTCCAAGGTGAGACCCTTAGTAAAACTCTATCGGCCACCTGGAATGCCAATGGTTTCCTACGTTTATCGGCATAACTTTTCTGACGGTCACGAGCTGCCGCCATTTGGTTTCTGATTTAGGCAATCTTTTCCGTTGTTTCGAGTACAAGTTCTAGGCTAGTGATTTGGCTATCTCCAACTTCGGCCTAACAAAGAGGTGATAGGCATTTCCGTCCGTACAACGCCTCGAACAGAGCAGCCTGAATACTGTTGTGGTAACTATTATTATAAGAGAATTCCACCAAGGGTAGGTGTCTTTCCCAGCCGTTACCAAAGTCGATAAGACATGCTCGCATCATGTCTTCAAGGGTCTGAATGCTTGCAGCCGTTACTGATACTGTCTGAACAACACCGGTACCGTATAACATCGATATATCTTTTCTGTTATTAACGTGATCATGTGTAACTATTATTATGTACAATTTGATAGAAGTTCTACTCGAACGGGTATATATAGTTGGTTTTTATCATCACAAACCGAACATATACCTACCAAACAAAATCGGTATTTGAACGGGTCATATAAAGTTGATTTTCTATCATCACAAACCGAACATATACCGACCAAACAACATCGGTATTCGAACGAGTCATATATAGTTGATTTTTTATTTTCATCACAAACCGAACATATACCGACCAAACAACATTGGTAACGGTACCATATTCGGTTTTATAGAATTCTCGACATGGCGGTAAAAAATTAATTGAACACAAAGTAATATTCGAATAAAGTATTTTTTGGTATTATAAGCTATATCGAGTGTCTGTACGATACCAGTAACGTAATGGACCGATACCGAACAAACAACACCGGTACCCGTGCACGTATTCATCATTATGGGTTTTCAACCAAAGTAAAGAACGTGTCGATTAGCAACGATTGCTATGCCGAATATCGGTATCGTAATGATCCAGACAATAATGACCAAAGGACCGCAACGAAGCGCTCGGGAATCCAACTAGTTATAAATTATAAATTATATTATATTATATTATATTATCAATTATAATTATTATATTATAAATTATAATTATAAATTTGTTTATATATAATATTATAATATTAGAATAATATATATAGTTTTTTAATATTTTAAATATTATAATATTATATATGTTTTTTAATACTTTTATTATTTTAATATTATAATAATAGTTAGTTTCTTTACTTTTTAACTTTAACTAGAATTGAGACCCGCCGCCATGCGGCGGGGATTCTTTAGTTATAACTAAGTCGATTTAGGACCCACACGTTATGTTAAACCTATCAAACGGGGAAAAAATAGTCGATGTAAAAGCGTTCACCCACACACGCACGTTGCGTCGTGTTAACTCACAAATTTAGAACGAAACGTAAAAACGTTAAACCAAAGACGCACGTTGCGATGTGTTAAGTCACAAAATCTAGAACCAAGCATAAAACAGAAAATTTGCGGAAAATGAAAACTATAAAGGACCAAAGTTGAAAGTAAAAAAAGTTGCGAGGATATATTGCAAAAGATAAATTTTTTTTGGTTAAAAGTAAAAAAACAAATAGTTTTGGGTTAAAAGTAATTTATGAAATATTTTTTAGTAAAAAGTAAAAAAAATCAATTTTTTTTTGGAAAACCCCCAAAGCCAAGGTCACGACAACCATATGCATAACCATTTTTTCTTTAGAAAACCCCCAAAGCACACCCCGCGTTGCGGCGGGGCGTAAAACGGTGTCAAATAGTACTAATGTCACACAACCGTCATCGACCACCAACACTGACTCGACCTAGGATCTGCGTGTTGCGACGAACCTGTCAAACATGAAAAAATAGAGGTAAAAAACGTTGAACCACACATGCACGTTGCGCCGTGTTAACTTGCAAAATTTGAAACAAAACATAAAAAAGTTGAACCACACTCGTACGTTGCATTGTATTAAGTTGAAAAATTTAGAACTATACGTAAAACGAAAATTTGCCAAAAATGAAAAGTATAAGTGACAAAAGTTGTGAAATTAAAATGCAAATAATGAAAAGTTTTGGGTTAAAGTTAAAAAAACAAATTATGTAAGGTTAAAATTGGAAAAGCTAAAAACCTTTGGATTAAAAGTAAAAAATCAATTTTTTTTTTTTTGAAAAACTCCCAAAGCACAAGTTACAAGTGGTTATGCACAAAAAACTTGTTTATTTATATATGGAATAATGATTTTTTTAGTATCACGGGTTGGGATAAGTTTGGTGTTAATCGGTATTGAACTGATACTGGTATCGAAAATACCAGTACAGTCTTGTTCGATATAGGTACATGAAGGTAAAAACCGGCACAAAGCTGTACAGAAAACGTCAAAAGTTGGTATCGAATTGATATTAAAAATCTTTTAGTTCGGGAAATTCAGTGCTGCTGCTATTGGGTACAATTTGTGCATCCCTGATCATGGGTACCATACGAACAACAACTTTCACGTACAACTTTTTTCTGTTGATTTTCATCAACTTTTAATGATTTCTTTTTTTTTTAGTTTCAGGGGTAGGTATGAGCTCGGTGCCAACTGATACCGAATCGGTACTGGTACCGAAAATACCAGTTACGGTACCGGTATATGAAGGTAAAAACCGGTAGCGAACCGGTTCAAGAACGTCAAAAGTCGGTACCGAATTGGTACATAAGATCTATCGGTTCGAGATATTCGGTACCAGCACCCAGTACCATTTGCTCATCTCTGACCACGGGTTTCATACAAACAATATCATTACAATACAACTTTTTTGGTTGATTTTCTTTCGATTAACTTTTAATGTTTTTTTTTTGTACAATTTTTTATTTTATTTTTTTCAGCGTTCCCGTGCGCAATGCACATGAAAGAATACCTAGTGGCGTTAAAAATGGAATTATTTAGAATTATTTATAAGTTATTAGAAATTAGATAAGATAAGGTTACATAAGATAGGGTTACATAAGTTAAGAATAAATGTAAAAATTATTATCGGATAAAAGAATGCGTGCAATGATAAATTAGTTGATACAAGAGGCTTACATTTTTGTTAGACTAACGTAATAATTTGTGGTACATGAAAAAAAAAATCTAATTTTTACGAAGGATGTATATGACTTTTAATGTTTAGTCTAGTAAATATGATAATTGGGTATATCTGAATTTAAAAGTATATGAAAAAATAAAGGATGTATATGAATGAATGAGTGTAACTATTAGCCTGTTCGCATTCTGTTTAGATATGATTTTTAAAAGTAAAAAGTAAATATGATAATTGGGTACATCTGAATTTTAACAAATATGTATAGTGTAAATATTAACCTGTTCGCATTTTATATAGTTGGGGGGGGGGGGGGGGGGATAGTGCACGGTCCTCCCAACCGCCGGAGTGATCTCATTCCGGGAGCCGCTACCCGACCAAGCATTTTATATAGTTGGTTCTTCCATCGGCGGATCTACAAGAGGGTCCGGGGGGTCTGGTGACCCTCCGGCCGACCAAATTTTCTATTAGACGGAGTATTTGAAGGAGGTTCTTTTACATAGCGTGACCCTCTCGTTTGTCTCTGAAAGGTGTTTAAAGTTAAAAGAAAAAGATAAAATTTGTTCAAAATTTTCCGGCCGGCGGTCCGGCAACGAGGCTCTTTACTCTAGCGAAGGTGCTTCCTGCTGTAAGTTGAAAAGAGGAAGATGAAACAAAACAACCAAAGTCAAAGCTAAATACTCCATTCATCTATTTATTCAAACTAGGTTATTACCCGGGATTGCTTCCCCGGCTCGGGAAACTTAGTTATATCAATTATTATTTGTTATTAATACGACCTCATTACATCAAGCATCTCATTGGATTCAACAACAATGTCTTCACATCACCGGATTAGATCATAAACCCATATTAGAGGTCAAATAAAAGCACAACAGGAGCACATGAATAACATCATTTCCACTTTTACTTCAATTCACTTACGTGATCGGGTGATTTGGGATTTTGTAAAAATGTTTGTTCTTGTACTTCTTAACAAAATTACATAGAATTCAAGAAAACAAAACAATGACTTAAAGAACTATAGTTTAACACCCAATCTGATCGGGCAAACAGATGTTGACCAAAAGTGAAACAGTTGTTGACCAAAAGTGAAACAGATGTTCAACCAGATCCACTGTCTTCTTATATTTTAGCAATGTTTTCCTCTTCAAAACACTGTTCAACCTAACATGGGTTTCCATGAACTGTTGACCAAAAGTCAAACAGATGTTAAAACCACTGTTTGAGTTATTCAAACGTCTGTTGAATGCTAAATGAGATGTTGGCCAAAAGTCAATCAGATGTTGACCAAAAGTCAAGCAGATGTTCACCAAAAGTCAAACGAAGTGACCCATACATGATTTCTTATACATATTTAACATGTCTCATTTGATCAATTTCAGTTTTAGTTTGGAAATTGTGGACACCAGTCCAAGCAAAAGGCGATATGTTTCTTAATATAATCGAAACTGTATGTGTTTCTATTTGCTTGAAATGATTATCAGAGAATAGAACTCGATGTTTTTATTCCTTTAATGGCATAATTAACCAGCTTATCATTGTCAAAGAATAGCGCTTATAACTTTGAACATGATTTTGCTATTAGTTTGTACTATATTTTCAATTAAGGAATCGTTTCGAGCGATTAACCGAGTATATTGTGTTAGGATCTGAGGCTATCATGATTGTGTTTGTTTGTCATAATTGAACAAATGAATGAAAGTAAAATGAGATTAGATGCAGCGGAAGTGGAAACAAACCTTGTAAACACAATCTAAGGGAAAATAGTTTTTCGTAAACACATGTTGCATGCTTACATACTAAGCTCCCCCTCAGCCTGAGCCCAATGGTTGATCGTACAAGATAACTGGTGATGAAGGAGAAAACTCGTTGAATAGAACAGTACAAACTGTTCTATTTATAGTACATATCAAACCACTGAGAATCTAAGCTGACGTCACCATGAAAGTGACATCTAACAAACTAACAAACTCTAACCACTGATCTATAACAACTGACACTACAGACACTTATTATATTCTAACCACTGATACATAAACACTGATTCTACATTCCACTGCTGTAATCTAAGCACTGATGTTGAGCATCAGTGCTTTCTTCAAAGGATGATCAGACCTTGAATGGGCAGTGCTTTGATCTTCAACAGTGCTTGGATCCCATCAGTAGTTTGAGCTTCCATCTTTATGCTTCATCAGTGCTTTGACTTAACAGTTGTTTAAAGGATCAGCAGTTGTTGAGAAGGGCAGTACTTGGAGTATATCAGATGTTGGAGCCACTGTCAAGGGGAAAGATTGAATACAAACATCTGCTTATTCTGGATCCACTGCTCTGATCCAGTTTTGGCTTTAATCAACTGTTCCTCTGTAGGGTTCAATCCCAACAATCTCCCCCTTGAACAGATGATGCCAAAACCCTTCATTATTGTGGATCTTTATTGTCTAATCAATAATTTCCTGACTTGCCCTTTGAATTGTAATTCAAAGTCCAAGGAATCAATATCATCCTCATCCCTGCACAGTGTAAGATCAAGGAGATCTTGCAGATCTTCAACACCCATTCCCAGTGCTTGTTGTGACACCCGGCTTTTCAGGCCGTACCGTACAATTGTAACACGTGTTGTGAATAGGTAACATGGCTGTATTTGACTGGTTATGATGTTAATATGTGAGATTTAGTGAGTTGGTAAAATTAAACTTTGATAAAAATTATGTTGGCAACGGTAAGATAAACACTTATCGCATAACGGTTAAAATGCGAAACGAACGTCGGTGATCACCTGATCAGTGTTAAAATCCTAAAAATAGTTTGTTATGATTAGAATAATAATTTTAATCATACTCGTATGGAAAAATAAATTAAAACGCTAAGAAACTCTATTTTTCAAGTTTGAGCGCTTACCGCGCGATGCAGCGCGTATACCGACAAAATACTGTCAACACAGCCTGTCAAGGCAAATGATAATCATTTTAGTAATAATTTGATAAGTTTACTATTATATAATAATAAAAATAAATAAAAACGCTTAAATACAAATTTTTGCGATTTTAAGCGCGTACCACGCAGCACAGCGCACATACCGCCAAATACAGGCAACGTCGCCAGTCCCGGCAAACAAAATATTGTTCAATAATATTTTGGTGAGTTTATTTTTATAGAGCGTTAAAAATAATTTAAAACGCGCTAAAACGGGTTAAAACGCTAGATAAAATACCCGGTATCCAGTAAAATACCAGTTTTTGAATATATATACATATATATATGTGTGTATGCGATTACATTTGTGAGAAAGGAGATGTGTTGGCTGCCATGCATCTTGTTTCTCTCTCTCTCTCCTTCACTCATTGGTTCTAGATGGAGGTGTATGATGACAACTTCCTTAAACCTTTCAATATACTTCAATATCCAAGACATTTATTTCAAAATCACACAATACTCTCTCTCTCTCTCTCTCCTAAAATCAGCCGAAACACCCCCATATCACCTACATTTCAAAAATTTTAACATTGTTCTTAAGGATTCAAACTCATTACAAGGTGTTTATGAGTCCATATGGTAATCTAGAGGTGATTTTAAGGTGTTTTAAGCATCAACCAAGCTCCATATCATCATTTTTGTCAAAAACCCACTGAGAACCTTGAAGGTATAAAAATCATTCTCTAAATTTGTTCTTGGTTCATAATGATGTTGATGATCTTGAAAACAAACTTGAAGACAATAACGAATGGGTTTTTGTACAAAATGAAAGTGGGTGTGTATGTGTATGTATGTGAAGCCGTAGGTATATGTGTGTGTATATGTAATTGTGTATTGATTTTTGGTAGAGTGATTCTTGAATAATATGATTCTTGAATGATAGAATACATGCATGAATCAAAAATGTCATAAAATAATGATCTAAAAGTTTTTCATGATTTAAAAAGGGATTTGATGAGAAAGTGAACTTTTGGAGGTTTATGTAGGTGTAAATATTTCGTGTATATGTATGTATATGTGTTCTTGAGCATGATTAGAACATAAAAGATGATGATGATGTTGTATGAGTGCATTAGATGCATTT